>CM020006.1:0-600000 GCA_009771035.1 Lupinus albus
ACCCCTAACCCCCTAACCCCCTAAACCCCTAACCCCCTAAACCCCTAAACCCCTAAACCCCTAACCCCTAAACCCCTAACCCCGAAACCCCTAAACCCTAACCCCTAACCCTACAACCCTAAACCCCTAAACCCCGTAAACCCCTAACCCCGAACCACCCCTAACCCCTAACCCCTAACCCCTAAACCCCGAAACCCCGAAACCTAAACCCTAAACCCCGAACCCTAAACCCCTAAACCCCTAAACCCCTAAACCCTAAACCCCCTAAACCCTAAACCCCCTAAACCCTAAACCCTAAACCCCATAAACCCTAAACCCTAAACCCTAAACCCTGAACCCTAAACCCTGAACCCTGAACCCTGAACCCTGAACCCCTGAACCCTGAACCCTGAACCCTAAACCCTGAACCCTAAACCCTGAACCCTAAACCCTGAACCCTAAACCCTGACCCCTGAACCCTGACCCCTGAACCCTGACCCCTGACCCCTGACCCCTGAACCCTGACCCCTGAACCCTGACCCCTGAACCCTGACCCCTCCCCCCAAGACCCCTAGCCCGTAGACCCCTAGACCTCTATACCCCTAGACCCCTAGACCCCTAGACCACTAGACCCCTAGACCCTAGACCCTACCCCCTAGACCCTAACCCCTAACCCTAGACCCTAAACCCTAACCCTAGACCCTACCCCCTAGACCCTAACCCCTATCCCCTAACCCCTAACCCATAACCCTTAACTCATAACCCATAACCCCTAACCCCCAAACCCCTAACCCTAAACCCTAAACCCCTGACCCCTAACCCCTAAATCCCTAACCCCTAACCCCTAAACCCCTACCCCTAACCCCTAACCCCTAACCCCTAACCCCTGGAACCTGGACCCTGGACCCCAAACCCTGGACCACAAACCCTGGACCCCAAACTCTGGACCCTAAACATTGGACCCCGAGCCCTGGACCCCGAGCCCCGAGCCCCGAGCCCGGAACCCTAAATCGGGTTTCGTGGGTTCCGTGAACCCTGGACCCTGAACCTTGGACCCTGACCCCTGGACCCTGGCCCCTGGCCCCTAGACCCTGGACCCCTAGACCCCTAGACCCCTGAACCCTGACCCTTGAACCCTGACCCCTGAACCCTGACCCCTAGCCCCTAGACCCCTAGACCCATAGACCCCTAGACCCATAGACCCTAGACCCTAGACCCTAGACCCTACCCCCTAGACCCTAACCCCTACACCCTAACCCCTAACCCTAGACCTTGCCCCCTAACCCTAGACCCTACCCCCTAACCCATAACCCCTGACCCCTGACCCCTGACCCTTGAACCCTGACCCCTGAACCCTGACCCCTGAACCCTGTCCACTGAACCCTAGACCCCTAGACCCCTAGACCCCTAGACCCCTAGACCCCTAGACCCCTAGACCCTAGACCCTAGACCCTGACCCCTGAACCCTGTCCACTGACTTAATGACTGACTTACTATCTAACTGAATTATTTGCTCACTTACTAACTGACTTACTGGCTCACTTATTGACTGACTTAATAAGTGACTAACTTACTGACTTATTTATTATCTTACTCATTCACACACTGATTTATTGGCTTACTGAATAACTTACTGACTGACTTACCAACTAACTTATTGATGTACTTACTTACTGAATAATAGACTTATTGACTAGTTTACTAACTGACTAAATTATTTTCAGACTGACTTACTAGCTCACTTGTTGTATGATTGACTTACTGACATACGTAAAGAATGACTTACTGACTTTCTGAATAACTTACAAACAGACTTCTTCACTTACTAACTGACTTACTTATGGACTTACTGACTTACTTACCTACTTACTAACTGAATTATTTGCTCACTAACTGACTGACTTACAAGCTCACTAATTGACTGACATAATAACTGACTTACATACTAAATAATTTACTGACTGACTTACTGACTTATTTATTGTCTTACTCACTGACTCACTGACTTACTGACTTACTAAATAACTTATTAACTGAATGACTTACTAACTAACTTTTTGACGTACTTTAAACCATTTTGCTATTTTTCAGCAAAAATAAATCCCAACTTTTTTGGTACAATTTCGTATTATTTAACGATTTCGACTACTAATGTCTTATGTCATCTAAACAACTCTAATTTGTTTAATAAAATTTACCACATATAAATTGTGGGCTTATGTACATAAAAAAGCTCTCCTTTAAATATATTTTGAACAATTTTGCTATTTTTCAACACAAATAACTCCCAACTTTTTTTTGTCTCATTTCTTATTATTTAACGAATTCAACTACTAATGTCTTATGTCATCTCAACAACTCTAATTTATTTAATAAAATTTACCACATATAAATTGTGGGCTTATGTACGTAAAAAGCTCTCCTTCAAATAGATTTTGAACAATTTTGCTATTTTTCAACACAAATAACTCCCAACTTTTTTTTGTCTAATTTCGTATTATTTAACGAATTCAACTACTAATGTCATATTTATCTCAATAACTCTAATTTTTTTAATAAAATCTACCACAGATAAATTGTGGGCTTATGCACATAAAAAGCTCTCCCTCGAATAGATTTTGAACTATTTTGTTATTTTTCAGCACAAATAACTGCCAACTTTTTTTGGTCAAATTTCGTATTATTTAACAAATTCAAATACTAATGTCTAATGCTAACTCATCAACTCTAATTTTTTTAATAAAATCTACCACAGATAAATTGTTGGTGTATGCACATAAAACGCTCTCCCTCGAATAGAGTTTGAACCATTTTGTTATTTTTCTGCACAAATAACTCCCAACTTTTTTTGGTCTAATATCATATTATTTAACGAATTCAACTACTAATGTCTTATGTTATCTCAAAAACTCTAAAAAATTTAATTAAATCAACCACAGATAAATTGTGGACTTATGCACGTTAAACGCTCAACGTCGAATATATTTTGAACCATTTTGCTATTTTTCAGCACAAATAACTCCCTACTTTTTTGTCTAATTTCGTATTATTTAACGAATTCAACTACTAATGTCTTATGTTAACTCAACAACTCTAATATTTTTAATAAAATCAACCACACATAAATTGTGGGCTTATGCACATAAAAAGCTCTCCTTAGAATAGATTTTGAACCATTTTGCAATTTTTTAGCACAAAAAATTAACAACTTTTTTTGGCTATTTTTCAGCACAAAATAACTCCCAACTTTTTTTGGTCTAATTTCATATTAATTAACGAATTCAACTACTAATGTCTAATGTTATCTCAAAAACTCTAAAAATTTAATTAAATCAACCACAGATAAATTGTGGACTTATGCACGTTAAACGCTCAACCTCGAATATATTTTGAACCATTTTGCTATTTTTCAGCACAAATAACTCCCTACTTTTTTGTCTAATTTCGTATTATTTAACGAATTCAACTACTAATGTCTTATGTTAACTCAACAACTCTAATATTTTTAATAAAATCTACCACACATAAATTGTGGGCTTATGCACATAAAAAGCTCTCCTTAGAATAGATTTTGAACCATTTTGCAATTTTTTAGCACAAAATATTAACAACTTTTTTTGGCTATTTTTCAGCACAAAATAACTCCCAACTTTTTTTGGTCTAATTTCATATTAATTAACGAATTCAACTACTAATGTCTTATGTTATCTCAATAACTATAATTTTTTAATAAAATCTATCACGGATAAATTGTGGGCTTATGCACATAAAAGCATTGCCTCGAATAAATTTTGAACTATTTTGCTATTTTTCAGCACAAATAACTCCCAACTTTTTTTGGTCTAATTTGGTTTTCAACTACTAATGTCTTATGTTATCTCAACAACTCTAAATTTTTTAAATAAATATACAATAGATAAATTGTGGGCTTATGCACATAAAAATTTCTCCCTCGAAAAGATTTTGAATCATTTTGCTATTTTTCCGCACAAATAACTCCCAACTCTTTTTGGTCTAATTTCATATTATTTATTGAATTCAACTACTAATGTCTTATATTATCTCAATGACTGTAATTTTTTTAATAAAATCTACCACAAATAAATTGTGGGCTTATGCACATAAAAGCTCTCACTCGAATAGATTTTGAGTCACTTACTGACTGACTGACTTACTTACAGACTCACTAACTTACTGGCTGACTTACTTACTTACTTATTTACTTATTTACTTACTTACTAACTTACTGAATGACTAACTTAATGAATCACTAACTTACTAATTGACTTACTGACTCACTAACTTACTCACTTACTTACTTACTGATTCACTGACTTACTAACTTACTGAATGCCTAACTTACTTACTAACTTACTGACTCACTAACTTACTAACAGACTTACTGACTGACTTACAGACTGACTTACTAACTTACTGAATGACTAACTTTCTGACTGACTTACTTACTTACTCACTAACATACTGACTTACTTACTGACTCACTAACTTACTGACTTACTTACTGACTGACTGATTGACTGACTTACTAACTTACTGAATGACTAACTTACATACTAACTTACTGACTCACTAACTTATTGATTGACTTACTGACTTACCAACTTACTGACTGACTGACTGACTTACTAACTTACTGAATGACTAACTTTCTGACCGACTTACTAACTTACTTACTGACTCACTAACTTACTTACTTATTGACTCACTAACTTACTGACTTACTTACTGACTGACTGATTTACTGATTTACTAACTTACTGAATGACTAACTTACTTACAAACTTACTGACTCACTAACTTACTGACTGGCAGACTGACTTACTGATTTACTGACTTACCAACTTACTGACTGACTGAATGACTTTCTGACTAACTTACTGACTGACTTACAGACTCACTAACTTACGGACTGACTGACTAACTAACTTACTTACTTACTTATTGAATTACTGATTGACTGACTTAGTAACTTACTGATTGACTAACTTACTGACTGACTGGCCAACTGACTGACAGACTGACTTACTAACTTATTGACTTACCAACTTACTGACTGACTGAATGACTTTCTAACTAACTTACTGACTGACTTACAAACTCACTAACTTACTGACTCACTAACTTACTAACTTACTTACTGACTGACTAACTTACTAACTGACTTACTTATTGACTGACTGACTTACTAACATACTGAATGACTAACTTTCTTACTCACTAACTTACAAACTGTATTACTGACTCACTAACTTATTGACTGACTTATTGACTGACATACTAACTAACTAAATGACAAACTTACTGACTCACTTACTTACTGACTGACTGACTTACTAACTTACGGAATGACTAACTAACTGACTGATTTACTAACTCACTAACTTATTGACTGACTTACTGACTGACTTACTAACCTACTAGTTTAATAACTTACTTACTGACTCACTTACTAACTGACTAACTTACTGATTGATGGACTGACTCACTGACTAACTTACTGACTCACTAACTTACTAACTTACTGAGTGACAGACTTATTGACTTACTTACTTACTGAATAACTGACTTACTGACTCGCTAACATATTGACTAACTTACTGACTCACTAACTTACTGATTGACAGATTGACTTACTAACTTTCTGACCGAATGAATGACTTTCTGACTAACTTACTGACTCACTAACTTACTTACTGACTTACTGACTGACTAACTTACTGACTGACTGACTTACTAACTTACTGAATGACTACCTCTCTGACTGGCTTACTGACTCACTAACTTACTGACTAACTGACTTACTGACTTACAAACTTAATGATTAACCGACTTACTGACTAACTAACTTACTGACTTACAGACTCACTAACTTACTAACTGACTAACTGACTTACTGACTAACTTACTAACTGACTTACTTACTGACTGGCTGACTTACTAACATACTGAATGACTAACTTACTGACTCACTAACTTATTGACTTACTAACTTACTGACTGATTTACTGACCCGCTAACTTATTGACTAAGTTACTAACTGACTGACTGACTTACTAACCTACTGACTTACTAACATAATGACTTATTGACTGACTAATTTACCAACTGACTTACTGACTAACTAACTTACTGACTCACTAACATACTAACTTACTGAGTGACTGACTTATTGACTTACTTTCTTACTTACTGAATAACTGACTTACTGACTCGCTAACTTACTGACTAACTTACTGACTCACTAACTTACTGATTGACTTACTGACTTACTAACTTACTGACTTACTAATATACTGACTTACTAATATACTGACTGACTGAATGACTTTCTGACTAACTTATTGACTGACTTACTGACTCACTAACTTACTGACTGACTTACTGACTCACTAACTTACTTACTGACTTACTGACTCACTAACCTATTAACAGACTTATAAGGCTGGATTTTTAGTGTTTTTACCGTTTGTATATTAACACATTGAGGTGCATCGTAACTTGGATTTTTAGATGATTTTATAAAGAATTCTAGTTGCGGTTAGGTTGTCGTCTTCACATTTACAAAGGTCTTGGTTGGTAGTAATCATCGGCTAGGGCTATACCTTGAATAGGTGAGGATTATCGAAAAGAGGTGGGTTGGAGGTCAAACCGACGTAAGATACTCTAGGGCCAAAAAGGATGCGTTTGTGAAGTTTATTTGAAAGATTGTTTTGTAAAACATTGTTCAAATAGTGAAGAAAATCTCTCAAGATCGGAAAGGGAGGCTTGGATGTGGTTTGCAAGTGAACCAGGATAAAAGATCATTTTCTCAATTTTCTTTATCCCTCATCTATTTACTTTCAATCGATTTACGCTTTACATGTTTTAGTTGATTTACTTATTGAGTTTATTGCATGTTCTAATTTTGATAAACATTGACATAAATTCATTGTGTAGATTGCATCTGATATTGGTTGAAATCGTTATATCTTTTCGTGCAAGAAAACTGTTTTTCAAGAATGCAAGAACTAGGTTAATCGATTAAACCTGGTGTTAATCGATTAATCACAGCACGAGTTAATCGATTAAGAGCAGTTATAATCGATTAAACACTGAATTTTTCAGGTTACTGGCTTAGTGACTCACGTACTAACTTACTAACTTAGTGACTCACTTACTAACGTACTTAATGACTTACTAACTGACTTATTGACTTACTGACAGGCTTATTGACTTACTAACTGACTTACTTACTGACTGACTTAATGACTGACTTGGTGACTGACGTGCTCATTGACTTATTGACTGCCTTAATGACTTACTGACGGACTTACTTACTCACTTACAGACTAACTTATTGACTTACTGACTTACTAACTGACTTAGTGACTGACTTACTAATTGACTTAATGATTGTCTGACTTATTGACTTACTTACTTACTAACTAACTTATTGACTTACTACCTGACTTACACAATGTCTTACTGACTGAAGTGAAAGGCAGGGATAACAAATATAAAAGGTAGGGATATTCCCAAGAACATGTTCAAAATCATTCAGTAACCAAACACTACCTAAAAGGGATGTTTTCAACACTTCCTCTTTCTATTTGGGTTTATGAGATAAACTAGAGACTAGAGTAGCTATTGGCATCAATGACCAAAAGTGCAAGGCCTGTGCTTTTGTCATGCAATTTTACAAATTTAGATCGGTAGTGTAAACAGTGACGAACCTGATGACTTAGTTTGAATGAAATATGCACAAAGAATACTTATATTGCAATGTTAAAAGTCTGCTTTGTATAATATTTGGCTTTTAGAACCACATCCAGCATCTTATAATCGGCTACATGGATTTCAATTGCAACTTAACAGTGTGCATATCATTTGGCCAATGATTCATTGCATTTTACACCATATATGGTCATTAAGGTCATTATTTTCCTTCGCATATTTGAGAACATGGGTAAGTATTTATCTGAAGCCAATTTTGCCTCAAAGTAAGGCCAGTTTGTTAGACAGTAGGTGTTAACATTTAACAGTCAATCATGTTTAATAACTGATATATGAAACCACATAAATTAAAAATACAAGTCCATTGTGTCAGAGTTAGGAACCAGCAAACATATAAACAATGTCAATATCTAAGTCTCCAACACAAGTCTCTTTCCCATTATCATGGACTGGGAGACCTACCACCATGGGCTGATTCCCTATCATCACGGTTTGGAGTAGGACTTCTGCTCCGGCTTGATGGGCACTTTGCTGGACTCTGGCTTCGGCTCCTTGAGACACTGCCATTGAGAGGTGGCGTAGAGCGTGAGTATGACCTCTCTTTTTTCTGCGGTGAATATGATCTTTCTCGACTGTACCTTCTTTCCTCGGGTGACACAGATCTACAAAACAACCATGTATCAAACAAGTGAAAGGAAACTGAACTACATTTTGTTTAAACCTTTTTACCACCAAAAGACTAATTAATTTATAAAAACCACTAACTTCAGGATCAGGATAGGCATGTAATAAAAAAGGTTGAGGAAAGGCATTGTTTGAAAAAAAAATACAATCAGTGAAAATGACGTGAATAAACAATGACAAGATACCTCGAATATTCCCGTTGTTTAGGAGGAGGCGAATAATAGTCACGGGTGCGGGAGCGAGATCTATGCCGTAGTGGAGGGGATCTAGAGTAGCGGGGAGACCTTCTTCGATCATTAAATCGACCCCTACGAAAGCATTGACATTAAAAATAGACAATCAGAATTCCACTTGACAACTTTGCAGCAATAAGAAAAAAATTAAAGACTACAACATAGAAATGAGGCATAGCACTACAATTCACAATTGAATAAAGCTCATTTAAAGTGGAATTGATCTCTAAAGGGGGGCTATCAAGCCCATTTTAATGGTCTTTTAGGACCTCAAATTGGACTAGTATAGTTAAGTTGCAGCTATTGATGCCATCGTTGGGGGAAATGGGAGCAGCATCAATAAAATGTTGATACATTTCAAACAACAAACCCCACTAGAACATTTCATGTAACCTTTAAAGAAATTTTGGGACAAAAATAGAATAAAATCATGAATTGTTATCACAAATCACAAACACTAACATTTAAGAACAGTAACAGCTTAATCAAATATCTTATATTGGTTTTATCTCTCACTGCAAATACAGCACGGATGCATGTCTTCCAAAATACTTCATTTGGAATAAAATTCATGATTGAAGTTACTAAATATAGAGGGAAAGCCTACCCTCTTTCTCTGGTCCTCATCTCAGTTGGCTTCTTTCTATTCTCCTCAGCGAAGACAACAGTCAACTCGCGACCAAGAAGAACTTGGCCATCCATGTGATGTTTAGCATCGGCAGCATCAGCAGGATCCACAAACTGGACAAAACCAAAACCACGGGGTTCTCTGCAAAAACACAAGGAAAATCTGAACACCATCACAACAGGGAAGTGGGTTCAATAAAATGATGGGAACTTTGCGCACAAACACAACAAAATTTGGCTAATAAATGTTACCGAAATAGGCCCCAATAGCATGGGGAGGAGAGGATATTATTGATTGATAACGATGCAAGCAAGCAGTAGCACTAGGCTGCTGACCTTTTAATTGTGAGTGAAATATAAGATGACTTGAAAATCTTCAAACTTGATGATAATGATCACGCAACAACTTGAAATCTTCAAGTACTAATAAGATGATGATTCATTATTCACAAGCAATAACTCATTATTACTTGAATAATTGATACCTTCAAAACTCTAAATCACACTTCTATTACAATAGTATAGTAGCCTAGTTGGAAAGTTTGCAATTCATTTTTTGATTGATGTATATGTGTTGAAAAATTAACAATAATAATAATAAGAGAAAGCGGAAAAAATAGAAAAGGAAAGCAAGGAAAGAATGAAAATGGTGCTAACCCAGTGTAGTAATCCTTAGGGAGGTAAATGTCTTTAAGAGGACCGAATTGCGAAAAGGGTCTTCGAAGATCCTCTGGCCTGCAGTCATGTCGGAGGTTACGAACGAGAAGGCTGGTTGGAAGATCAATGTTTCTGTCTCTGTCTCTGTCTCTGGTGTAGAATCTATCCCTTCTCTCTCTATGTGATGGTGGTGGACTTGGACTTCTACCACTTCCTCTTCTACTGCTGTAACCCATTCTTCCACCTCCCCTATGTGTATATGGTGGGGGACTCGGAGACAGACTATAACTCCTTCCTCTCATCTTCTTATGTCTACTACTACTACTAGTACTTCAGAAATATAGATCCAACGCCGCCTCCACTCCACCACCCACTGATATTATTATTATTATTATAATAAAATGTGATATGGTTGGTACCTAGCTAGGGTTACCAACTTACCAATTTAATCAATCATTCTATAAACCGCAAGCTGATTGACATCTAATCTAATCATACTTTTAAAATTAATAAAATTTGTCATATTTTCCCATTTGTTTAATTTTTTAAAGGTTAAAGTCATAAGTCTATTAAAACGTTATTTTATTATAAGATCTACGAATCAGTTAACATACACCTCTTTAATTAGGTTACATATTTACTTTCAAAATATTTATTTAATACAAATAATTAAATTAATTATATTATATTCAAATCCAATAACATAAATATTAATATAATTAAATAGGTCACTTTATTAAATTTAATTAAATTGTCTATAAAAGTCTTAATAAGACTTGTTTATGCAAAAGTTTGTTTTTAGATTAGGTGATAGGTACGTCACAAATGACCTTCCCAATTTTTAGCAAAGAAAATAATAAATGTTAAAACTGATGATGATGGCAAATGGATGGATTTAGATGGTTTTGAATTTGGATGAAAATAGATAGATTGAAAGTCATCCATGAATCCATATAAATTCATTTAAACCATATTTTAAGGAATAATGTTATATCATTCTACTCACAAAAAAGTGACATGTGTCACTTGTAAATCAATCACTAATAAATAAATTATCACTTTGTGGCATATATGGGTATGAGGATTAGTATGAATATTTAGTAGGAGAATATATTATTTTCCTATTTTAAGTTATCTAATTCATACATATCCGATGAATTATAATTCATTCATGACTTCATTTTCATGGATTTAAAAATGTGAACTTTTGAAGTTTTTATCCAAAACTTAAAAGAATAATAAATTAAAAAAAAATAATTTTAAAGATTTTAAAGGTAAATCATGTGGTTAAACTTAAACTTTCAGTCTTAAAATCTTATGTGAGCTTCAAGTTAGTGTTGTTATAAAAATTTGACGTATATCATGAAATTTATAGATTATTTTTGTTATTTATCTCACTCTTCATGTTTTTTAGTAGGTTACAAACATAAATTATATTTACTAAAGTTAAATTATATGATTGATAGATAGTTGAAGTATCCAATTGAATGGAGTATAAGAGAAATAGAATTGACAAGAAATGTTAAACACTCAATGCAATTATATTAAAGCCAAGTAAAAAATGATTTTATACCCAAAGCATGACCAATAAACTTCTAACAAGTACAAGTCCACAAAATTAAAGCATATTCTCATCAAAATTTGAGACTAAAATAACATAAATTGACAATGTTAGATTAACATAAGTTTGACTTAAAAATAACTAGTAATAATCATGACAAAGTCTTTGACAAAGAGGACACTATTATTGTGATGATTCATGTGCAATAATGAGCAAGTAGTTTATCATTCCAACACATGCATCCACGATACAATACACCAAATAATATTTTAATATATATAAGGAATCAAAAGATACATCAATCAATCTTGAAGGAACATCAAAATCAAAATAAACTATTGGGGAAAACGAAACCTTCAATGAAGATGAGAAAACAAAAATAGATGAAGAAAACAAGCTTTTGTTGAATGAAAGCTTTTGTTGCACATTTATTTTGAGAAAAGAAAATGTTTTTTTTTATGGATTGGGTATCTATCCAAATGTATATATCCATGGATATCTGTTGGATATAATGGATGAATTTGAATCGATCCATTATAAATACTATTCATTGGATTATATTCATTTAAATCCATTAGCTCTAATGGATGGGGTTGAATGAATTTAACTTAGATGGATTTGAATAAATAATAGATTGTGGATAATTTTAACATCTAGTTAAAACCATAATATGATGCCTAAAAAGAGTGTAAGATGGTTTCATATGACAACCTAAGCAATAAGGTGGTATACAACTCAACTCTTAGATAGTGGCCAACTTACTATTTGTATTAGTTTTAGTAGTAGGGATCAATATTTGTTTATTAATACAAAGCAAAAAAAATTATTTCATGCATTGTATTTATACTATAGACTCGAAGTGTCCTTCATAGTAATTGGTCATTCTGGTATTTAGTGTGGCCTTATACCATTAAATCAATGCGTTGTTGTAATTTGTTGTTAAATTTTGTAAATTTTCATACAATTAAGGAGTGTGAATGTTGTCAAACTTCATCCCAAAGTCCACCAAGATCTTGTAGGAATATGAATAAAAATAACCAAAATGTAGGTTTATGAGGCAAACATCAACCAAAATTGTTAGCATATTAGCGCTATCTGAAATCACAAAATTAGATCAATTAAAAATTAAAGAGAAACATTTAATATGACAAGAAAAATGAACCCACAAGATTTATATAGAAAAAACCTCTTAACCATTTTAATGTGAAAGGTAAAAAACATGGGCAATCATAAGCAAAGTTTCACTCTGTAAAAAGGAAGGTACAACAAATCATCTTATATTATTGAGGATAAAAAACAATATTTTCTCTTACAAACACTAGCTTAGATAAAATAAGAATTTCCCATAATATTCACTCAATTGATTGTATGTTTGATATTTTGTTGATGCTATCAGAGGTCATTTGTTTGCTGCCTTATATTGGGACCAATGCTTCAATACTTAATAGTGGAGAAATAAAGTGTAAGATTCAAGGTGAGGGATAAGATGCAAGTTGTACATGCAAACATTAATTTGCAATCTTGTAACTTGTCATTCTCCAAAATTGCAACAATATTAACCAATAGTGAGAGTGTATCTTCAATTCCATAATGTGTATCACTTCATATATCATAGAGTTGTAATTAGTTGAAATAAATGTATTTAAGTTAATATTTAACTATTAAGTATTTTTCTTGATCAATCCCAACTCCTAACACATAGAATAATATATATTGTGATATCCAATGTACCTAATATTCTTACACTAATAAAGGACTTCCAATATTTTGGTAGTGTAGGGATGGGAGAGAAAAATTACTTGATGTAAAAGTATTGAAAGGAAAGTAAATTGTGGAAGAATTTAAGCAACATAATTTAATACTCTCTATATTGGCTCGAATTTAGTAAGTTGTTCATTGCCAAATAATAGCCTTAATGATCATACACGGTGTAAAATGCAACTAATCAATTGGCAAATGAAATGCCCTGTTAAATTGCAATTGAAATCCAGGTAGCAGATTATAAGATGGTGGATGTGATTCTAAAAGCCAAATATTCTTTGTGCATATTCTTAGCAGACTTTCAACATAGCAATATAAGTATTCTTTGTGCATATTTCATTCAAACTGAGTCATCGGATTCATCAGAGTCACTCCTGTCTTGCTCCACAGCATTTGTATGAGTCACGGGAACATCATGTTTTGGGACAGGTGCAGGTGCTGGTTTTTCAGCAGCACCTCGAGCATTCTCATCCCCTTCTTCTTGATCAGCTACTTCCACATGTGAATCTCAGTTAAGGAAACTAAACTTGTTTGCACTACCAATCTAAATTTGTAACAATGCATGACAAAAGCAAAGGCCTTGCACTTTTTGTCTTTGATGCAAATAGCTACTCTAGTCTATCTCGTAAACACAAATAGAAAGGAAAAAGTGTGAAAAACATCCCTTTTAGGTGGTGTTTTGTTACAGGAATGATTTTGAACATATTCTTGGAATATGATCCCCACCTTTTCCAAAAAAAATTCTATCTCAAATGAGATGCCCGAAAATGTAAAAACATTCAAATTTGCCTGGGCATTTATTTTTTCCTAATCTTCTAGCAAACATGAGTAAGTCACATTCTCAAGTGAAATGCCCAGGAATGTAACAAACAACACACTATGTGAACCAAAAACTACCTTACAGACAAAAAACAAGCACACAAAATTTGTAACTAAGAAGTTGAATGTTAATTAAACTGCACTTTAAAGTAAACAAGATAAAAGGATATCAAGATTGTCGACATTTCCTCTAGCCATGATTTTGAGAAGATCTTTCTCAACACGGGAAACAAGCTCAGGCTGCAAAATAAAAGATGGGAAAAGGTGAGTATGAGCATATAATACAGGTAGGGAAACGTAGCAACATAATGTTATAAGAATAAATGGGTGAAAAGGAAGGAGAAATGATGAGTAGTACATTGAGATCAGGCTCTCTGCGAAATCTACGCTTTCGAGCATCTCTCATTGGAGGGGTAAGGCCATGTCTGTACTCAATGACATCTGGAGCCGGATCCCCAGATTCTCTCACCATAATCATCTGTTGCTTGGTTGGATTCATTTATCAACCAGTTAGTTAATCAGTTATGATTATGAATTTTTTAAGAAGCAATTAACTGGTTGAAAAACATTGTTACCTGAGCAATATCAGCTGTTTTAATCAAAGAACTATCATCGTAAGTTTTAAAGGATTCAACCACACAAGGAAGGTCCAACAGAGATGCTGGGAAGCGTTCATTGCCAATCACGAAGGAACCACTTCTGCCATCCTCACTAAAAGACAAATCTAATGACTTGTTGTTTTCCTCGGATGAAGAAGATGGAGCATCACTATTATTATTATTATTGTTGCTGTTGTTAAGAAGATGCTCTATTCGCTCTGCAACACTTGGTGGAACTCTAAGTATGAATTGCTCCTCCATAACAACACTACATTCATTGTTATTAAATTATATTGTGGTATCCAACCACTAATATACTACAATGAATTTCAATATCAATTGAGCAAATGCAATTAGCACTAAGAGGAACAAGGTAGTCATGAATTGTTAAAAAAGAGAGAGAGAGAGATCCAAACATAAATCCTCCAGAATGAGAGCAGTAGCTAAGTTCCAATTAATAATCCAACCATAAATAAATAAAATCTATCTTGTACAGATTTGAAATGAATGGTAATGAAAAATTTAGACAATGTGGTGTGATGTGGGATGAAGAGAAATAAAGTATATATGTGAGAATTGATGAAAAAGATAAATTGAAAGAAAGAATCGAAACAGATGGGCAATTGAGTACTCACCTGTAAGAGCTAGGCGGCGGGCAATGTGTTGAAAAATTATAATCTCTCTCTCTCTCTCTCTGTGTGTGTGGAGATGATGCCCAATACTGCCCCACTCCTCTCCACTCGGGTGGGCGGGTGGATCACTACTCACTACCCGCTCCGGGTCCCTTCCCACTATCTCATTATGTTTGGATCCACTAGAATCAGATAGGACTAAAACGGCAATTGAGTACTTGTTGGAACAAATGGGAATAAAACGGCAATTGAATACTTGTTGGAACTAATGTGAACAAAGCGGCAATTGAATCTCATAAATTGGAACAAACGGCGATGTGGTGAAAAAAATAATTAAGAAATGACAGTAGCCAGTAGGCGGAGTAAAACGGTAATTGAATCTCATGTTTAGTAATCTAGGAATTGTGTCGAGCACCTGGTGAGCGACCTAATATGGATAATATACAGAAAAACAGCATCGTTGCATGCATGATTCCAAAAACCAATCTAAAGTGAAAAGGATTAGGAACAAGAACCATAACCTATTGGCTACATAGAGTAATGGATCGCAATTATATAAAAAGAATAAAAACATTAAAATAACCAAATAAGAGGATATTTGAAACTAATAGGTTACCTAAAAGACAGATTTGCAGATAAAAGTTATTGAATTCTTCGAAGTGGTATTGAATGGGATCACTTTGCTCAGGTTCTGATGTTACCACTTTAGCAGGAAAGAAATGAAAGGAAAAGGGTGAAACCGTGAAAAATAGATCAAAGGCTTTGGAGAGAAGAATATGTTTGGGCTCGGTGATATAACTAGAGCAAGGCCCAAAACCTTTTGGAATGTGTGTCATAATTTGGTGAAATACTAATCCTAATATTTTGAATTTCATTATTTTCACACATAATATATAAATCAATGATACAGATTATCCTTGAATTCATGTTTCTCAAATCTAGTCATTGTGTATGTTTTTGAAAATAGTTTTGGTATGAAGATATTCGCCAACCAAATAATGAATTCATTTTGGATATTCGTTTTCTCTCATGGTTTTCTCTCATGCAGAGAGAGGTGAAAAACTGTTTTTTATTTTGGTGTCTTGGAACCATAAATCATCATTGTACATTAACTTATAGGTTCTCATTATCTCAACCTTGTGGTTATCCTTTCATTAAACTTATATTCATTAGAAATCCTATTAAAATACATTGTCAACATAATTATATTAGGTATATGATACTCATAATTTCTAATCATGTACACCCTTCATATGCTTAAAGTGGAAAAACGTGTAGAGAACCCCTCATGTTTAAGCTTCCTTGGGGTTAAGATTAACATGTTAACCTTGCAACCATAACTTCGTTTTGAAAATGGCAGCCCCTTTTCCCAAAAAATACTTCATTTTGAAAATGACAGCCCCTTCTCCCAAAAAAATACATCATTTTTTATTTTATAAAGTTTAAAAGAATACAAATTGTTGTCATTAACACAATGACAAATTTATCCTTACGAAAAGCTTAATAACTATCTATCCACCTAAATCCATTAACTTAATATCATGATATATAATAAATGAGGAAAAAGTTGATTTATTATATAATAGATAATAGTATGTATTTAGTAAAATATTTCCCACTAAATTAAGGTAGATAAAAAATGGGTATCTCTAATTCATTAAATTGCATTTAACAAAAAGATTGCAATATTTTTTTAAAGAAAAAAAGATTCGACAATAATAATTTTAACCCTTAAAAATGAGACAATTATTTTGATAAAACAATGAGCCCATTCAATTATTATAAAAGATAGGATACTAATGGTAGAAGAAGATTTGCCTAGTGGAGATACGTGAGTTATATAAAAAAGAACGGTATTGAGAAAGACAGTTGTTTAAGGGAAAGGAAAAGTTTGTATTAGCAATTATTGGGTCAATGAAATCCCATCTGATTCTATTGGGATTGTGGAAAGGGGGCCGGAGCGAGTAGTGAGTAGTGATCCACCCGCCCACCCGAGTGGACAGGAGTGGGGTGGTATTGGCCATCATCTCCTCACACACACACGCACATATAGAGAGAGAGATTATAATTTTTCAACTCATCGCCGCCGCCTAGCTCTTACAGGTGAGTACTCAATTGTCGATCTGTTTCGATTCTTTCTTTCAATTTATCTTTCTCATCAATTCTCAAATATATACTTTATTTCTCTTCACCTCGCATCACACCACATTGTCTAAACTTTTCATTACCACTTCATTTCAAATCTGTAAAAGATAAATTTCATTTATTTATTTATCTATTTATAGTTGGATTATTAATAGGAACTGAACTACTACTACTCTCAATGGGGAAGAAAGTGAGAAAGAAGAGCCGTATTGCGGTTAAGAACAAGGAGATAACTACCGACTCTGTTTCTGTTTCTGTTACAAAAGACACAAATAACTCTTGCCCTCATCTTCTCAAAGGTGTTAATTTGAATACATTATCTACTAAGATCGCCTCTTCTTATCAATTAAGGTGTCAAGATTGTGCTGACAGGAAGGGTAATAAAGGAAAAGGTAAACATGGCAAAAACAAAGGCTCTTCAGATTCAAAATCCGAGTCTAAGGCTATATGGGTTTGTTTGTACTGTGCTCAATTTACCTGTGGAGGTGTCGGGCTGCCCACATCCTCTGAATGTCATGCGGTTAGGCATGCTAGTCTAACTCGCCACCCTTTGGTCATTCATCTTGAAAAACCTCAACTCTGTTGGTGTTTTCATTGCAAAATGCCTATTCAACTTGATAGATTACAAGAGACTGATGAAACAAGCCGTCTTCTATCTGATGCTGCCAAGTTGTTGAAAGGACGGCCATCCGGGAAAACACCCCTCGATACTGAGGATGTTCATTTTAGTGATGGCAGTGTTACTTCAGAAATTAAATCAAAAATTCTGTTCACAACAGCTAACTCAAATGGACAAGGTGGTTATGTAGCCAGAGGTATGGTTAATCTTGGGAATACTTGCTTCTTCAATTCAATCATGCAAATTCTGTTAGCTATGAATAAATTGCGCAATAACTTTCTGAACTTGGATGCTCCTGTCGAGGGGGCATTGACTAGTTCCTTGAAGAAACTGTTCAATGAAATAAATCCTGAATCGGGATTGAGAAACATTATAAATCCCAGATCCTTTTTTGGTTGTGTATGTTCTAAGTATCCACAGTTTCGAGGATATCAGCAGCATGACAGTCATGAATATCTCTGTTGTTTACTGGATGGGTTGAGTACTGAAGAACTAGCTGCAAGGAAACAGAACGGTTCTCCCAAGAAAGATGGGACCACTCCTAATAATACTCTAGTCGATGCTTTATTTGGGGGTCAGATATCTAGTACTGTGTGTTGCATTGACTGTGGGCATTTCTCAACCGTGTATGAGCCTTTTTTAGATCTTTCCCTTCCTGTCCCAACTAAGAAGTCTCCACCTAGGAAGGCTCAACATGTATCTCGAACCAAAAAATCAAAACTTCCACCGAAAAAGGGTGGTAAGACTCGATACAAAGGTAACAAGGATGCAAATCACTTACCTGTCCAAAGCCTATTAAAACAGTCATCCAGCCATGTATCATCATGCCCTGCTCAGTCAAACATATCATCAGTTGCTGGAGAGATGTTGGATTCTTCTGCTGATTATACTGTACTAGGTTCTGGAGAAATAAGCAGCATGACTGAAAAACAGAATTCATCTTCACCTAATTCGGTTGCTGTCGAAGAGCCTCAGCATACGCTGCAGGTGCATGACAATGCTACAGAGGAAACATCAGCTTCAGCGGATGATTTTACCTGGTTGGATTTTGTGGAAGCTGTAGTGGTAGATGAAGGTGATTCCATTTCCCAGAAGGAAGATACTCCGGAGGTACATGACACTAGGAATAATAATGAATGTTTAAATGAGTTACATGTACAGGCGGCTAGCTGTGAATCTAGTGGTCCATTTTGTTTTCTTAAGGATGAGGAGGACCAAAACCTAAGACCTGATTCTTCTTCAGCAAATAGGTGGGAAGATGAGGTTCCATTACAAGTTCAAGGTTCAGAAGTGCTGTTACTTCCATATAAGGAAGAAAGTTCCTCCACTGCTGAGATCACTGGATACCATGGTGAGGCCTCCTCATCTGTTTTAGGCTGTGGTCAAGAAGAAATAGAGTTTGATGGACTTGGTGACTTATTCGATGAGCCTGAATTAGTTTTTGCAGGGCCTGCTCCTAGACCTTCTTCAAGTGGCGGGGTCAAGGAAGCTGGTTTTATTGTTGGAAACAGCAACAGCGAGTCTGATCCAGATGAAGTAGATGATGCAGATACTCCGGTCTCCGTAGAGAGTTGCTTGGCACATTTTATAAAACCTGAGCTTCTCTCAGATGATAATGCTTGGCATTGTGAGAACTGTTCTAAAACTCTCTGTCAAAAGATGGAAACTTATACACAGGCAAAAAATGCATCCGATGGAAATGAGACCAGATGTCACGATGAATCAGGGTATGCAGCTTGTTCTGTTAAAGTTGGTGGTATTGGTAATGGGGATATGGGAAATGAAAAAAATGTAGAAAGTTCGGTTTCTCATGTTAAACTTGACACGAAACTTGAAAGTGGTCAAATAAATCAATTGAATACAAATAATATTGATAGGGATCATGGGGCATTAGGGATGAAAGATAATGAGGAATTACAATCATCAGGTTCGCATAAAGCTTGCAATGAAGTAAGTTGTGACCGTCCACCTGCTGATTCTTCTACTACATTGCATATGATTGGAACTATCCAAAAAGGTGATAGTCAGATGTTAGGTCAGGATAACAATGATTCAGATGAATGCAGCGAGGAAGAGGCCGGCTCTAAAAGTGTGAAAGTGAAGAGGGATGCTACTAAGAGGGTCCTCATTTATAAAGCTCCACCTGTTTTGACCATTCATTTAAAGAGATTCAGCCAAGACGCTCGTGGTCGCTTAAGTAAATTAAATGGTCATGTCAGCTTCAGAGAAAGAATGGATCTCAGACCATATATGAATCCCGGGTATTTTGCCAGATCTTGGTTGATGTTTGAACAACTAATAATTTCCTAATGCTTCTATTTTTTGCTTTTATTTCCATGCTGACTGTTTTCTTTTCAAGTGTTGAACATTTTCATTTTATTTTAATCTTAAGAAACATTTTGCACATGATATCACTTCATTGCTATGATACACTGGGACTCTGAAACAGTTATCGTACCCATATTGGGTATGTACCTGGTACAGGTACTTACTAGGTACCCGTTGGTACTTACCCTGCTACCCAATACTCATTATAAGTAGGTACATGATCTCACCCAAATACAAGGCATCAATCCAATCCATGCAAAACTCCAAGTTTTGTTGCTAAGATATTTGTTTTCCTATTAAATGAAATAAACTACTGTCACTATGTCACTTTCTTTAATCATGTACCTTCTTCATGGATTTTGCCTTATGAACTACTTTATGGAATTTTGTTAAACTTTTAGTTAAAACATCATGAAAATTGTATCAATCTTTTTATTTAATCACTTTATTTATATTTTTGTATCTCTGCATGATGAATTATACGTGTAACGAAATTTTTAGAAAATTGCGAAACCACATAGCAGTAACCATACCTGTACAGATCTAGTTACTTGTACACATATCTGTGCAATACCGTATTGACCACTGGCATTTAATTCACTTTCAACACCGTTCAAATAGGTGCATAAGTGAAGAGAACTATGAATACAATTTGGTTGGTGTAGTGGAGCACTCAGGAAGTATGCGAGGGGGTCACTATGTTGCATATGTGAGAGGAGGCCAGAGGAACACAGGGAACGCTAATAAAGAGGTTGAGGGTTCCACATGGTATCATGCCAGTGATGCATATGTACGTGAAGCTTCTTTCAATGAAGTTCTTCGCTGTGAGGCTTACATTTTATTCTATGAAAAAAATTAAGTGGAACATCTACTCTTTCCAGGTATTTATATTTGCAGTAGAAATGTAGGTTCTTTATATTAGAGAAGAGAGAGTGACTTAGGCCATTACAGGTCAGAGTAAAAGCATACCATTTTTTGAATATTTAAAGAGATCTTTAATGTACAATGCAATATCATAAATTAAAAAATCATTTTTCCCTTCCCTTCTTTTATGCATTCTGTCGAAGTTCATTATATTGTAGTAATAATTATTATTGTATTTGGTTGACAATATTATTGAATACTGATATCATTGATTATTTTATCAACTCAAGCAACAAAATTTGGAATGTCTAATTCACATGAAAATAGATGATGGACTTCTATAATGGCATTTGAGTTTGTATTTTCTGAGATATTTCTTCTATCTTCTTGGCCTATCAAAGGCATGGAGAAGGATAAGTGACTGATTGTATTATGTGCGCATTCTTGTTGAGTGTGATGTGTTACAAGGTGAGAAAATATGTGAAGTGATCAAGGGTGTATTATTAGATTGTCATCGAGTTATGTTAGGTTTAATCACAAAATTAAACACAAACACACAATTGAATGTAACAACTCAAAGAACACAAAGAATTAATGTGGTTCGGATTTAATCCTACATCCACAGACAACAGATCAAAATTCCACTATGATCAAGCTTGAAACACATTACAATAATCCACACTCCTCTCTCAATGATTGATCTCTAATAACTCTAGAAACTCAATCTTTACAAGTGCTTGTAATTGTTTCTTTTTTTTTTTTACACTGATAAGAATGAAGAAAAATGCATTTATAGAAGTTTTGAAAAACTACCACTTATCTTGCCAACAATATGTCCTAAAATTGTGGGATTGAGGTGCTAACTAAGTGGAAAATAAAAAAACTGCATCTCCACAATTTTAGGCTAGGTCCTTAACAATAATTTAGTTTCTTATTCACCCCAAAACTTTCACAATCTCCACCTTGAATAGAAACTCAATTCAGCCAAGTGAAAATTCACCATTGATCTTTGTCAAACACTACCTGTTACCGCAACCCTTTAAATTTGAACTTTATCCTACTGAACAAACTCCTTACATGCTTCCAAGACCCAGAAGTTCTGTACAGTAGTAGACACTACAGATTGCAAGCATGATTTCCAACTAATTACTGAACTAAATAGAGTAAATGCATAACCTGTTTGAGATTTCCTGTTATCTACATTTGTAGCATAATCAGAATCTACATATCCCATCAACACTTCTGCTGAGCTATAATCATTTCCTCCATACACTATTCCAGTGTTAGAACTTCCATTCATGTACCTCATTATCCATTTAAGAACTTCCCAATGAGGTTTCCCTGGATCAGACATATACCTACTCACAGTACTTATAGCATGTGCAATATCAGGCCTACTGCATACCATAATGTACATTATACTTCCAATGGCATTTGCATAAGGTACATGTCTCATATAATCAATCTCTCTCTGACTGTTTGGCCTTTGCTTCTCAGAGAGCTTGAAATGACCAGCTAGAGGTGTGAGAACAGGTGTTAATTCATGCATATTGAATCTGGTTAACACTTTCTTGATATAGTTTTCTTGATTTAACCAAAGATGACCATGAACCCTGTCTCTTACTATATTCATTCCCAATATCTTCTTAGCTTCTCCTAGGTCTTTCATTTGAAACTTAAAAGCCAAAACATCTTTAATGTCTTTTATAACTTGCTTACTACTGCTTGCAATCAACATATCATCAACATATAACAATAAGTGAGCAATTACTTTCTCATCATGCATCTTGAAGTAGACACAACTATCATAGAGAGATTTCTTAAAACCAATTTCCATCATATACTCATTGAACTTTCTGTACCACTGCCTAGGACTCTGTTTCAGACCATAAAGTGATTTATTTAACAAACATACCTTATTTTCATCACCTGGCATGATAAAGCCTTCTGGTTGTTGCATATAAATAATCTCCTCCAATTCACCATGTAAGAAGGCTGTTTTTACATCCAATTGTTGAAGCTCCAAGTCATGATATGCTACAAGACTAAGCAAAATTCTAATTGAGGAGTGTTTCACCACTGGTGAAAAAATTTCATTATAATCAATTCCCTCCCGTTGAGTGAATCCCCTAGCTACCAACCTGGCTTTGTATTTGACTTGTTCTTGCTTCTGAGTTACCTCTAATTTTCTCTTGAATATCCACTTGCAACTCAAAATCTTGTGAGGTGTAGGTCTAGGTACCAGACTCCAAGTGTTATTTTCATTTAGAGATGTCAGCTCTTCTTGCATGGCTATGATCCACAAATCCTTTTCAACACAGTTTATTGCTTCAAGATATGACTTAGGTTCTTCATACTCCACCTCCTCTGCTGTATTCAGAGCAAATGCCACTAACTGTGACATACCAGGTGTGTTAATTTTTCTAATTCTCCTTGCTCTATCTCTGACCAACTATAAATCTTCTAGGTTCTCATCACTCAACACAATGCCACCACCACCTCTTCTATAAGACTTCTTTCTTGGTGCATCTATAGTTTGAGGAGTACTAGTATTTTCAGGTGTTTCTTCTGTTTCTTGTTGACCGTGATTATCATATTCAGATGATGTCTCAATCATCTTCTCAAGCTCCACCTCAAACTGCATGTCCATATCATTAGTTTCCTTCTCAGTGTACCTGATGTTTTGAGATTTTTCAACATATGGCATCCTTTCTTCATTGAATACCACATTTCTGCTAATAATTAATTTTTCCTTTCCATGTTCTATGCACCATAACCTGAACCCCTTCACTCTTGGAGGATATCCCAAGAAAACACACTTTATAGCTCTAGGTTCTAGTTTATCCTGCCTTACATGAGCATAGGCCATGCAACCAAATACCTTCAACTCATTATAGTCACCAGGTCTTCCATACCATTTCTCATCAGGTGTTTTTAAATCAATAGCTGTAGATGGACTCTTGTTTATTAGATGACAAGCAGTCACCACTGCTTCTGCCCAGAAACCTTTGGGTACACCTGAAGTAATTAACATGCATCTGACCTTTTCTAGAATGGTTCTATTCATCCTTTTTGCTAGACCATTCTGTTGAGGTGTGCCTGGTACTGTCATGTGCCTAATAATCCCCTTATCTCTACAGAAATTCTGAAATTCAGCAGACAAGTATTCCAGACCATTGTCTGTTCTCAACACCTTAATGCATTTTCCTGTCTCATTTTTTAATTCATTGAACCATTCTTTGAACTTCTCTAGAGCATCTGATTTTTGTTTGAGTATATACACCCACACCTTCCTGGTATAATCATCAATAAAGGTAATGAAATATCTGCCTCCTCCCTGAGAAGTTTCCTTTGCAGGACCCCATATATCAGAGTGTATATACTCAAAAGCAGACTTGGTACAATGTTTTCCAGTTAAAAAACTATTCTTCTTAGTTTTTCCAAGTACACATGGTTTGAACCAGATAATTTTTCAAGGTCACCAGTACCTAGTAGATTTTGCTTCTTTAACTCTATTAGGCCCTTTTCACTTATGTGACCTAATCTCCTGTGCCATAGAGATGCAGTAACAGGACTTGAAACATTTAGATCACCACAAACAATATCATTGATTAGATAGTACAAGTTGTTCTTCTTAATACCTTTCATAACAATGGCATTATCTTTCATCACATGCATTATGCCATTCTCAGACTTGAACATATATCCTTTATTTTCCAAAGTACCAAGTGATATAAGATTTCTTTTCAAGTCAGGTATATACCTCACATCAGTTAACAACTTGATAGAACCATCATGAAGTTTAAGTTTGATATTACCTATTCCCTGAACTGTGCATGATGCATCATTTCCAAGCATAACTGCTCCTCCAGTTACCATGGATATCTCAGAGAACCATTTCTTGTGAGGGCACATGTGGAATGTACAACCAGAGTCCAAGATCCACTGATTAGAGATGCCACCATCAGTGATTGACAGAACTTCAGCACTATTAGAGTCATTACCAATGTTTCCTGCAAAATCAGTCCCTTTTCCAGACTTGTCACTAATTCTCTTCTCTTGTTTCTTCTAACATATGAAACAGTCTTTCTTGAGATGTCCAACTTTGTGACAATGATGACATTTTCTAGTTTCAACACCATCATTTGCTTGATTTTGTTGTGTAACTGGTTTGAAGTGTTCTTTCTTGTTCTTCATCTTATCAAACTTCTTCTTAAACTTGATGTTAAGACCTTCTCCATGTAATTCATGTACTATCCCAGTTTGTTTCTGCAGTTCCTTTGTTCTGTTAGCACTCTGAACCTCCTCATAGGTTAGAGTCTGATCCTTGCCAAACACCATGGCTTCTTTCATATTATCAAACTGCTTAGGTAGAGAATTAAGCAATACGATTGTCTTGTCTTCATCTCCTAGTGGTTTCTCTTCAATACTTTCTAGATCATCAACAATTTTGTTGAATTCTTCAAGTTGATCTATAACTCCTTTATCCTCATGCATCCTGTATGAATAGAGTCGTTGCTTCATGAGCAATCTGTTAGCTAATGACTTAGTCATGTACAGATTATCAAGCTTCAACCAAATGCCAGCGGCTGTAGTTTCCTTTGTCACTTCACGCAACGGCTTATCACCCAAACATAAAATTAGGGTGCTAATGAGCCTTCTGCATAATCTCATTCTTTTGCACATCAGTAACATTGGCTGGGAATTTCTCTGTTCCAAGTAATGCCATTACCAAACCTTGTTGAACTAAGATCGCATGCATTTTTATCTTCCACAACCCGAAATCATTTGATCCAGTAAACTTCTCTATGTCGAACCTAGTTGCCATTGATTCAAATGCAGATCCCCACAGACGGCGCCACTTGTTAGGTTTAATCACAAAATTAAACACAAACACACAATTGAATGTAACAACTCAAAGAACACAAAGAATTAATGTGGTTCGGATTTAATCCTACATCCACAGACAACATATCAAAATTCCACTATGATCAAGCTTGAAACACATTACAATAATCCACAATCCTCTCTCAATGATTGATCTCTAATAACTCTAGAAACTCAATCTTTACAAGTGCTTGTAACTGTTTCTTTTTTTTTTACACTGATAAGAATGAAGAAAAATGCATTTATAGAAGTTTTGAAAAACTACCACTTATCTTGCCAACAATATGTCCTAAAATTGTGGGATTGAGGTGCTAACTAAGTGGAAGATAAAAAAACTGCATCTCCACAATTTTAGGCTAGGTCCTTAACAATAATTTAGTTTCTTATTCACCCCAAAACTTTTACAACTTAAGATTTTAAAGAATTTTAGTTTAAATCATGATGGATAGACACAAGATTGCTTTACATGTTTCTGATTAAGAGGAGTTATTTCCTTTAATCTAATTTTATCTTCAGTCATGCATTAGAAAAAATATTGTTTTTTTTTTTATGTACTTTTTTTAGTTGTTAGTTAACTGGAAGGCACCTTATGCTATGTTCTACATATGGATAACATCAGCGACAAGTGCTAGTTAGGGTACTAGTCTCCTTCTAGCATGCCATTTCTGAATGTTGCTGTTATTCAACTTGATATCACGTGTGGTTCAAGGTTTCTGTACATTGGGTGTCTCTGCATGTCCTTCATTTGGATCCTCTCTGTTAGAATCTCTCTCCATCAGTTCAAAGTCTCTTATCTATTTTATTAATGAGTTTTAATTGCTTTAGCTTTCTTCTTTTGGTACTAGGATATCCCTTAACCCTATGGTAAGAAATTAATCCGTTTTGGGGTGTTTGACGTTTCCTCCCAACAAGTGTCGCTTCTATGAATCTAACTATTGACCTGCTGATCTTTATGGAGATCTAATGGAACCTTATATCACTAGATTAACATGATTATATAAGCATGATTAGGATTTTTTTATGGAAAGAAGAAGAAGAGGATCCAAATAAATACTGTAGTTGGATGGTCTGACTTGTCATCTTTTGGGTGGTATGGACTAGGGACCAAGTGCTAATTAACCTGTATCTCCCATTCAAGTTTTCTTCATTTGGACACACTAATGAGCAAGGTAATATGGATTGGGACTTGTGCTATTATTTCTCTAACCTTGCTGCAGTGAAATGTTCCAACCCTGCATTTCATTTCTACTCTTTTCTTCTGCTTATCATTACTGACAAATTTCATTAAGTGAATTTGAGAGAAGCAAAGGTAACAATAACTCAAGTTAACTGCGGTTGATCAAGGACTGAAATTCCCTAGAAAAATAATTGGTTTTAATTTAAGCACGAAGCTCTTTAACTGAAGCATGTGAATCCGTGTCATCTTGAAGACAAATAGAATATTGATGACAAATTTTAGTTGGTAATTTACGTGTCTATTGGAAAGTTGTGAAATCAGAACCAAATATCGGATAAAGTCTTGTATTAGGTTTAATTAGTTTAAATGGTTAAGCTGTTCGACCTGACATAATAATTTCATATATAATTAATAATCATCTATAAATATATTATTATATAAATACAAAATTTTAAACAATTAGTAATTATGTCTAATTATATTGAAGTAGGAATAAAACAAAACTTTAAGTGATATTTTGTTTTTTTCATTTTAAGTGAATCACCTAATTCACTTGTTGAGTTATTTTGGCTTAACCAAATTTAATACGGTTGAACTAAAATTTTCCCAGTTTAAAAATTTCCAATTATTCATTCGATTAAAATTGCAAACCATAATTGTTTTAAAGCTGGACCGGTCTGATCACGAGAACAATGATATATTGGTTAGCCCTTTGTGTGTGAATGTGCCTTTGGGCTGTGTTAGCCTTATTACATTCACTCATTAATGAAATTTGCCTTCTTTTGATGATAAAAACAATGCTAAAAATATATCTCTTGCTTATAGGTGATTTTACACAATTTAATTTAATATTTAATATGAGTTCATACTCTATAGACATAACGATGAAAAATAAAATGCAAAAGAATCATTTATCAGATAATTAAGAAGGAAATGCAAATAAAAAATAAAAGAAAAACTGAAAATACAACATCAAGACCTAAGACAGCCCCAAGAAGAAGAACAACAAACAACAAGCGCCTGAAACTTTAGAGAGAGCCTAACAATAACACTCCAAGCTAAACAATCTAATTAGAGATCCATTCAAACCAATAATAGGTGGGTCTTTGATTTTACTTTTGATCCATAGTCAAGACTTGAACTTTATCACATCGAGCAACTCCTCCATACACATACTTTTGCTGTTAGAAATAATGTTGTTTCTACAATTTCATAAGGACCAAATTCCAACCATGCAGATATAGCCAACACCTTTCACCTGGCTTCCCTTAATAGAATTGAGATGTTGAAGCCAACTGAGATTTAGCATAGGAGAGTAACACCCCCATAAACCCCAACCACCAATAAAGTTGTCAAATTTGGTAAGAGAACTGACATGAAAAGGAAATATGATAAACACTCTCCGTCTGACTCTGACACCAAACATGTAGGACATCATTACCAATAAAGTTGCCACCCCTATGTGCAAGATTCCACTTAGAAGAAACTCTATCCAATATAATTCTCGAAGCATGTGCCCATGTTTTTATAGGAGCCTGGGACATAAAATTCCACAACACAGATTTTCTACCCTTACCTCCTCTATTTGCCAAATTGCTTTGTAAGTATACTTGACCGAATACCATAGAGAAGCATCATGAGATCATATCCAATTGTCTACACTATCTTCTTTTAGCTGGACCCTACTCAGAATCCTCATCAACTCATCTATCACTCATTTTTCTCACTCAAAAAGCTCTCTTATCTAGAAAACATGTTTGAATCAACAAAGACTCAAGATCCCCTATACCTCGAACAATAAATCAAGTCGGATTCTCCAAGTAGCTCACAACTTACAAGATTAAAAATTAAAAGATTAAAGACAAATGCTATTATAAAGTTGATTACTCTTATTTTTATTTCTTTTTATCGGCCAAATATTTTTTAAATTATAGCTTTGATAATATATCTAAAGATAAATTACCTTAAAAGGATATTAAATAAGTTTATTCTCCTTCGGCCAATTAATACTCCAGTGATTCTCTAACTCATTGTCTATTCAAAATTTAATACTATGTATATAAACCACCATTTTTAATGCTGAACTTATATAATTGCGAGAGTAATTTTAATTAATTATACATATTATATAATCACTTAATTGATAAGGAATTAACTCACAACTGATAAGATCAGAGCTCAAATCCCACTATTAGCTAGATTGAGTACCTAGTTTGTGAGTACGTAATTTATATATACATGTACAAAAAAATACATCGATCAATCTTAATCAACTAATGAAAAACTACATGAAGGATCCATAATTGATCTGCCCAATACTTTATTGTAATGATTGATATGCTTTAGTGTAAAGATACATAGTGTGGATTACTTTTCTTAATTTTGTCTATCCAAAGCACTTTCCAATATTTTTTTTAGAAGAAATGCTTTTCAAATCTTATTATAGTGGTAAAGTAGTTAAGATTTGGTAAACATGATCAGTTATTTATACATTGCTTAACCCGTTTGCTAATGACTTTAGTTGTTGTGAAGTAGTTAAGATTTGGTAGACATGATCCGTTATTTATACCTTGCTTAACTCGTTTGCTAATGACTTTAGTTGTTGTGAAGTAGTTAAGATTTGGTAGACATAATCCGTTATTTATACTTTGCTTAACCCGTTTGAAAGTGAATTTAGTTTTGATGTATTGTAAATATTTTTTATGGATAGATATTAATATGGTCTTTATTCTTAGTGGGATAGAGCATGATGAAATATGAAAAATAGAGCATAGTATTTTATTCGTTGCCGAGAGAAATGAAAGGACATTCATGGAAAAGCTATAATCAAAGACTTGACAAGATTAGGGATGGGTATGAGAGTGTATGTAGTGAATCCAGCCATTTTGATAACATATTCCCATTCTTTGAGTGTCCTCTCTTTGCCAAAGTTGGTATGTGCCATCATTACCATGTCCAGCATCAACCCTACATCCTTTAAGCTACCTTGTTTCCCTCCTTCTTCAATCACTGCCTCTACAATCATAACCCTTCCACTTTCCCTTGGAACGGCTTCCTTACACTTCTTTAAGATCTTAATGCACTCTTCATCTCCCCAACTATGCAGCATCCACTGCAAGTAATAAAATAATCCACTATTATACCCGTCTAGCTTGCTTTACCTTATAGTAAGATGAAACACATATATACCAACATCATAATAAGGACTGTAATTAATCATAAATATTAATATCTATTGGCAGACGAGTAAAGTAAACTTACCATAAGAAAAGCAACATCAGCTTTAGGAACACTTAGAAACATGTCTCCAGCAACATGTTCCACCCCATCACAATAAAGTGGGGCCACATCAATGACATGAGGAAGATCAAAATTGAATCCTCTTATCCAAGGACAAGCCTTAACCAAGATGTGAATAGTTATGCCATTTCCACCACCCACATCCACCAAGCTACTAACACCATCAAAAACCTGAATGCATCCTTCAATGATGGCATTCATAGTCTGCTTAGCATCACATGCAGTTCCTTCATTGTAGAGATTACTGTGGTCAAGATTAGCAGCAGCATAGCTTAGCAAGTCTTCACCCAATGCCTTTTGAATTGAGGGTTTGCCATTGGCAAGAACATGAGTGCTTAGACTATGCCATGGTGCTAGCATCACAGGACTACTCTCAAGAAGAATGATAGCAGCCATGCTTTGTTTTCCATTTCTCATCAAGCGGCGAGAAAGGGGTGTTTGGACATAGCCATAGTCATCCTGCAGATCCTGATGGATAGGAATGGTTTTGAATATGTTGCGGTAAGTAAGGAATCTCATGATGCGGTGAAGAAGGGAAGGGTCACAACTTATAGTTGATGACAAGTGAGAGAGTGTGATGGGACCTCCATGGCTTTCAATGGCTTCAGCTATTCCAAGTTCAATTCCACATTTCACAACTGCCTGTTCAACGAACCCATATATGTATTTCCAAATATCCAATTGAGCTTCTTCTTCTTCTTTCTTCTCCTCCCAAACTGACATTGACTCTCTTTCTCCCATCTCTACCTTATCGTTATTAACTCTTACTACTTGTCTTTGTATATAAGGTTCAAACTTGAAAGCTTCATATATAGACACAATATCAATATAATGTTTAATAGTGCGATTATTTATCTATTTATTTATATCTACCTACCATGCTGCAAGCATGGGATATAAATATATGTATATATAATAATGGGAGCCACCCATAAAAATGAATTATTGGATCTTGAAGGTTAAGATTAAAATATATATGCTATCACTACTATCTAATTTTTAATCATAATAATATCTAATTGATTGTAAATTTTAGATTTATTCTTCTCATAATTTTAACATTAGAACTTTTCTCACCCCCTATGCATACTATACTTATATATATATATATATATATATATATTACTTTCTCTTTAAATTTTGTGTCCATCATTCTCTCTAAAGTTTGCATCCCTTCGTAAGTCTCGAAGACATACTTGAACAAGAGTATAGGAGGTCTCATGACTAAAAAATACCCAGAAAAATATATATTTATATATTATTTATCAGGTAAATCCTCAAACAAAAAAATGATTCAAACTTTACTAATTGTATCAACACTTACCTTTCATATTTTCATATAATACTTTGTTAAAATATCATTTAAAGTAAGAAATTAATTGTTCTGATAGCCAATCAACGTTTTTGTAATACCTTAACCATAAAATCAAACAATGTCCAAAAATATTCTGTACTATGAAATATAACTAAAGGTAAAAACTTATTTTTGTACTATGGAATATATTGTTCCTATAAAAAATTTATTTTGAACATTAACATATGACACCAGTGGGTCCATTTAGTATATTCTCAATTAATGTAGAGTCAAGTAATATAAAAATTAAAGGAAAATATACACATATAATCATTTGATTATAATAAAATTACATTTTTACTATTAAAAATAAAGGGAAAATATGTATTTGTCTCTCCATTAATGAAGATTATCATAGTTCTAGTGGGCCATACGACTAAGAATACCCTCACAACCTAGCCATGGATGCCTCTTTATCTCATCCAATAATAGTGTGTGAAAAACATGGTTGTGTGTCTCTACACAACCTGGCTGTGTTTCATAAAATATGAATCTTTTGCACAACGATCTTCTACATATAAATGATAAACCCAAAGAACAAAGCACATCTAGAAGGAATATTAAATCATTTTAGTCACCATTGAAGTATTTCAAAGCTTCACCATCAAAATTGGGAATAATAAGATAACATATATTAGATAGCAATTTGATTAAGAGATGAATAGATAAGGCTGTACTACAACCATTACCTCACCAAATCCAGAATGAAGAGGACAAAAAGTCGTTACAAATAAACTCCTAAATATGTTAGTAATGATCTTTGACATTTGACAACACCTACCAACATTAAACAACAACCTCTATTGATGTATGTATTGACAATACCATACATGCCCCCATCTCCATGAGTATCAATGTAAAACAGTACAAAATGATGCTAACTTAAAAAAGTTATGGAGGTAAAAAAAAGTAAATCAAAGGCGATAAACTTTCTTAAAGAATAGAAAAAGGGGGGAGAAAAATCATCTATAGGTGTACGTTCACACCTAACATCTAAGACAGTATATAATGCTACCAGAAGATCAAAATCAGTCCCATGCACTAGTTACCCCAGAACTGCCATATCCTCCGGCGTACCCACCACATGACCCATATCCACCACCATTGTTTCCTGCATTATGATAATCAGAACTACCACCCCTACTGAAAGAACCTTCTCTTCGGAAGTCACGGCTACCAAAACGGCTTCCTCCTCCTGATCGACGGTTCCTTCCCCCGCAGAAGGAAGACCGAGCAGCATATCCCAAAATCCAAGCAGGTACTTCTTGGTTTGCTTCTTGCATCAGATCTGCCAAAGCCCTAGCTAAGTTTACATTATTGTCATTAAAAAATGCAGTGGCGAGGCCCTTCTTTCCTGCTCGCCCTGTCCTTCCAATACGGTGCACATAATCATCAATATCATTGGGAAGGTCAAAATTAACAACATGAGCAACATGAGGAATATCAAGACCACGTGCAGCCACATCAGTGGCAACCAATATAGGGGTGTTGCCACTTTTAAATGACTTCAATGCGAATTCTCTTTCCTGCAAGCATTGCAAAAACAATAAGCATACATACAATCCAGCAAACAAAAGCATGCATACCCAACCAATAAATTCCATTTAGAGTTAACAGAAGTAATAGAAATTAGTAAATGATATGATATAAAAAAGGCTTTTCATAAGAGCAATACTTGTGGCACGTTGAAAAGCATTATGGTGTTCAAAATTAATAATCATAACTACATTTAACCACACTTTTACAGTAGAAAAATGAAGATATTTGGGTATAGGCATCTTTTCATGACATATAAAGCAAAAGCAAATATAACTTACAACTGACTAACCTGTTGTGTCCTGTCACCATGAATAGTAGTTGCTGGAAAACCATTAAGACACAACCAGTGCTCCAGTGCATCAGCTCCCTTCTTTGTCTCCACAAAAACTAATGTCAAAGCTTGCTGCAAAGACCAAAATCATGGATAAAATTGTCTAATAAATGATAAGTAAGCAGAGAATGCTCTCAGAGAGAAAGGACATACAGTGAGAAAACAAAAATACATGTGCAAAGTCCATAAATAAGTATCTCCTAACAGAGCTAAATCAAACAAAAAGGGAGTAGAAATGCCCTGAGATTTAATAAAAGACAAGTCATGTATTGACCTAAACTGCCATTGACAACACGAATATTCCCAAAGATAAATGTATTGGAGAGATAAGCATCACCCAAAACAACTTATCCAAAGTGAGTCCAAACAGTTTATGAAAGAAAACTAATAATAATCAAATTTATTTTAAAAGCTGTTTAGTTTGATGGAATACTAAATGTAAGGTAGAGTACAAATAAAAAAATTGTGATAAGAGCCAATCATGTTAGAAAAACAGAATCATATATTTTAGAGCAATGAATATCATTTCACAACTTCTAGGCTAATTTTCCCAACCCAATGCACGTATGAATCAGCATTCTGCAGCAGAATGACTGAATGAGATCAAACAAATTTGAATAAACCCTTAAAAAATGTCTACTGCTTTAAATCTTTTTTTTTTCTAAGAACATTAAGTTTTATGCAAGTGAAATGCACTTTTGGCGAATTGTGATGATACCTTTCCTTGGACACCATTTGCCCTCTGGGCATGAAGAAGGTCCATGAGATGACTTCTCTTGTCAGATTCCTGAACATACTCAACTCTTTGGTCAATTAAATCAGTACTCGAGCCCACTCTTCCAACAGCCAGGAAAATATAATTTGAAAGGAAATCAGATGCTAGTCTCTGCATATCAACCATAATTCACAACAAAATCCAAAGAAGTAATCAGGATTCAGGAAGCTATATTATCAACAAATAAAATTCATGTGCACTATTTATACCTCTCAGTCCACTTATCTTCACAACTCAAGTTAAGAAAGATGATGCAGACCTACTGTACCAATTGATTCTACAATACACCCAACTACCCTATACATAACCAATTGATTCTACAATACACCCTACTAAGTTAGGGTATGTTAAGAAAAATGAGAGAAAAGAGACATGGTGAAATATGAGCACCCCCTTTCATCATTGTTCCATGGTGTATGCCCCGAGAAGGCCTTCTGATTCACCTGTATAGTAGAGTATTATGAAAGCAACTATGGAGTTGAGGGATGGTTTTAGTTTGCACTTAGGAGATGGTGATCGATCATTATGGTATACCAATTGGTCGGGGATGGGTAAGCTTTGTTCTTTGGTTGATTTTGTTAACATGTCTGACTCTCAATTGCAGGGGAAAGATCTTTGGAAAGATGATGGTTCCTGGGATTTTAGTATTTTGTATACTTTGCTCCCTAGCCATGTGAAGGAAAATATTATGCATATTGCATAATTTACAATAGATGAAAGGATGTTTCGCACAAAGGTCAAATGCATTATGCATATTTTACAGAATGAATCAAACCTGTATCTCTCTAGGAAACGTGGCACTAAAGAGCATAGTCTGTCTGACACCCGGTGGGGGCATGTCCATCTGTTGCACAATTTTCCTTATCTGAGGCTCAAAACCCATATCCAACATCCTGTCTGCCTCATCTAAGGCCAGATATCTGATCATTTGTAGTGAAACTCTAGCTCTCTCCAGCAAATCTACCAGTCTGCCTGGAGTTGCTACAAGAATGTCCACCCCTCTCTCAAGATCTCGTAGCTGAAAAAATTAAAACTTGTTAGAATCTGCAACAAAGCCTAACTATTTTCAGTTAATTATTAGCTAATGTGCAATGTCTTAAAATTTCAGAATAGATATGCGCTTAATAAATTAATACACAGCATTAGTTTCAAACTCACTACAAATCCACCAAAAACCAATAGCCAAGCCTTATCTCACTAGGTGAAGCATCTGCATAACATAGTAGCATAACTAGTTCAAAGAAGAAGAAACACAAAGATCACAAACCTGCTGGTTTATTGGAGCTCCGCCATAAGCAACAACCACCCTAACACCGGTTTGGTATGAAAACTTCCTAGCTTCTTCATGTATCTGAAATCAAATCACAACATTTTTTATATACTTTCACGGAAAAACTGCATCTGATTAAAAAGCATGACACAATCCATAAGCGAAATAAAAAAACTCACTTGCATTGAGAGCTCCCTAGTTGGTGAGAGAACAAGGGCAAGTGGGAACACAGTACGCACCCCACGAGGTTGCCTCTGCACTGGCTGTCCCCGCATAATTCCACTGATAATTGGGAAACAAAATGCAGCCGTCTTTCCAGAACCAGTCTGTGCACAAGCCATTAAATCTCGTCCAGCAAGTGATATTGGTATGGCATTGCGTTGAACAGGTGTTGGCCTCACATATTTGCACCTTCTTATATTCTCGTTGAGTGCTTCACCCAAGTCAATTTCTGCAAATGTGTTCACAGGTGAAGGAACATTTTCACCAGTGGTCTCAACAGGAATGTCTTCATATGCATCAAAATTTATTCCAGTATTCTCCTGCTCAGTGAATGTCGGTTCAGAATCATCCTGTTCTGCAAAGGGGTTGACTTCACGGTCCCTCCCACGATCCCATCCGCCACTGTTGTTACCCCATCCGCTTGTGTGACCACTGCTAACAGGCTGGGTACGGTACTCATTCCTAGGAGAGGACCATCTACCAGAAACAGCACCAGCAACGGAAGCGGAAGCCGAAGAGGGACCACTATAGGCAGGAGGAGGAGGAGCATGGGATTCAGCTGATAGGGGTGGCCGGTTCCTAAGATGTGGAGGCACATAAGCCGGTTTTGAAGGAGGAACTGAATTGTTAGCATTATCAGCTGCAGAATTTGCAGCCAAATCAGCCCATGAAGTTCGCATAGTCAATCACAAATTCTAATTGAAAACGGTCAGACCTGAAATTCAATAAATTCCACCCAATCAGCATATAGATCTCGTAATGTTGAAAGGAAATACAAGCATATATAATATTATCAGATGAAAACTAATAACAAAGAAGCAAAGAATGTGGACACATCAAGCATAAACATTTGAGAATGTAACAAGAAAATAAGAGTAAAGAAAGAAGCAAGGTGGGAGGGGGAAGAACATTGATAAATTGAGAAAAATAAGAGTGAAGGAAGAAGGTGCATATATTGTGAAGGGTAAAACCCTAAATTTGGATTGAAGAAGAATGGGAAACCCTAATGGCTAATGCAATAGAAGAAGAAGAAGAAGAAACACTTGGACTTGGACACAGAAATATATTCCCAACTTCCGGACACGCTTTCTCTCTCTTCCCAGTATTTCTATAGATATTATTGTAATTAATACTTTATTTAGAGGTGGGTTGGAAACCTTACCTCAAATGTCAATTAGGGTAGTCTTTAAAACCGAATAAGATATTGACCCGATTAAATATTATGTTTAATTAATCATTTTATATAAAGTCTTATCAATATTATTTATTATTATATATATATATGCAATTTGACATATGAAATGATATGGGTATATATTTTGTTAATCATGTATATCTCATGAAAAATCGGAGGACCAATGATGCTTTGGACGAAATGTATGTCATTACTTTGTACACAAGTAAATATACACTCACATAAACTCTAGATTAAGTTATTTGACTCTGCCTGCAAGTAAATTAATAAATATAGTTAAATAGTATAATATATTACACCCTTCAATCTCAAAGCATCCAATCTTTTGTTACTCTAAAATTGGTAGATGTGAGTATAGTCGTGATCCAATATATTCTATTTCTACCAATTTAGAATGCCTCAAGCTCTCAACCATATTTGGCAATTGAGTTGAAATCATGTACGTCTAGACTAGACAGGTCAATAGAAGAGATGAACGTTCATTCTGCCAACTTAAATCTATTATTACTCGCATTATATTCAACTCTCCTCATTTTCATCCAAGTTCTCTCTACTGTCCAATTTTGAGGTAAAAAAAAAAACAAGTGTGGTTTAATTTCACAATGAAATTGATCCAATCCAATGAGTAGCATATCAATCATGAATCATATAGAGAGATATACATAATAAGACAACAAATGAAATAAAGCATAACGGTAAGCGTATAATTGTTACTTGGATGCAACCATTAAACAAAATCCAGAAAGAGAATAGGTTAAAATAAAAGAAGACTTGACTATGTACCTATGATTATGAAATAATAGGAAAACTCTAAATGAATAGAAATTGGAAGATTGAGAAACCCTAATGATTGAAGGACGCAAGGAAAGAGAGAAGTTGGTGCCTTCAAAGTTGGATGCAAAAATATCTTATCACCCTTATTATGTTACGCTTTCTCTCTCCTCGCATTTCTTTTTATTCATTTCAATTATTATTAAGTTTTTATAATAAAAAAGATAGAATTAAAGGAAGAGATTCAAAGATCCCAAATTAGGTAGATCCTTACATATTGCGGCTGTCGTAATTCCTTTCTCAATGACCCCACTCTTTTTTATCATTCCTATCTTTAGCTTATGTTTCGTCTAATTATTTCAGAACCTCAAATGTTACCACTTAAATATTTTGGTAAAATCAGATGATAGTTTATTAAATTATAAGTATTTAATAATCACATATTACTACTACTTCAATTAATTTATCAAATCAATGATAATAAGTGATTGTTCTTTTATAAAAGAATCATTCATAATCATCAAATAAATTAGTTCCTGAGACCTGACTCACTTAAAATTATTGTTTATTAAAAACTAGATCAAGGCAAGCATGTGAAAAATAGAATGAAAAGGTAAATGTTCTCATATATTTTATTTTTTGAAGCTTCATCTATCAAAAAATATATATATATATATATATATATATATATATATATATGTATACCTACATATGGCGAAGTTGGCCGTACGTAGAACAAGTTTAACATACTCATCTCATCACCTTAATTATAGTACATACATAATGTCACAGAGACCGAGCTTAGGTAACATATATATAGTCATGTTCTATTCTCTATTCTCTACCCTCCACACATCATCACATGGCCAAAGAAGCTTACGAATTGATAACAAAGTGTTGTATCGGTAGCCCGCAACAATGACACGAGATAATATTTACTGGCGTAGTCACGACCAGGTCGCTCTCTTTAAGACGTTTCGTGGTACTGCCTCAAGGTGCAAGCAGACTATCAACCACGCCGTCCCCAGGATAAAACAGCTCTCTGTTATACGATTTCTTACTGCACTATAAGAATCGTTCTCGAATACACCCAAAAATATGGATTCATGTTCCAACTCTAGTGCCACGGAAAGAAAGGGAGAGAAAGGAGGCCGGAATTGCGTCGGCAGAATTTATGAATGGAGAAAGAAAGAAGCTTGTATAAGCGTACAAGCTTCGGGTGCAAAAAATAATTCAGGTGCAAAAAATAATGAAGGAAGAGACCTCTATTTATAGAATGAGATTTTGTCACTACTCTTGCATCCTCCAATGTGGGACTTGTGAGATTTTTTCAAAATCTTTCAATGTGGGACTTGTGAGGTTTTTACAAAAACTTCCAATATGGGACTTGTGAGTTTTTCAATTTCACATCTTAAGGCCCACACTAATGGCATCAAACTACAAAAGTTCCAACACAAAGGGAATCTAATTAAGCAGTCCACGTAAACATGTCCATATATATAATCATGTTCCATTCTCTACCTCTCCACTTTTTATGCAAAACAATATGGTCCTCTCACAACAATATTGTTAAATGGATATGCCACATATTGAGATAAAAACGAAAATTATATTCTTACTAAGGCAGAACATGAATAAGGTTTAATGGATATAGGTTTGAATAGAGGGAACAAGGAAAACAATATTGCTGTGCCTTTTATTTTCTACACATTGTAACTTGCAAGACTTAGCTAAGCGAAAATTTTTGGCTAGAGTAAACAACATGGTCTCTTATACATATCTCCCTTACAACATACCCCTACCACCTAGAGTTTGGCTCCTCTCCATTACATGAGATACCAATGCATACCTAAGATTATAACATGTGTCAAAAACAAAATCTCAATGGTTCAGATTTTAACAATTTTTTAAATTACTTTTTTTTGAAAATCATTTCCTCTCACATACCCACTGGAAAGTCAGTACCAGAGAGGAATCCAATTCTACCACGAACATGTTCTCACATGTTAAATCTATGACATATGCGCATGGGACACTCATCACCATCTCATCTTACTCTAGTCTCTCACTTATTATCATTAAATAATATTTCTTTAAACATTAATTGTAATATTTGCCCAATGCCTAAACAAACTAGACTTCCATTCTCTTTAAGTTCCATATCAACTCATGTTCCTTTTGACTTCTTACATTGTGATATCTGAGTACCTCAAAAAGTTCCCATGCAATGGGGGGCACTTTTTTCTCACTAGTGTGAATGATTTTACTAGGTGCACAAGGATATTTCTTATGAAATATAAATCTCAAACTCAACTTTTACAATCTTTTACAACTTTTACAATCTTTTATTTCTTTTGCTAATACACATTTTCATGCTACTATAAAAACTATGACGGTAGACAACAGTTTAAAGTTCATGTCCCTAAGAGATTTCTTTCAAACTCATGGGATTGAATATCAACACACTTGCCATTATACTCCACAACAAAATGGAGTTGTTGAACGTAAGCACCGCCATATTCAGTTATGGCACATGCTTTCAAACTCATGGGATTGAATATCAACACACTTGCCATTATACTCCACAACAAAATGGAGTTGTTGAACGTAAGCACCGCCATATTCAGTTATGGCACATGCATTACTTTTTCAATCTCATCTACCTCTTAATTTTGGGGTGAATGTGTTTTAAGCGTTGTCTACCTTATTGACTGCTTACCATCATCATTATTGTCTAACAAATCACCTTTAGAATTATTCTATAATCAACCACTACTGCTAAGTTCACAACACTTCGTTGTCTTATTACTATTAATTGTTGCTGCGCACAATTGGTTCATCCACCAATTAGATGTGCAAAATGCTTTTCTTCATGTTAACTTGCATGAGCTAGTATACATGGAGCCTCCACCTAGCTATGCCGATAGGGGAACATTGAATGTAGACTCAACAAGTCACTTCATAGACTTAAACATGCTTCAAGAAACTGATTCTTGACCTTTTCAAATATCACTTGATTATCAACAATCAAAGACTCATGGAAATCCAAAAACTTTGATGATGTACTTCTAATAGGAAATGACATTAATTTTTAGAGCTCATTTCCTATTAGAAGTACATCATCAAAGTCTATGAAGTGATAATTTTTAGAGCTATGGCCATTACATGTTTAGAGCTGACTTGATTGCGCTATATACTACAGGATTTGAAAGTTCCACAAACACCTCCTAAACCCTTATTTTGTGATAACTATGCAGCCTTATACATTGCTACGAATTTCGTTTTTTATGAACATACAAAGCATAAATAGATTATTACATTGTTCGAGAAAACTACAAGATGAAATGATTAATCCTTCGTATGTACGATCGCGCTTCTAGTTAGCAAACATTTTCACAAAAGCTTTGGGGAAAGACTAATTTAAGACACCCCATAGCAAGTTGGGACTTCATGATATTCACTTTCTAACTTGAAGGGGAATATTAACAAATATCTTATAATTTATGTTTCCAAATCTATATATATTTTCCATATTATGTATATTCTTTATTTCCTATGATAGCTTGTATCAAATTCGACTAATTGGGAATCACTACTCCTATGCCTTACAAATATCTAAGTATTTTTATACCATTGTATTATATATAACATGTTTAATAAATAAAACAATACACGGCAAATACTCAGCTTATTTTGAATGTATCTCTTCTCCTTGTTGTCTTTCTAAAAAATAGGTCAAACTATATATGATTCTGAATTACAATAAGTCATAGCCAAGTTGATCAGGATTATACGAATACAATGCTTATACCGAGTGCAAAACAGAATATATGTCTAATATCGTGCTATGAATATACCAAACCATGAATCCAATATATGTCTAATATCCTGCTTGTGATCAAGGATTGTTTGTTAATATGAATGATTAAATAATGTTGAGTCCTCTTATGACACGCCAACCAAATGCTACCTTTTATGCACCACTGGCTTGATTGGACACCTTTCAGGCTGCCTAACAATGTAAATCACATCACCAGCGCTACCATACAAGTCTTGATTGCGATGCCAAGTCCACAATGCATGGGTTTCATTTTTCACCTGCATATCACTCTACCAATTAGCTTCTACTCCTAATCAAATAATATATACCAGACACTAGATTTAATAGGACATGCATGGACTTCTGCTATTAGTTTTTGCAATACAACAACAACCAACCATTTACCGATTAGCTAAAATCAGGAGACTTTTTCTCAAAACCAGACTTTGAGCATTAGCAAAACATACTTTTCATATTTAATACTACACATTTATTATATAGACAAAAGTCATTACAAGCAAGAAGGTAAATATGATCCAAACAATAACTAACAAGATAAACATAAATTCAAATAAAGTAGATAAGATAATGTTCTATGAATAATAATATGGTTTCCATGTTGAATACTACAAATGTTATATATTTGTGAAGCTCCAACAATATAGAAAACATAGAAGAGAAATGTGTGTAGAAGAAAAAGATCACCTCTAGAATCCCATGGCCAAAGCTACTTTCTCTGAAAGCACTATAATCAGGTTGTCTGTCCCAACAGAATTTACCTTGTGCTGGACCTGATGTAAAATTAAAGGCGCAGAAGCCACCCATATAGTCACCCTTAGTGGTTGATGGTTCTGGACAGTTTCCAGGTTCATCAACATGTGCAATTGCCATCTTTTCACGGTTGCCACCATCACCAACTGTGATATGAACAGGACCACAGAGATCCAATTTGTAGTTATATACTCGGTTTGATCTCTCATAGGCATGAACCTGTTCAATGTTTTCACATAGAAGTTTGCATGCTGAGAATAATATTCGTCTATTAAAGTAGTAAACTGACCAAACAAAACAAGGAATGTCTAATGAATCATTATAAATTGCAACTTGAATAAAGAACTTCGGAGACAAATACAAATTGTTATTAACTAAATAATCATATTCTTATATGTAATTATGCATACAAATTACAAATATAATATGAAGGAGGAGGATTACATATCTACCAACACATCTCTCCATAATCAATTTTAGACAGAACCTATGACTTCAAAGAAACCATATAAGCAGACACCATAACAGTAAAGCATAGAACATAATGAAAATTAAGTCTCACTTCTTGGTTATTAGTAATATGCCATTGCCTTAGGAACAAATAACCTAAATAAGTAAAGAGAAAAGGGAAGAGAGACAATACACAAAGATTTGTTAATTAGGTTCGTCTAATTGCACCTACACCCCTAAGAGCTTTGAGAGGTTGCGAAGACATATTAGTGAATACGGATTTTCTTAGGTTACATTATTGAGGTTTACATAACATATAAATAGACTTTTACCTCAACTCGTTTACATCCGTCTAAGTACACAACTTGTATTGTTATTTTCTGCTTTGAGGTTCGGCATGGGCATATATCGCTACCTACCAGCATTCGCTCGCATGGTCGTGTGCCACACCACGCCATGGCCCTTGGTTACATGGTCGTGGATGCCACTACGATCTGACCGTGGTTTATATTGTAATTTTGTGTCTTCCAATGCTTCAAGATCACGGTCGTGTGTCCCTATATAGCTTGGTGGTATTCCAACCTTTGTCCCATTAGGTGGGGTTAGCTATATGAATCGAACGACAACATAATGCTCAACAACAACAATGAATCACAACCTTATCGAAAAAATAAAAATGCCTGAAAGAGTAGTTTTGGTGGGAGAGCTTTTTTCCATGTAAATGAAGTTAAGACTTCATTATAAAAGTGCAATTGGTTGTATATTCATATATAGAATGATAAGGCAAGCAACAAATATCATTTCCTGCCAAAACTACATTTATCTGTTTATTTCTTCCATACAAATCATGAGGTTAACAAAGATAAGAATTATGGATCTTGGATAATGAAAACATCAGTATACTTACATGTCCATTGAAGACAATGTCAAGACCATATTTATATAATATGTCTTCCATTGCTACCCTCATACACTCTGCTTCTCTATAATGTGCCTTGTAGGTGCTGTACCAAGGTGTATGCCATATAGCTACTAACCATGGAGTTATTTCTCTGTCAACAGAAGCCAAGTCTCTCTCCAACCACTTGTACTGCTCCCCTGCAATAAAAGATATATTCAAAGCAGAGCTGAAGTTAGTTAATAAGTAAGAAACTTTAGCTCCCTCACTCTAGTCTTTAACTGTCAAAATTTGGTAGAAAAATGTCATGTTCAAAGCTGAGCTCAAGGTCCTTTTACAGAATAGCTATCATAAATCACACTTCATGGGAAGGTCCTTTTTAACCGTAAAGGACTATCTTACGCTCAAATCTAAGTTTTAGGTTTTTTTTGTACACTTTTGAGATTCAGGGACTAAATCTCACATCACAAAGTTTATGGAATTTTTTAGACTTTGTAGTTTATAACATACTTTAGTTTGGTCTCTAATTTTTGTTTGTTTTGACTCCTATAAATAAGAAAAACGGTATGATTTTAGTCCCTGGTCAGAGACTAAAAGACAACTATTCTGATATAATAAGGAACCAATAGCAAATAAAATACAAATATGGACTAAACTAAAAAATGTCATATAAGGGACTAAAAACATATTTAACTTATGAAGAATATCAATCCTGTAGAAGAGCACAGAAGAAAAGGATGAACCAAGAGTTAACCTGATTTGTCCTGTGAAATGTAGGATCCAAGCATAATAAAATGTATTCCCCCGGCATTAAAAGAATAATATAAAGTTGAGAATGATCTACTTTCTTCTGATGGGAATGCGAAGCGAGAACTATAAGCCACAAATGTCTGGTTCTCTGCTTGTTCTTCTATCTCATGATTCCCTTCTACTACCATTATTGGGACATTAGAAATCAGAGGTTCCATGTACCTTAATCAATAGTTGACATAGATTGCATGAGCTGAGTTGCAACCAAGAAATATCAAGTAAAAATCATGACAATTGCACAAGACTACCACCATCGTTTGTCTACAACAATGATAACAAAAATATTCTTAATAAAGTTAGTGAATCTGAGTTATTGTTAAAAATTAAAGAATCCTCCTTGTTACTCTTGAACATATGTTATAATGATTACTAAGAAATAGTGATCTAAAATTTTCATTTGGCTGGAAATTCATATATTGATAAACTTATATACTTAGCGTAGATAAATATCCATACAGTGATATACCTATATTTTAAAATATATAGGGTATGCATATGCATAAAATTTTATAAAACATAATAAATATGTAATTGTTGTTCCAAAATTTTAAACTAAGAACATACTTCTTATACTTGGATACTTTAAGGATAAGTGTCTGTGAAATATCCAAGAGTATTGGTATCATATACTTATCCTATAAGAATATGGGAAGCAAATGGACATATCAGTGCATCATACATACAGAGAAAACTGAAGTACATAAATTGAAAAATTAAGGCAGTTTGAGTTGTTGTTTCATTTACTCAATGAACTGGAATATCAAAATTGAAGGACAAAAACTAAACCAAAATTCACTACCTTCCCCAAAAATCCCAACGAGGTTGATATGTTTCATGGATGGGAGTATCATTAAATGAGCAGGAGTAGCAGTCCGATCCAGTACCATTAGTAAGGTAGAGGTTAGCATAACAAGCATCACCAACCAATAGAATTAGATCAGGATGATTACTGATCATATGATTAACAGTGGATGTGGTATTATAAGTAAGACCCATGTCTCCAACCACTGCTATTCTGCTAGGGTAGCTCTTAGGGCCTGAATCTGGCATAGTCCTGAAATAATGAATATCACTCATTTCTGATAAAGAAGGATCTCCACATCGGTATTGATATAGTGTGTTTGGTCTCAACCCTGCGGAGAAAACAGCAGCTATGAATTTTACCTATTTAGTTCTTCAGGCACAATCACTCATATCATACGCCATGTTAGTTAATAGAAGCATGGCTTCACTTACCACAAAAAGCAATGGATTAACGAATCTTAGGTAGTGTCGTGTACTCACGTTAGAACAGGCCGAAATAGCAGGATATATGGTTTTGTTCTATGTTTGGGCTATTGCATAAATAGAACAGGACAAGGTAAGAAGGTTAAAAAGTGAGATATTATGGTTCCATTAAAAGGTGGAACAAAGAAAGAGAACAGAACAGTAGTACATGATACTTTGTTCCGTACTCTATTCCATTGTGTTCTGTCTACAAGCCAAAGGTTACCTTAACATGATTGTTCTTTTTAGTTTTGTTTTCTTCCTTTTCAAGACACAGTGTACCAAGTATTATATACCTGTGAGACGAACATGGTGTATAATTCCAGAAGAGTAGTTTTGAAGACCCTCAAAAGGATAAAGTTGATTGTAGACAAGGGAATGACCCAAGGCTTGGTGAGACAAGGACCTTCCAAACCTTCCATACTGAACTATGCTAGCAACACTTTCAGGGTCTAAGGGTTCTATACTGTCCCCAATTTGGAACTCTCCTGCAGATATAATCCAACAATAATATTATACAATGATATCGATACCTATTTAATGTCATGTTCATGTGTGTCTTATAGAAAAGCATTATTTATATGGCAAATCAGATTTATAGGCTGTTCAACTACATTCAAACTTAAAGTAGTTATAGCTGAACCATGTCTACAATTTTTTCAACTTACCATCTCAATTCTCAAATGATGAAATTGGTGAGGGCGTTTCTAATTGTATAGTTATAGCTTGCTATGATGCATTCAAAATATCAAAGTCTAAGGGGATGTTTGGAAGATGTTAATGTGAGCACATTTGAGCTTGGGAAACAATCATCAGAATAGTTTATGACATTCCTATCAAAAAATTCTTAATTTAATAAATTTTACTTTAAAATTATTGCTTGCTTTAATGCATTCAAACTAAGAAAGTTTTAGAGGACATTTGAAGAGCTTATTTGGATTTATGAAAACAACTTCCTCTCTTTTATTTATGCCACCAAATGGAAAAATTGAACCTATTTGGCTGCATTATATTAGTATTAATGCCAACAACTATGTAATTAGATAAAAATAAATATACGGGCTAATGAGTTACGAAATTAAACATAAATGATAGATGATATAGTATTAGACTCATTCAATTATTATTACTCACATGAACCCAAACCAAACAAAAACAAAAAAGAGAGAGCTTCATTAGTTTCATTTTACCCTCCTCTTTATCGTACCTTGTAGTTTGGAAGATTAAAAAGTAATAATATAATAAAGATAAGTGTAAGGATAATACCTGTAATCCAAGAAATCCAAACAGAGTCATAGGAAGCAGAGAGAGAAACAGAGATTTGTTCAGGCTCAAATCCTTCAACAGTTCTTTGAACCAATGGATCTGTGTGTGGCAAGTCCACGGCATTTCCACGGAATGAGTTATTAAGAGGAACAGTAACAGGCTTGAAAGGTCCATCTTGAGTAGTTGGAATATTCCCTCCATCAACATGAACAATAACAAACACTGAAAACAATAATAATACTGCTGCAATAATATGAGAAACCATTTCAGGATTCAATATGTTCTAACTTGTGCAGTATATTGCATAAATAGCAGAAGCAAAATGAATGAGTTGAGATGAGAGTTTGGTTTATATTATTATAATAAACAGAGAAAGAGGGAGAACAAAGGTCAATCAGTTTAATTATTAAACTTAATTAATACACTTTTAATTTTAATTTATTTTTTAAACATCACAAATGGAAAAAGATATCTCGGGGGAGAATTTCCTTTTTTTTAATGTTACTTAGAAGTGTAGATTCATCAAAAATAAAAATGATAAAAAATAAGAGTTAATTACACTGACACCCCTGAATTTTAGTGAAATTATACAAATCACTCCTCTCTTCTTTGTCCTTACATGAATCACCCCTAATTTTGTACATATATTACACTGACTACCCCTAATGAGATATAAATGTAATATTTTAAACAAAATTCATGTGAAGTGTGTAATTAAGTTAAACAAAATATTGTATATTGTGTAGCAAATCCAAATAATATAAGAGTCAATGCATTTTTATTATTTGATTCATTACAAAATAGTATAAAGATTATATAAACATCTTGTTAGAATTGTTAATATATTGTGTAATGAAACATAAATAATAAAAAATACATTCAGTTTTGTACTATTTGAAATTGTGTACACAATATATAATATTTTGTTTAACTTAATTACACTCACCATACGTTTTTTGTTTAAAATATTACACTTATATCTTATCACGGGTGGTGAGTGTAATATATGTATAAAATTATGGGTGGTTTGGGAGGAGTGGTTCGTGCAAGGATAAAAAATGGATGGGTGATTTGTGTAATTTCAGTAAAACTCAGGAGTGTTAGTGTAATTAACTCAAAAAATAATAATTCAACTTCCATTTTTAGTTTTTTATTGTACTTCCCTCTCCATTAATATAGAGAAGTCTTAATCATTTGTGGCAGAGTTTAAATATATTGGTGCTTATGTTATGGAAAGTTTAGAAATATCATCAGAATTGAGAGAGATGACATTTCCAATAGGTAATAGTATACTCACCAAAATAAATATTAGCATTTTAGCATCCAAGTGAAACATCTGCATGAAAAATACTAATGTCTTTAACTCAACTGAGAAATATTAGCATTTTAGCATGCAATGGAATATAGAAAAAGGAATAAAGCGTATTTGAATACTCAATTTTATGAGATTTATTTTAATATTTTTATAACAAAATTATAAAATAGTAAAAAAATCTTTCTTGTAATCTTTTTGATTTTATAGAGTCAAATAATTTATTTGACTCATTTATAAGAATTTTAGTAATTTTTTGGGATTTTGTATAGTCATAAATAGTTTTTTATCTAAAAAATATACTCTAATGATTTTTAAAAGTTAAACCAAATATTTATACTCTAGGTAGGATTTTTTATGAGTAGCTGATGAAAAAATAATTTTATCATAAAAATGTAACTTTTATAAATATACCACAACCAAAATTATAATATTTCACTATTGGAATCTTAATTATCAATTAAAAAATATTTGGGTTATGTCATTTTATTTTAAATAATTTATTAATTTATATTATAATAAATAATATCTTTTATTTTTTAATTGGTTTTACTTTACTAAAAATCTTAATTAATATGGAAGTTACATTATTCACTATAAATATTAAATTGAAAATCTAAAAAAGTGGTTCATGAAGTTTGAAAAAGTTCTAATAAGAAAAGAAAAAGGTAAAAAAACATGTAAAACAAAAATGGAAAATGAGAAAGTCATTTGAAAAATAAAAGAATAGAAAACGTATAGGGAAAGGGGCAAAGAAAGAAAAACCAACAAAGAAAAAAACTAAAGAATTATTGAACAATTGTTTGCCAAAAAAAAAATCACTACATAATTATTTACCCACTCATACGTAGGGGTCAAAATGAGTTGGCTCATGTAAGATTTGTCTTTTACCCGATCCTAAATATTAATCGGGTCAGCGTTTAAACCAGAGTTTGACTCTATAACCAATCAAATATAATGTATACTCATTTTTGATAAAGTCTTATCAATATTATTTATTATTATGAATGTGTAATTTGACATAAAAATGATACATGTATATATATTGTTAGTAATGTATATGTGATAAAAAATTAAAGAATCAATATATTTTCGACCAAAGAGGTGTCGTTACTCTTTACACAATTGAATAGAGACACATATAAACTTGATGAATGAGTGACAATGGACAGATCGGGTCATATTTGTCTCCTACCTGATCCTAAATAATGATTGTGTCTAATTTTTTAATATGATTTCGGCCCTATACTTGATGAGACTCAACTCTATTCGGACTCGATCATGATTGGACCATATTAGATGAGTGACTAGAGTCGAGAGACTTATTCATCTCTACTCATAGGAGTAGGGATGGCAATGGGCACGGGCGGGCACGGGTAGTAGCTACCCGCTACCCGTTCTGGAATATGGGAATGGTACCCGTACCCGCCCAATACCCGCGCGGGTACCCGTGAACGGGTATTTTGTGGGTATTTCTGGGTACCTGCGGGTACCCGCGGGTTTTTATACTTTAATTGAATTTTCATTGGTAGAGAATGAATGTTATATTACATACTTTTGTACTCCAATGTAGTTGCATATGAAAAATATTTCTTGAAATAATGTGTCAGATTCTAAATAAACAAATTCAGTAGCCGCTTAGTATGTTGTAATCGATTACGAGTATATTGTAATCGATTACAACATATTAAAAGCATAATTTTTTGCTGTTTTTTAAACAGTGTAATCGATTACCAGGATTGTGTAATCGATTACACTGTTTAAAAAACATCAAAACTGATGCTTTTAATGTGTTGTAATCGATTACACTATACTCGTAATCGATTACAACATGTAAAATGCACAGGTCTGATTAGTTTATCGGCATGTAATCGATTACCATGATTGTGTAATCGATTACACTGTTTAAAAAACAACAAAAACTAATGCTTTTTATATGTTGTAATCGATTACGAGTATATCGTAATCGATTACATCATGTAAAATGCACGAAAAGCCAAATGAGAGGGAATGGTCCGAACTCGAGGACCACACATATAATCATAGAAACAGAGGACCACACATATAATTTCTCATATATTCATTATTACAAAGTACATGCTCAAAGCCAAACACAAAATTTATCCATAATATTAACCAATAATAACAAGAAAAATTAACTTTCACAAAACAAAAGCAAAGTTGAGGAGGATGAAAAGAAGGGTGTGAATAAGATGTTGTTGGGTGAGAGATTAGGGAAGAGAATGAGAAGGGAAAAGGGAAGGGAAGGGGAAGGGATTGGGGATTTTAAGTGGAATGGAAAAATTAGGGATTTTAAGGGAGGGAAATAAGAATTAAAGAGTTTAGGGGAAAGATAATTTTGTAATTACATATATAGCGGGTACCCGCGGGCACGGGTACCACAATACCTGTGCCCACCCGTTGGTACTACGGGTATTTTAAAAAACTCGTTCGGAATACCTGCGGGTACCCGTTTGTGACCCGTGCCCATACCGGTGCGGATTTTACCCGCGGGTACGGGTTTTTTTGCCATCTCTACATAGGAGTCTACTTTTCACCTTCATTGAATTCCATATCTAATTATCATAGCTCATTCTCTAGCATTAGAATAAGCTTGTGTGGTGCCATAGTATTGGATCTCGTTTTTTGGGCAAGTCAGACGCTTCGTCCTTCACCCGCTTTTTGTGCCAATGATTGCGCCGCTCATCGTGCTGACTCCAATCATTGTTGTCGCTCCCAATCATTTCTCTATGTGTCATCTCTAATCATCATCCAATTCATATAAGACGAAGCAGGGTTATTAATACCGTATCGGCCGTTAAATCGGTCGGGTACTTGTACAGTGGTATAGTGGTTTAACCGTTGGTTTACTAATTAAACCGCATACGGTAAAGTTAGACATACATTATATAATATATTAACATTAATGTTGAAAAATCAATAAAAAACAATAATTATTTTTATTTTCATTCATTATTAATTTTAAATAAAAATCGACCTGTATGACCGTTTTTACCGATTTTGACCGGTTTTTATCGGTATAATTACAATACCGATATAATTATTATATCGTACCGGTATTGAAACCAGTTCAACCGACCAACACGAAACAGTTTTAATAAATATGAGAGGAATGCTCCATTAATTTCCATATTCTTAATCATACACAAACACATAGGCACTTCAAGTTACATATTTTATTCATTTTTAATATATAGTTATAATAATAAAATATATATTTAAGTAATTACTAAATAAGGTTAATAATAAAATAATTATAATTCAAAAAAAATGTTTTAATAATTGCACGAACTATTTTATACCCATAAAATTGTTTTATTATTTACTTATTTATTTATTTATAAAAGGAAAACTTTATTTTCTATATTTGAGTCTGAAAAGTTTGTATGTTGCTCCTACATATCCTCATGATCAATATGAAATCAAGATTATATAGTTGTGGAGTATAAAATGTTATGTTGGCTAGATATATTATTATTTTAAGGTTCGAGAAGAAGAAGAAGAAATGTTTTATGGAAATTTATCATCTCCCCTTTAAAGATTGAAGTACCGCCCTATATTTGATAGTACATCTCAAGATGAAAGCACATTGATGATCACATGTAGTTTTCAATCCTTAAGGGTTTTAGATTATTATAAGGTGGAAATTGATTGCTAGTCAATTTTCACTATTTGCTCACCTACTTTAAGAGAACGACATTATATTACGATAAATGGTAGCAACTATGATTTTAATCGTTACCATCCCATTAATATATATTATATTTTTTAATTAATTGAGTAGAAGAATATGTTCCATTTTGTGTACATCATTTTTTTAAGGAAAATGGAAATTTATTATTCTTTATAAAAATTTTTTTTACAAATGAGTCATTAATTATTGTTATATGAAAGTAACATATTTATTATTATTTATAAGAAAATAAAGTTAATAAATTAACCATTATTTAATTATGTAATAATAAAAAGAAGATATTTATTAATAAAAAAATAAATTAAGATAAATCAATGAAATAAATAGAAAGAGAGATGAAAAGAAAGTGCATTATTGCATCTAACATAAGAAATGAGGAGATGAGCAACACACAATTTTTAATTGTATGTTCTCTATGTTCTAATATATTGTTTCTCCACTCTAGTCATAATGAAGAAATGAGCACTTTGGACACCTTTTTTTCTTCTTGAGAGTGAATCCTCTATTAATAAATCCATAATGACTTGATTGAATTTTAACATTTGACACACGTTTTTATAATTTGAAATCTCAATATTAATGAGTCAACTAAGTGCTCATTAAACCTTTTTTATTAAAATTGATATCTCACCGTTAAAAAGTAAAATTGAGGGAAATTATTTTGTAATGATGTTCCACCATTCTTGAGTCAACTAAGTGCTCATTAAACCTTTTTTATTTTTAAAATAAAAAAATTGCATCACTTAATTAATTTAAATTGATATCTCACCGTTATTGAATCAATAAGTTATCAATTAAAAAATTTATCATTTATTTTTTAAAATTATTATTTTTCCAAATCAAGATCCTCTATTTATTTATTATTTTAATTATTTAAAATGGTGGTTCTTCAACTAAAGATACTTATCGTCTTTTCTTCTTCTTCGGAATTGAGCTTTCAAAATTGTCATTGTTTGAGTTTGTGCTCTAACGAGGTGTGGTAAAAGGTGGTGGGCAAACAAAAATGCAGGTAGGAGTATTTTTGGAACCTACAAAAATAAAAACAACATTGAGGATGTTGGTTGAGGTATTGTCAAAAATTGGGAAAATTTAAATTCACATGAGACACAAGATCATGAAAGTGTGATTTTAAACAAGTCAGACACAAGGTTCTAGAAAGCATACTTTTGAAACTTGTCAGACACGTGGTCCTAGAAAGTATGATTTTAAACACGTGGGGAATGAGGACCTCAAAAGAATGATTTAGAAATATGTTTGGCACTAAGTCCTGGAAAGTTGCTTTTAAAACACGTCAAACACAAGGTCCTGAAAAGTATAGTTTTAAACACATCAGGAACGAGTTTCTGCAAAGTATGACTTTGATACAAGTCACACACAGGGTCATGAAAAGCAAGATTTTAAGCACATCAGGCTCAAGGACATGAAAAAAATTGAATTTGAAATACGTCACAAATGAGGCCCGTTAAAGTATGATTTTGAAACATGTTAGACATGAGGTCCTAGAAATTATGATTTTAAACACACGAGGCTCAGATACCTGGAAAGTAAGATCTGAAGCACATCAGGTTCGGAGACTTGGAAAGAATAATTTAAACACAATAAGGATACATGACGTGAAGAGCTTTAATTGCACATCGAAGTACGAGACCCATAAAGCAAAATTGAAGCGCGTAAATAATGGTATTTATGCTTTAGAGTATGTCTCATGCAAGATGATGCTTGTCATACTTTCAATTATATGAATGATATCATGTATGAGTAATATATGTTTATTTGAATGCAATTGAATGAGTATTGTGAACACTCAATTTTGTCCTACCCCACCATAGAAATACAAAAAATTGATTACATATTTTTTATGTAGAAAAGGTCATAACAAAGCATGATGTTTGCTTTTATGAATTGTAAAATCTAAAGTTTATTTTTACCCACATATGGGTGTTTTGATTAGAACTTTAAAAGGACCATGAATGCTTTCTGAGTTGCACCATTAAAGTATTGAGTTATATTTTTTTATTGCATAAGTGATTCTACTCACACGCAAATCAAGTGCTGAAATTCTATGAGAAGAGTAAAGCTTCCCCTTCAAAATTTACAAATCTAACCCAAACTAAAATATTTGATACTTTAACCTCTATAGCCAAACTCGTGTCCCAAGGTTAGTCTCATTGTCGCTACCCCACAAAGTGGGGTGCAATGAGAATAATTCAAATAAATGTAATGGAGTCACTATTGATATTTTTTATATGAAAAATATGAAAACCAATTAAAAAATGATTGATCTACTCAGAGAGAAAAATTAAGTTCGAGAATTGGTTACGGATGATGAAAATATTACGCACATCATATCGTCCATTATAAAAATGGTACATAAATCAATCATGTGAATATTCGTTCAAAACAATAATTTTACTCTCATATTATTAAATAAAAATGAAAGACCAAAACAATTTTTATTTTTTTGTGTGTGACAGGGGAGTGTTTGCTCCTACATATCTCTAACCGCAATAGAAAAATCAAGGCTACGTAGTTTTTCCAGAAAAATTATTGATTATTTGATAAATTTTTATTATTCAATTTTTTAAAAGTTTAGCGAGATAAGATAGTGCTACAGGGCACTAGTTCTTTAGTGCACTACCTCACATTGCTTTCGACAATGACAAAGAACTAGTCCAATAGTGCACTACTCTACATTGTTGTTATTAAATTATTCTTATTATTAAATTAACAAGTTGAGATAATGCGACATGAAACGAGTTACATAGTACACTATCTTTCCTTGCTTTAAACAACATAAGATAACTGGACAAAGAACTAATCCTATTTGAATTATTTTACATTGTTTTTATTAAATTAATTTGAGGTAACGTGATATGGCACGAGTCTCATATTATACTATCTCTTATTGCTATAGACAACATAAAATAACACAACAGTGAAATAATCTTATAGTGCATTACTTTATATTGTTTTTATTAAATTATTTTAAAATTAACAAGACGAGATAACACGACAATGAACTAATCATATAGTGCAATATCTCTCATTACTTTAGACAACATAAAGTAACATGACAATGAACTACTATTATAGTGCACTACTATACATTACTTTCATTAAATTATTTTTAAAATAATAAGATGAGGTAACACGATAAAGAACTAGTAGTATAGTGTCCTACATTTTTTTTACTTTAGACAATATAAAGTAATGCGATAAGGAACTTGTCTCATAGTGTACTAATTTACATTGTATTTTTTTAAATGTTGAAAACATCAACAATATAATAGTCTAACAAGGCTATAACTTAGATTCTCCATAAAGTTGTCTTAGTTTTTGTAATTGATGATAGATCGAAGCAAGTCTTCACCTTGTGGGTGCTAATTTAATTTTCCCTCATTTTTTCCTATAAATCTAGTGTAGCTACTTGTTAGGAATTCTCTTATTTTCTTATGATTATAAGTCTCATTTTCAATCACTCTCATTTTCTTAGGTTTCCTGTGTGATTTTCAACGTAGCATTCATTTTTTGTGAATTCCCTCATTCATTTTGATTTCTCTTGATTGAATCAACTTATAGAGCCATTAGAAACAACTATATTATTGCCTTAGTTTTGGTTTGTTTTAACTTTTTCGCATGAGAAAATAGGACCAAACCAAAAATTGCCCCAATGTGAGATAGTATGAGGTATCCTTCTATTCATATTGCAATGGTAGGCCTAGCCTAAAGAGCCATAGACTAGAAATCATCTAAAAAATTGCCCCAATTTTTCCGGCTTCCACTTTTCCTTTACTTTAATGATCTTTATTTCATGTACAACTCCTTAAAAGAAATATTAAAACAATGATCATACAAATTAGGCAAGTGTTTGGACTATAAGTGCTGATATGATAATTATTATAGAAAATTGAGCTTGCATTTATGTTTTGAGTGTTGATATGGTGGTGATGATGATGATGAAGATAATGTTGTGAGATAATTTATTTGAAACATATGTATTAAAGATCAGATATTTTCATCAAATTTTGTTAGATTAGCGGAGTCAATGTTTCTATGTACATCTTAGGAAAATCAATCCTTAACAAGATCTTTTTAAGGTTGTATCATGGCTTGTCTAAAGGTACCCATGAAAGAAAATAAGACTATAAAATATGGTCTTCCTTACCCACCATTCACCTTTCTTATTTATCATGTTTCAACGGTTTTCTAACAAGACATTCAACAATTAAGATGATTTTTCGAGTTGTGATAAGAATGACCTAATACTATGGCAAAAATACATCCATGAATAGTTCATTTTACGGTCATTGATATTTTCTTTTTCTTTCCCTAACTTTTGCCTCAGATATTCATTAAGGATTCTCAATTGACAAGCTTAAAATGGGTATTTACCTTGGGTACAAATGTGATGTGCCTATAGTGTAGGGTTACCAAGATGCAATGATATCGTATCCCTTTGAATTTTAGGTGACTTTTGGGTCACTTTATTTAAGGGATCAAAGTCCAATTTACAAAATAGAAAATGTTGAAAAATACAAATGAATATATACTAGAGTTTAAAGAATGTCTAAGGCCACAATCCTAGAGTAGAGTGTTGGGATATCTATAGTGCTTCTTACATGGTTACAAACTTCTATAGTTCCACCGACTGCATTCATTCATATAAAAAAGAAACCCAAATACCATAGGTTGGAAATGATGAGTCCTTACCCCAAGCGTTAACTCATAATACTTTGAGACAATCTGAGTGATTATCATGCTAACGTAGGTGAGACTCAATGTCCAAACCATAAAAGTATATATCTTTCCAATCCAAAAATATATCTAATGCTCGAGTGTAAAGCAAGTTTTAGTACAAAATGAAAATCTAATATGTTTTGTATGTAGAAAACATGTAAAATTTTAAATAAAACACAAGTAAATATATAAAAATCAACAAATGAAATTACATTAACTAATAAAATCAAATAAAATGAATGAGTATTATGGTTTATGTAGTACACCAATTCTAGGCCAGACTCTCTTAAAACATTCTCCAATGGAGTCCACAAAAGTTTCGTCCTGATTTTTGGCAAATGGCATATACACGACTAATTGGAGTCATCACTATGTTTTTGCAGTCAAAACATAGAAAGTCATTTTTTGCCTATTTTTGTAATGCAATAGTCTTTAATTTAGGGATCAAGAAATGTATTAGCATTTTGTCCACTCATACTAGCAATAGCCTCACTAATTCCATAAATTATTTAATACCGCTAAATTCTTTAATTATTTTATTTATTTATAATGAAAAAACTTTTTTTTTGTCTAACAAGATTATATTTTGCTCCTACATATCTCCATGAACAATAGGGAATGAAGACTACATATTTTCACGATAAAAATGTTTTTTCGGTTGTATATATTTTATTTTTAAGGTTCAAAAAAAAAGAAGCAATGCTTAATCATAATATGTTATCCTTACTTAAGAGAGTAAAGTACAACACTGCCTATATCTTATCCACATGTCAACTTAAATAGGTGAAATCACAATCATGATCGCATATGCATTTCAATCCTTAAGGTTTTTTAGATTATTATAAGGTGTAAAGTGATGGTTAACTTTTTTTACTATTTGTTCGAACAACTTTAAGAGAGTGAAATGCAACCTTATTTCTAATATCACATCTCAACTTAAAATGGTATTAAATATGATTTTAATCGCTATCATCCCATTAATGCCTACTATATTTTTGAATTAATTGAGAAGAATCATATTTATCTAATTTTATGCACATTATTTATTAAATAAAAATAAAATATATTAATATTTATAAAAAAACGAGTTTAATAAATGACTCACTATTTATTTTTATAATATATATATATATATATATTTATCATTATTATTTAAAAAAATTAATATATTAAAAAAACAAAATTAAAATAGAAAACAAAATAAATAAAAAGATAAGATGAAAAGAAAGTGTCTACTAGGAATGACAATAGGGCGGGTCGGGGGCAGATTTGTACTTACCCAACCTTGAACCTAAAATCCAAAACTCGTACACGAACCCAAACTCTAATTGAGTGGATTTGAAATTAACAATATCATGTCCAAAACCGTCGAGTTTTGGGTAACCCAAGCCCGATAGGTAACCTCAAAAAATAAGTTAATGTTGTATATCGTATTAGCAGAAAGAATAAAAAATTGAAACACAGTGCTACTTTAAATGCTTGAAACACAATGTGATATTTAGAGGTGTCAAAACGGGCTACCCGATCGGGTTTGGGTTAGCCCATATCGGGTTCGGGCTAAATCGGGCCGGACTAAAAAGTCCGGATACAATTTATGTATATCAAAATGTAGCCCAAGCCCGCCATATGCGGGTTGTGGCGGGTCGGCCCGCATAATATTAAAAAAAATTAAATTTTAACATATTTAATATATATATATATATCATTTGATATTAATGTATAAATTTTTTAACACAATTGTTGTACTCAATGCAACTAAACTTATAGATATAATGTTATGTGTTTGAGCTAAGACATGATGTTAAGTCTACAGATATGATTCATAACATAACTCATCCATTAAATATTTTATTTATATTAGACTCTCAATCTCTACCATAATATAATTTGTAACTTCAATATAATAAATGGATACAGAAAAAAATAATATCACTTTGGTTTATAGTAATGATAGTATAGACTCAAATTTAGAATGAATTCTATGTGTCGAAGTATAACTATCATCATAATATTTCTTTACTTTGTGTATGGATATCTTTTGTATGCTCTTTATCAACAATTACATTGTGAACTGTTATGTTAAATTTGGTTGTGTTGAGTTCTCTACGGTAAACAATTAAATTGTTTTAAAAATTATTTTCTTTATTATGTTTTTGTTGTAGAAGTTAAATCTAATTAAATATACAATTAAAAAAAGAAAAATAGAATCTATATGGTTTAATGTTCTCAGTTAATTTGATACACTATTTTGCTAATGTGCTTAAAATGATATTAAGCAAAATAGGAAAAATAATATAATTATTAACTTGATAACATTATTGTAATTTATAAATATTTATGTTATAGACATTACTCTATTTTTTATTCAAAGTTCATAACACAATATTTAGTATATATTATCTATTTTTTTATCATAAGTTATTTTGTAGAATAATTTTCATCTTAAGTTTATTACCTAGCCAAAAAGTCCCAAAAAAAGTTTTAAAATAAGAGAAAACGGGTAGCCCGAACCCGCCCGGGGTAAGCCCGGCCCGAGCCCGATTTTAATATAGCCCGACCGGGCCGGGCTAAAAAGGCCGGATCCATTAAAAAGTGTCAAATTTAATACCCAAGCCCTACAAAGTTTCGGTTGTGACGGGCCGGCCCGCACGGGCCCGCCCATTTTGACACCTCTAGTGATATTCAAGTGTCCAAATGCATAAAATCATAACATTAAACAAAGAGAGCCTTGTGGCCCTAAAAGAATAATAAGCAAACATTAAGCAAATCAATAATATGCAGAGAGAAACATAAATACTAAAACAAAGGAAACATAAATGATAAGATAACCTACTCTTCAAATGAAGAAGAAGATGAACGAAGAAGATGAAGGCGGAGAAGAAATAATGAAGATGCTCGTTCCTCTTTGGTTTCTCTTCAAAGATAGTCTCATCTTTGCTTTCTAATTACATGTTGTGGGTAATTGTAGCTGTGGGTAAGGCTTTCATTCTTAATTTCTTATGCCCATGTGTAGTGTTGGGTAACAAAACTAGGGTTACTGGTAGGGTATCACATATACCAAAAATGAACTCAAACCCAAAAATTAACATCGGGTAAAACCAGAACCCGAGCCTGAACCCAATAACAACGGGTTTAACCCGATAAATCGGGTTGGGTTTAACAAGTACTCATTGATCCAGTTTTTATTGTCATCCCTAGTGTGTACATGAATATGACATGAGAAATAAGGAGAAAAGCAACACAAATCTCTTGTATTTTCTTTGTGTCTTTATGTATTCTTTCTCTTCTACTTATATGAGGAGGAACACCTTTTTAGAGGTAACCCTCTCATTAATGAGTTCTTAATGATTTGATTAAATTCAAATATTTGACACACATTTTTTAATCGATATCTCCTCCTTAATGAGTCTACTAATAACATATTCAACTAATTGAAATACTTTTTATTTTTATTCAAAAAATGAAAATTAGGAGGAGAAATTAATTTGAAATAGGGGAGAGATTCACTTACTCCAAAAGTAAGTGAAAAACCTACTCCACATCTTATCCATTCAATTTTAGAAAAATCAATGGTTTAGATGTATTCACCAATTCAAACCATTGGATTTCCTAAGAATAAATCATCACGATGTGGAGTAGGTTTTTTCCACTTACTCTTTGAGTAAATAGATCTCTCCGCTTTGAAATATTATCCTATCATTATTCACACAATTAAGTTATCATTAAACTTTTTTGTTTTTTTATGTTTAAAAGAAAACGAAAATTAGAAGGTGAAATTAATTTGAAATGGTATCTCACTAGACAAAAAAAAAGTTCAATTAAATATTTTATTAATTCTTTTTTGAAGAGTGGGAAATTGGAATCATAAATTATTATTTTCACTTCAAGATACCATATTTATTTATTTTTTCATTTTTAATTGTTTTTTCATTGTTGGAACATAATGGTCTTTCATTTATATATCTGAGCTCATGAATAGATTATGGACCGAGAAATGTATTAGCACCTTTTCTGTCCATATAAGACAATATTCTTACTAATTGTATGGATATTTTATACTCCTAAAATTGTTTCACTATTTAAAGGAGAAAAAAACTTATTTTTTATTTTGTGTGTGATAATATTATATTTTGCTCCTACATATCCACATAAGTAATAGGGAATCAAGACCATGTAGTTCTTGAGTAGAAAATATTTTGTTGGTTGAGTGATTTTTATTTTATGGTTTGAAAGGAAGAAGCAATGCTTAATATTAGTCTGTCATCAATAAGAGAATGAAATACAACCTTGTGTTTGATTAAAGAGAATGAAATACAGCCATTTTACTCCTTTTTCCACACTCACCGTCTCTCTCTTCTTGATCTCATATTCTATTCCTTTCTATCATCTCATTTGTTACAAAATTACTTAATTTAAGTTGTTGTTACCATTTGTTTTTTTTATATTGTGGAGAAATCAGAGAAACTTGACAACACCATTTCCGTGGAAACTTGATAAACAATGGGAATGGTGGTGAAGTTAAGATTTTCTCTCTTACTCTAATAATGGAGTAAAATGGCTGGAGGTTGAAGATGAAGAAAATTTAGTGTTTATCTTTTTCCTTAAATTAATTTATATACAAATATTTTTTTTTACATTTTAAAATCTCAGCCATTAAAAATGAAATCGCCACGTGTCATGATCTTAGGCTATCATTGGCCTCTCCAGTAATGGAAAGGATCCAAACTCGTGTTTGATAGTATATCTCCTCGTAAGGAGAGTGGAAACATGATTACATGTGTGTTTCAATCCTTAAGTTTTTTAGATTTTTATAAGGTGTAAATTGATGGTATATCATTTATTGTTATTTGCTCACCTATTTCAAGAGATTGAAGTACATATATACATTGACATTATATATCATCTTCAAATTGTGACAAATATGATTGTAATTATTAAATTAAAATGATAAAAAATGGGATGAAAAGTGAACATTTATTTAAGGTTTTCTATTAAGAAATATAAATGATGACATAGTAAAAAAATTGTTTAGGTTAATTACTTTTATTAAAAAATCACATATCATTTCATTATTGTAAATATATATTTTTATAATTTTTATTTATCAATTTTACTTTTATTACATAAATAAAACTTGAAAATGACTTTCTTGATATAGAATGTAAATCGATGGTTAATAATATTATATAACAATAATGAAATTTGAGAAATCTGCACATGCATATGATGACATTATGACTTATGACTATGCTTTAATGGGCAGTTTGAAAAATAAGGAAGGGAGAGACCACACAAATTTCGAGCAATCCAGTTGAAATTCTCTAGCATTTTCTATGTTTCAAATATGTAAGTGCATATATATTTTGTTAAGTGTGAGAAAATGGTTAAGGTGATGGTGGTAGGGATAATATATTTTTGCAAAAAAATAATATAATTATTTTTTTTTGTATTTTAAAATTTGAAGTAAAAATATTTAAAAAAATAAGTTAAAAATGAATTGAATTTTGTTTGTTGAAGCAAAAAAAACTAAAAAGTCATAAGCACATGGCATAGGTTTAGTTTTGTTTGAAGAGAGAGAGAGTGTGGAAGAAGATGAGTAGAGTTGGAAGATTGAGAAATCAATTGTAATTGTAGAAATGGATTTGGTGGAATTGGAGGAAGTAGAAGGGCTACGGTGGTCATGGAACTCATGGCCAGTAATGAGGAAATCAGAAGAAAGTATGATAATTCCATTAAGCATTATGTGCAGTCCATTAAGCAAGAGGAATGACCTAATCCCATTCCTTTCATACGATCCTCTGTTATGCTCTGGATGCGGTGCCGTTTTGAACCCTTACGCTCGTCTTGACTACCAGTCTCGCATATGGCACTGCCCTTTCTGTTTCAATCGAAACCCTTTCCCTCGCTCTATTCATCACTCCAGCCTCCCCGCCGAGCTATTCCCTACCTACAGTTCTGTCCAATATCTCAATCTCCAAAGTATTACTACTCCTACTCCTCCTCCTGCCTTTGTCTTTGTTGTTGATATTTGTTCCTCTCAGGATGAGATTCTTTCACTTCAGAATGAATTGTTATTTGTGCTAGATCAGTTGCCAGATAATGTGTTGGTTGCTTTCCTTACTTTTGATTCTAATGTTTATATCCATGATCTTGCTTATTCCCAATGTTCTAGGATTCTTATGCTTCATGGTCACCGCCAACTTTCCTCAATTCAGGTATCCTATTTGCTCTCTATCCCTTTCATAAATAATCTATATGCTTTCTATCCACCCATAATAATATTTACTCTATTCTATTCTATTGCATTGCATTGCATTGCTTGTTGTTAGACCCAGCAGTTTCTCAACATTACCCACACACATCAGCATCAGCATCAGCAGCAGCAGCAGCAGCAGGGTTTTCTGTTGCCAATCTCAGAATGTGAATTCAATATCACTTCTGCTATTGAAGACATTCATTCTACATCCAACTTTCCATCAGCCACTCGCCCACTCAGGTCCACCGGGGCTGCAATATCAGCTGCCCTTGGACTTCTTGAGTGTTACGGAATCAATACCGGTTCCAGAATCATGCTCTTCACATCTGGACCTTGTACTGTAGGACCAGGAGCTATTGTAGGATCTGATTTTTGCCATACCATGAGAACCCACCAAGACATTATCAATGGCAACGCCCACGCAAGACACCATATCAAATCCTGTGCTTTCTACAAGCAAGTCTCCAACCGCCTATCCGATGCCTCTGTTGTTCTTGATCTCTTTGCTTGTTCCCTTGACCAAGTTGGTGCAGCCGAGCTTCGAGAACCTGTTGAGCGTTCTGGTGGACTTATGATTCTCGCCGACTCTTTTGAATCAGATCAGTTCAGGAAATGTCTCAGGCACTTATTTAAGCGTGATGATGATGGCTACTTGAAGATGAATTTTGATGCAACTATTGAAGTAGTGACCACCAAAGATGTCAAAATCTGCGGAGCTCTTGGTCCTTGTGTGTCTCTTAGAAAAAAGAACAGTTTAGTGAGTCAGACTGAGGTTGGAGAAGGTGGTACCTACATGTGGAAGTTAAATACACTGACTGACAAAACTTGCATTGCGTTTTTCTTCCAAGTGAATGATGAACATAAAATTCAACCCGGATCTGCATTTTTAATTCAGTTTATAACACGATACAGACAAGGGAACATGATGGGACTGAGAAAAAGAGTGACAACCGCTGCAAGACGATGGGTCGGGAACCATTCCACCGACATTGCTGCTGGGTTTGATCAAGAAGCTGCAGCTTCTGTTATGGCAAGGCTTGCTATTCTCCGAGCTGAAACATGCTATGCCCGTGATGTTATTAGATGGCTGGATGACACACTTATCCGCTTTGCTTCCAAGTTTGGGGACTATGTGCCGGAAGACCCTTCTTCCTTCCGCCTATCCACCAACTTTTCCCTTTATCCTCAGTTCATGTTCCACTTAAGACGATCTCAATTCATTGATGTCTGTAACACCACTCCAGATGAAACTGCATTTTTCCGGCTTATGCTGAACCGTGAAGGAGTCGTCGGCTCTCTGATCATGATTCAGCCTACGCTTTTCCAGTATTCTTTTGATGGGCCGCCTGTTCCAGTACTTCTAGATATTCGTTCCATTACTCCAGATTTTATCCTGCTCTTCGATTCTTACTTCCATGTGGTGATTCATTATGGATCCAAGATCGCTCAGTGGAGAAAGCTTGGTTACGATAAGGATCCAAATCATGAGAACTTTAGAAAACTGTTGGAAGCCCCAGAACAGGATGCAGAGCAATTGGTGGCTGATCGATTTCCGGTGCCGAAGATTATAATATGTGACCAACATAGTAGCCAGGCAAGGTTTCTTCTTGCGAAGTTGAATCCATCTGTTACTCAGAATTCAACATACACAGAAGGTTCAGATATTATCTTTACCGATGACTTAAGCTTGCAAGTTTTTTTAGATCACTTGCAGGTACTTGCAGTGCAAGGCTGATAAAGAAGAGCATTAATTGGCCTCATTTCTCTTTATTATGGGATCATTAAGAAAAAACCTAAGTAGCTTTCATTGAGGAGGTTCCATGTTTTCAGCAGAAAGTGTTTCATTTCATTGTTTACTTACTGAGCTGTAAATTATCCAATTTACTATTTCGGTATCATCAGAATGTAGTTGTCTACTGCACTAATTTTTAAGATGTAGCATATGGTTTTACTATTACTCTGGCCAGGAACTGGATTATCCCCTAGTTTGTTGTCTACTTGTCTATACTGTAAAAATCATCACTGGATGTTATCATATGGTTGATTAAAGAGGTGCTGTGTTTTAATTGCTTTTATGTTTTTCTTTTATAGTGGTAAATAACTACTACTTTTCTCTTGGTTGAAAGGGCTCATAAACTATAAAGGAGTGAATGCTTTTATATGAACGATGTTATTCAAACACATAATGGTTCATTTTGAAGCAGGTTTCTGAAGTATATCTATACTGTAATATCTATGCAATGTCAATGTAAATATTTATACATTGTCACTGCATCATTCATAATTGATATTTAATTATCATTGACTCTTTAAAAAATGTAATACAAATGAAGGAGGATGATGTATAAATTTTTACACTTACACTCATCAAAAAAATACACATGGCTTTATGAAATAAAAACACAATGAAGGTGCAAAATTGAAAAGCAAAGCATGATCAGGTGCAAAATGGTGTACCTAAGCATCAAAGAGGAGCAAATCAGAGCAAGAAAGGAAATCCAATACACGGTTTTTGTAACTTCCTTCGTTGTGATTACACTCATTTTTTTGTTTTTGTTTAAAACAGCATGCTTTCATAATTATAACCAGCTGTCTTCAATTCGAATGTAGGGAAATGCAACTGCGCTAAATACTTGGCACAGATGATACGAAAATAGCTTATTTTGTAAGTTTATCTAACAAGCTTGCTTATTGAAATAAGTTAAAAACTGAATTGTGGGAAGGTTGAGATGTATTTTTATGATGTGGCATTTGAGTATCTGTTGTGATATCTGATTTTCCTTAGCAAAGGTAATGATAATTGAAGTATTGTGTAGTATGAGGTGATTTTCCAGATTTGTTTCTAACATTGAGAGCCAATTTGATTGTAAGAGTGCCCTCTGTTTTAACACTAGTGACTACTCTTTTAACAACTGTTCCCACAATTCTACACTGCAAATTGGAAATCATATACCATGTCTGGCAATGTGTTTTCTTCGCTTACCCAGCACTTTATCAGTAAAATCTCACCTTTCTGGTTCTAAATTGTCAGTTCAATCCACAATTCCATGCATTTAGTTTCATTATTACTCTCCTCTTCGCTCAGGAATTCAATTTTACTGACTTTATTTACAGGGATAGGTAAATTACACTCACATTTCTAAGCTGGATATATTACAACTTACAAGTCATTTCATTTCATTTTCATGGTTCTTACTTCGCTACAATTAATAAATTCCTCTTCTTTTTATATTGTGTGCTCTGTAGTATTGTTACACGTTCCCTTCTTTAAGCTATGTATCGTGTATTGAATTCCATGTACCAATAAGTTCGTTTTGTCATAAAAGAACTCTTATAATAATGATAATGTGAAAATTTACGACCCGTATAGAACTAGATATTGAATGAAAACTGAGAAACCACATAGAACTAAATACCATGTAACTATGATGTATAGAAACAGGAAAACAAACTCTAAATGCTGTGTAGGAGACACTTCTCCGGATATGCTGTGTGATGCTAATTCTCTTTCGTCATCGCCTTCTAGCTCAAGATGGTGCAAAGTTCTCCCTTCACAAATATCAGTCATTTGCTCTATGTTGCCAATAAGTTACATGTACATTTGGGTAATATATACTATTTTCGTTAGATATTTTATTCTCTTCATTAAGTTTTTACTTAATACCATTTCGCACATAACGAGGAGATGGTAATCTTAATTTTCAGTTCGTTGTGTTACTACTGTTGTGTTGAGAAGGAGGTACTAATTATTTATAGCTAAATTGTATGGATATGATAATCTTATATATATATATATATATATATATATATATATATATATATATATATGAAGTTATCTAAAAAATACTCTTAGACCTAGAGGCTTAGGGTGGTGTATATCAATTCTTACCTTCCTCATAATTTTCTAAATAAAATAAATTTAATCAAACTAATCATTGAAGTGAAAGTTCCTATTATATATAAATTATATATCGAATTTCACAAATATCTAAAATTGTTTAATAATTCATTTGTATACTTTTAGATTATTCTATTTTACCTTACCTGGATGATAATTTGGGTTATAACTTATAAGACAACTGTTATTTAAATAAGATGTGATTAAATTCAAATTTTAGGAATAATTCATGAGTGGTAAAAGATGTCTAATTAAGCGGTACAAGTTATTTTCTATTGTCATGGTTTAATTATAAACTGTAATGATAATAAAAATAGAATTGTATAATCTAAGCTTATCTGCTAACCATGTTCTGTTAAACAGGTAGTATTATATTATATAACTAATTAACGACCACCTTATGAGAATTGCAAGCTAATATTAACTGTTTCCTAAATAGTTAAACGTACAATTTAGAATGTTTACTATTACCTTACCAGTTACACCTAAGCAATGCCATAAACATCATACTTTGACCACAACCCAAATCAAAATTGTTATAATATAAACTTCATGTGTTACCTTTTACAAATTCAATAACTCATCATTTAGTTACCTATAGAGACATATTCTTTTGAGTAATTATTTTCTCTCTGTGTGAACTTTAGCATTTGATTGAATTGTGTTAGCAAAATGAATGTGCCTAGAAATGGTACTTTATTCTTCTCAGTTACTAAAGTGGATAACTCAACCAACTTAGTTTGTTTTGAAGCTCCACCACATATTGTTTCAGATGGAATATTTGGTGGCAAAACAAATGGAAGGACTCCAATGAAATCTTTTCTTCCAATGTTTGAAATGCAGATGCTTTTGATTTTTGTTCTAACCCAAATCTGCCATTTCATACTAAAGCCCTTGGGACTCCCTCAATTTATTCCACAAATGACTGTAAGTACATTTATATAAAAAATAATGCATATTGTTTTGCTCCTTAATTATTATAATTTGTGGTAAAACTAAAAACATAAATTATTTCGCAGGCTGGGCTTATCCTAGGTTCCTTAGGTACAAAAGAAATATCTAAGAGCATGATGAACATGTTGTTTCCATATGGAACACATGGTGTTATTTCATCAATATCATCATTTGGATATGTACTTTTCATCTTCATAAATGGTGTACAAATGGATTTCAGTTTGATAACAAGGACAGGGAGAAAGGCATGGGCAATTGCAGTAATTGGAATTGCAGTACCTTTAATTGCTGGTCATCCATTACTCTACTTCCTCAATCATCATATAGACACAGGGTTTGGAGGTCAATACAAAGATATTTATATTTCATTGGTATCAAGCACTGTAACCATGTTTGCAGTGACTGCAACACTCCTTAATGAGCTTCAAATTCAAAACTCTGAGCTAGGAAGATTGGCATTGTCATCAGCACTGGCCATGGACATAATTAGCACAATTTTAACAACCACTGGATCTGTAATAGCTAAATACTCTGAGACTAGTCTTATTTTGAAAAACTTGTTATTAGTGTATGCAATGGCAGTTCTGGTTCCACTAGTGTGTAGGCCTTTAATGTTTTTGGTCATAAAACACACTCCAGAAGGAAGACCTGTGAAGAATGCTTTCATTTACATCATTGTGGCAATGGTCCTTGTTCTTGGTTGGCTTTCAGTTTACATAAACCAAGATTTTGTGCTAGGGGTTTTCATTTTGGGCTTGTCTGTCCCAGAAGGGCCTCCTCTAGGGTCTGCTTTGGTTAAGAAACTACACTTCTTTGGTTCATGGTTCCTTTTGCCAATATTTGTGACTACTTCTGTGATGAGGGTAGATTTGTTCATGGAATATCCACAAGGAATGGTTATAACTGTTAGTAGCATAGTCCTTTTCACACACATTGTCAAAATAGTGGCATGCTTTGTACCTGCCGTCTACTGCAACTTGCCCAACAAAGATGCTTTGTCTCTTGCCTTCATTTTGAACTGCAAAGGGGTGGTGGAAATTGGCCTCTACTGTTCCTTATATGATAGCAAGGTATGACTGATATATCCTCCTTAAATAATTAACCTTCCAATTAGTATAACCATTATCTTAATTTCTAGTGTCTTAAAGTAATATTTCAGAAATTCTTAGGTGTTAACAGAGCAAGAGATTTGTCTTAATTCTGTACCATTAAGATATATACAATAATGTCTTCTATAGAACAAGATTGTACAATAAATTTGTATAACTTCCGTGTTGAATAAAGAAAAGAAGGAAAAACATAAAATGTGCATGCTTGGCCCTCCCTTTGACAATTTCTGTCTGTCATATCAGTTTTATAAGTCATTATTGTCTCATATTTTTTTAATATTATAATGAATGCATCACATGCATGAAATTACCTAAAATTCTCTCATTTATATATCTCAATGGTACATGCATAATCCTTGAATTTTATATATGATTTCCCTATGAAATTGGAATGCAGGTCATAAGTGCCCAGACATATGGAATACTGATGGTGTTTGTAATGATAATAGCAAGCATTGTGCAAGTGTCAGTGAAGATGTTATATGACCCATCAAGAAAATATGCTGGCTACCAAAGAAGGAACATCATGGGTTTAAAATCATACTCAGAACTGAACATTGTTGCCTGCATTCACAAACCACACCATATATCACCAATATCAGATTCCCTAGACCTATGTTGTCCAACAACAGAGAATCCAATAATTGTTGATGTAATTCATCTAGTGGAACTAGTTGGAAGGACATTACCCCTTTTCATTCCACATGGTCTTCAAAGGCAAGGCTCATTAGGCTTTCAGAAATCATACTCAGATGATGTTATTCTGGCCTTCGATGTTTATGAACATGAAAATGAAGGAGCTGCAAAAATACACACTTACACAGCAATATCTCCATCGAATTTGATGTATGAAGATGTTTGTCACCTTGCTTTGGATAAAGTTGCTTCTTTGATAATCCTTCCGTTTCATCAAAGGTGGTCTAGTGATGGTAGCATTGAAACTGATGATAAAAACATTAGGGCGTTGAACAACAAGGTCCTAGAGATTTCACCTTGCTCGGTTGGAATCCTAGTTAGCCGTGCGAATAATACACGAATTAAACAATCATCAATTGTAAGATTAGCTATGATTTTCATGGGTGGAAAAGATGATAGAGAAGCATTGTGCTTAGCAAAAAGAGCAATAAGGAATACAAGGATACACTTAGTGGTGTACCATGTTGTGCTTAATGTTAAAGAACAGATGAAAAGAGATGGTGAGAATATTCATGATAATGCAGCATTAAGAGATATTGACATGGGAATGAAAAATGTGACATATCAAGAAATAAAAACAAATGATGGACCAGAAACAGCATCATTTCTTGGTGATATAGTGAATGAGCATGACTATTTTATAGTTGGAAGAAGGCATGGGGTCAATTCACCTCAAACAGAAGGACTATCTGATTGGAGTGAGTTTCCAGAGTTAGGTGCAGTTGGTGATTATCTTGCTTCACCAGATTTTAAGACAAATGCATCTATTTTGGTTGTTCAACAACAAGTCTCCAAACTTCTTAACTCAACACATAGTGGTGGCTGGTTACTTTGATTTTACTTCTCAATTCTACTCTTTAACTTAATCTATAAATTCATTTTCATTTTTATTACCTTTTTATACAAAGACGAGATTATTTTATTTAATTCTTTAAAATTAAAATATATAAATAAGATAAATAGAAAAAATAAAAATAAGGATAAATCAAGAATGCATCTGTGTAAAACTTAAGTTGCACATCAAGGGTATGAAACCCTTAAAACTTGAATGCGTATAGAAGTAGTTAGAGATTACTCACCATAGATGTTTTTACACCAACACCAATATTTGAAGTCTATGACAACTGAGATATACCTAATAAATATCGAGTAATGCTGAAGTACTAAACCATACAAGTCTATAACAATTGTACATGCATTTAATTGAAATGTACTTGTGTTTTTATTTATTATGAACATTCATCCATTAACACATTATTAAAAAAACCTTTAATTCATTTAATAACTACTTAAAGAGAAATACACAAATAATAAGATGGTCATCAATGATTTGCTACATTAAAATTGGAAAAAATTAAATCAATTGTATACTTCAAATTAAGAGAAGTTTACCAACAATGCATTAGTGTATTTTATAAGGCTTCACTAGATTCTCATAATGACTAGAATGTTAAAAGTTTGGAATGACTAAAATGTTAAAAGTTGGGAGGTCACACACCTCAAAATAAATTAGATCATTTCTTAAAAAGTACGGAATAACTTTAGTAGTACCAAAAAATTAAGAGAAGTTTAACAATTCACATTGTTGGATGAAGTTATTAGATAAAAAACAACATCGATTTATCTCGTCGAAATTATAACATCTCAAACTCAGTAGGAGACTTGTTTTTAGATGCAGTTGGACAGGTTTTTTAAAAACTAAGCATTTAAGCAAGTTGGCATATGACCCAATCAAGTTCAGGTTCTAATAGGCTGAGCCTAAATACTCTTTTTTTTTTTGAATGAGTTCGATTATTGAGAGCGACACTTCTAAAGAAGTGTCGATCATACACGGGAAAGAAAGTAATTTCTTTGCCATATGGTGAGGAGATATTCTGATAGTACAAAATAAAATATTTTTTATGACTATTATTTTTTATTTTTCCTTTCTATTTTTAACTTACAAATTTTCTTTGCTATCAATTTAACAAATAAATAAATTATGGGACAAATACATATAGAAAATAGTTTATCCATTAATGATATAAGAGATTTTTATATTGTATCACACCAATCATATGTCAATTACACATACACACACATTAAAAATTAAATTGATTGGATAATATTCGTCCATCAATCCATTAAAATGAATATATGGATATATTAGATGAATTGAAATTCATACATTAAATTTGGATGTGGATGAATTGAATAATTTGATTTAAATGGATTTATTTAGATTGATGAGTGACTTTTCATCAATTCACTAGTAGGTTACCCGTGCATACGCACGGATGTTAATGGGTATTGCAGGAATTTAATTAAAGAATAAGACTATAATATGTAAATATTAAAAATACTTTGAGAATATTAATACAGAACTAAATGCATCTATATAACAAATATCAACTCAAGAATATGTAAACTACCTTTACAAAATCAGGAATGTATTACATTTACAAAATAGTACATAATCAAAATATAAACTCAAGATATACCACCTATGTTTCAAATGTTTAAATATAGCAAACATCTGTCATAATAACATGAATAACATCTATTCGCACGGGTGGTACCGTATTTTGAATAACATAAAGTAATTTTTAGCTAAGCAAGAGTTATATATCTATTAAATTACTTTTATATATATTAAAGTAGCCTAACAAAAGTAAGAGTTATATATATATATATATATATATATATATATATATATATATATATATATATATATATATATATGACATCCATGTTAATATTTTTGCAAACATGAGAATAAAAAATAACCTCATTTTTTCCAACAATATCCAGAATCAAAATTCAATGAGGATAAATGACATTGCATTTAAAAAACCTAAGCTCAACTCTTTTTGAGGAATAATGAGTATAATGAAAAAATTTAATTCTCCATTTTTTTAATAACCTGATTTTCTGTCATGACTTATTCAAGATTTCAATAGTTGTAGCACAATAATTAAAGGAAATGAATGACTATATAAAATATTGAACAAATTTTATAGTGACTTTAATTATTTCTGTGGATTGAAAAAGTTTCTAGCATATATGTTCACTTACATTAGAAATTAAGTTTTTGAATGGTAACCTTTTGAGTATATTTTTTAAAGTAAGTTTTTGAATGGTAGCCTTTGTGAAAGGTAGCTTTTTGAATATGTTTAATGTGTAGGTCACATATAGCCTTTTTGGTTTAATGCACACGTGTAAACATGCATTCTTTATGACATTATCACATAATTCAAATCATCTTTTACTTTTACCAAAGTATCCTTGCAAAAACTAAACACCACCTTTGTGGCCAACATTATTTGATTGTATCCATTATTATCTAATGAGTAAATCAACTCCACCACAAGTATAAGCATAAGTAAAGTAAAGTGCTATATACTTTTCAGTAATATACTATAGACAATTTCATTTTATAATTTTATTAAACTAATAAAACATGTAATGACAAATATACTCATTTGAATGAAATCTAAGTGTCAACCAAATGAGATAGTTACTTTGGTAATAGCCACAACCCCTTCAATTTTTATTAAAGAAGATAGTAAATTTTGTTATTTTCCCAATGATATGAAGAAAAACCATGTTGACCTGCGAGGAAACAAAAAAATAAGTATATATTATTTAAATATATAATTTAATGAATATTATCTGCATGAATTAATATATAAAGAGTAGACATGCAAGAAATGGAAGGTTGAGTGTTTAAGAAGGTAAAATATTGTAAAGAGAAAATAATTATGTTAAAGGTGAAGTGTTGTTGTACCCATATGCAATATAATGTCTCTAATTGAAGTCAGTGCATGATTTTTTTGCAAATGTACAATTATAGGCTTTTCATAGGTACCAATATGTTTTTCATTGAAAAATGTCTTTAATATCCTAAATGATTTTTCCTCTTGCACAATGAGGTTAGAAATAAACATGTTCAATATTATCTACCTGTATTTTAATTATTGGTTATAGTGATGTAAAAACAAATAGTGAACATTCATATAAAAAATAAGAGATTTCATGACACAATCTCTGAAATAGTCATATCAAAATAATAAAGATATTAGAAAGAGAGTAGTGAAAAAACCACCCCAATATGATGAAACTTGGAAGAAGTGTCACAATCTGTCACATGCTGTAATTTTAAAAAGTTGGCGTCGAGAAATAATGCATGAAAAGTACAATTGCAATAAATGAACCATTATTTCAAATGTAGAATAGAAATAATATATCAGAATCACTAAAATATCCTCATAAGTAAATAACAATTGTCAAGTTAAGCAAGTCTCTAATGTATGAATAGTATATCACACTATTCAAAAAATAAATATACGTTATTTAAATATATAGTTTAATTAACATTATTTGCATAAATTAATGTATAAAGAGAAAATATGCAAGAAATGAAATGTTTAGTAGTAAGAAGATAAAACATTGTAAAGAAGAAATAATTATATTAAAGTTAAAATGTTGTACCCATATGCACTTTAGTGTCTCTAATTGAAGTCATATGACTTTTTTGCAAAGGTAGAGTCATAGCTTTACATAAGTACCAATGTTTTTTTTTTTGAAAAATGTCTTTAATATCATAAATGATTTTTCCTCTTGCAGAATGAGGTTAGAAATAAATATGTTCAATGATATCTATTTGTATTCTAAGTATTAGTTATAATGATGTAGGAACAAATAGTGAACATTCATATAAAAAATAAGAGCTTGTGTGACACAATTTTTGAAATAATAAAGATATTAGAAAGATAGAGAAGTGAAAAAGTCACCCCCATGTGATGAAGCTTGAAAGATGTGTCACAATCTGCCACATGGTGAAATTTTAAAAGGTTTATGACAGAGTAATAATGTAAGAGAAGTACAACTGCAATAAATGAACATTGTTTAAAATGTAGCGTATAAATAATATATTAGAATGACTAAAATATCCAGGTAAATAACAGTTGTTAAGTTAAGTGAGTGACTAATATATGAGTAGTATTTCAGCCTATTCATTTTGGAGACGGTAGAGATCACTGAATGAGATTTTTTCAAACACTACTCTACCTTGTTGGTGTCCTAATTGTGTAGTTTACATAATATATTTTTTATTGATTCTTATAATAATTTATATAATTAAGATTCCACAATTTCTTGTATAGTTTTTGAAATGAGCAAATATTGATTGATGTTGGTCTTTTAAGATGGGTAAAAGATGCAAGATTGTGACAACCATTATTATGTTTCACTCTCCCAATACATTTTTGAAAATGGCAAGAGTGTGAAATCTTAAGCGAGTGGAAGTTCATTTTGATTCCAAGTTTTCAATTCAATTGAAATGTTGTGCTTAAATAAATTCAATTTTTCTTTTGATTTTTTAATGCTAGATGACATTTCTAGTAATATAATCTAAAATATAACAAAACTAAATAATAGTTTGAAGATTGTAACATAGTTAGAATCAACTAACCCGATTGTGGAGGTAGAATGAAAAATGGCTGAAAATAAGATTAGAAAGTTAGAGAAGTGAGAAGGGAGAATGTATATAGGGAATGTAGAATGTATATAGGGAATGTAGGAAATTACCTTAAGATCCATGTCTCGCTATGTGGTTGGGGGCATTATTGATACATATTTTCTGCCTCCTCTAAGTTCTTACTTAAGTGACTCCCAAATATGAAAGAAAACGCAATAAAAATGGCATTATCACAAAATGCATAATTCTTATAATAATTTATATGATTAAGATTCCATCATTTTCATGATTGACATATTTTAAAAATGACATCTTGCTTTAGGTTAATTTAACATTTTTCACTGCCTTAATAAATGAGTACATTTGTTGTTCAACATTCTAAATGAATACTTGGAAATGAAAAACTTCAACAAACAAATTATGTGGTTCAAATTGTGCAATACTACTCTAGATTATTTTCCACAAAGATTGCACTGAAAAAAGTTGATGCCAAAGCTTACCATTATAACATTGAAAGCTAGAAATGTGACAAGACACCAAATGTGATGATATTCTCTCAAAGGGACCATGGAAGGTCTCCCATTTTTAACTAAGTTAGTAACATTGACATGTTAGTCAACACATTAATTTCTTCATTCCTTTGGATGAAAAAAGAGAATTTATTTGACTTACATTTTATTACAAAACAAACACTAAGATTGATCCTTAATGATCAAAAGATTACATATTCAAATTATGTAACTAATATCTACATTTGCGAAATGAAGAGTGTACTTTTACATTTTTTAGATTAGATGAAAGTCGTCTTGTACAATCGGATAATATAATCACACATACATGCTTAAAAAATGAAAGTAAAATTATAGAATGAACAAATGTCAAATACACTAATATAACCACAAATACATGACTTGTATAAGATTAAATTTATCTAGTGCTAATAAAAAATGATAATATGGTTATATCAAAATGACTAACCTCACTGTTGTGACGGCTCGGTGAAGATTCCAGCGGTGAAAACTCCGGTTTGTGGCGGTAAAAATGTTATTTTGAAGTCTTAAAAAATATATTATCTTGAACTAAAAATGAATAAAATAAACTTCACCAACAAAAATGTTAAAAAAATATAAACTTGTTAGGTAAAAATGTTACTAGGTTACTAAAGGTGAACTAAAAAAACAAAGAGAACCTAGAATTCACATTTTGTAAATATTGAACTATATGATGACATCAAGAACATGAAAAAACATACCTTTGAGTGAATGAATGGATATGGATAGAGGTGAGTATGAAATTTTAGAAAGACTCTTGTGACTCTTCACTTTTTCAAATACAAATTATTAGAAGCTATAAGATCTGATGATAAAGAAGTTGTAAGGAGAAAATGAGAAATCATACCCGTGAAGTGGAGAAATCATACCAGTGAAATGAAGAAATTATACCCGTGAAGTGAAGAAATCGTACATGTGAAATTGATAAATCATACGTGTAAAAAAAATGCAAAATGTTTAGTGATTCTCATAATAGAAAATGGAGAGAGACTAAAAAATTCAAACTTTATTCTATATACATTAATTTTTTATACCATCAAAAATTACAACTTTCTTCTATAAAGATTCAAACTTTGGATAAAGATTATTCACCACTCAATCATTTTTTAGTGTGAACGATGGAAATGAAAAAGGGGAAAAATGTATCATGAAACTGTAAGATATTGAAAGTGTAATGAAGATGAAGATAAAAAAAAGTATAATGAAGATGTAGAATAAAATGCACAAAATAAGGACATGCAACTTGCAAATATGAATAAAGACATACACATAATAACATTTTTAAGTTGAGTAAGGTTAATATCAAAAAATTAGAATTGAAAAAAGAAAGATTATACCTTGGAGAATGTTATTATGACATATAAAAAAATATAAGGAAAAGTAAGGAAAATGTTTACATTTCTTGAAGATGATCTACAAAATGATAAATACTTTGAACAAAAACGATAAATACAAAAGGGTGAATATAAACAAAAATATAAACAAAAACAATGAAAACATTTACCTTTGGAGAAGAGGAAAGATGAGAAGATGAAATAGAGGATGAGAGTAAATCGGTGCAGATAGAAGATGAAGATGAAGAAGAAGGAGAGGATGAGAGTGAATCGGTGTAGAGAGAATATGAAGAAGAAGAAAGAGAGGATGAGAGTGAATAGGTGGAAAGAGAATGGAAGATGAAAAAAGAGAGTGAGTGAGAGAAAAAGGCAAAAGAAAAGAGAGATGAAAAAAAGCCAGAGTTTTTTTTACTTAAAAAGTTAATTTACAGAATTAACCCCAGACTTTTAAGAAAACGTAATAAATGAGGACAGACTTTTTGGTAATTTTGTACATACGATAATAAATGAAAACAGTACTTGTAATGATTCAAAATTATATAAAAGTCAAAAATGGCCCAATTGAATAAAGGGAGAAATTTTAAATGCAGGGTTGTTTTAGTCTTCATATTTTTAAATTTTCCATATTTTTTTTGTAATAAAAAATAAAAAGACAACTATACTCTTGACAAAACCAAATGTCAATAATATGAGAAATCTATGTTAGGCTTTTCATTAACTCTTTCAATTAATATAGATATATATAGATTAGGATCCAACTTCATCCATTTGTTACATATTTAATATTGTTGGGCTAGGGGTTAGGTTTATTAGTGGTAAAATTATAAGTCCAACAACTGTGTTGTTCCTTGCGGGCTTTTGTTCTTCATTACAAATCTAAGTTCTCTTCTTTATTTAGTTTCACGACCCAATAGAGTTGTACCAATGCTTTTGAAAATTTTAAATGGTAATCATATATCTATTACCAATAATGGAAAAAAGTTAGGTGGTTATCTAGATTTTTTTTCTTTTCATTTTTACCATATGGAATGAACCACTACCTTCATGCTTAAGAACTTCAATCATTCACCACTTATGATAATCATTCATATATTATATCAAATTTATTAATGATAAAAATAGGAATATATAAATTACATTGATTTCCTTGAAATCAGGGTATACATATTGGATGCTTCTCTTTTTTGAAAATGGCAGATGGAGCTTCTCAGAACTTTCATAGACTTGTGTATCCACCTATGATAATCAAGTCACTTTTTTTTTACATTCCTTAGAAAAATCTCTTGTTACACAGGCATTGGTTAAGGTTAATTTGAGTGGGTATTAGAGCTCAGTGTCGGTGAGATTTGTGAAATAGGTCAAACAATATGTCATATCTTGTCAAAAGTTTTGAAGTAATATTCCACTTTAATGTGGGAGGCATGTGCTTATGTACCCTTATGAGAACAAAGGATACTACAGAGACACTTGCATGAATTTTGATTCACTGAGATTGCACTTGCGCAACATGGTTGTTGTGGTGTCTTTGTCTTTCCCAATCCTCAATTCTGTCCACTTACATCGACATCACAACCTTACAAACCCAACACCCTCATATAGTGTAACATTTATTTATTACACCTCACTCAATTACCCTGAAATGCATATTATTTAGTCCCAACTTTCTCATCAGGCTGCACTTGTATGTGTACCTTTCAAACTAACATTTCATATCATGCTATCACGTCAACCGTGTATTATTTCAGTGAAAAATATAAACATGTCTACTTCATCAACTGCCATCTTAATTGATCACTAATATATTTTATCATATACATATACATATATGAAAAACAAAATAATTGAGTTCCATCGTAATACTGTGGCTGTACGAATTAATTATAAAGCAAAAACTCAATCTATTGGGAATTCTAAGTGTAATAATAGATGTGGTTGAGAATTCCAATATCTTGCTCGTATTTTATCATCCAACAAGGAAATCCCTTTTTAGTGAATTCTATTCAGCAAAACAAAAGTTAGCAATGTAATATCCTTAAATAATGGATGATCGATAAACTTAACATATTAAAATTTTTATTATAATATATGAAAGTACCTTATAATATCTTCAATATCTTATATTTGTTAATCTTAAAATATCTTTTAAGATTGGAATTACTTTATTTTATGATTTGTTTTCTTATCTAATTAAAAGCCTAATACTAAATAGAGGTTAATGTTATATCTTTTGTATCAAAATAATTACCACATGGCATCAGAGTCATAATATCAGAGTCTAGTACTTCATCATTCACAATATTATTAATATAATCTATTATTTTCAACATTCCCTTTTCTCATTCTATACTTCAACTCTATAATTTCAACATGATATTAGAGATATAGTATTCGCCTTGAGGGAAACTCAGGCTTGTGATCCTTTTGCTGATTGTTTTTTCGGTTGTTACTTTCTTTCCCACTTGTTCTTAGTTGATGCCATCTCAATATCAATGCTCCAGGTTGAGGGGGAGTGTTGCATAAAAACATGGACTAGCTTGTTGTCATTGGTGCTTATGATCTTGTGCTGATCAAGGTTCTTCTTAACACTCTTGATGTCGTCTGGATCATTAGTTAAATAAGGATAGTGCTATCTAGTTCTTCCTTATTGATGATCAATTCTCAAATTTGGTCACTGTTCAATCCATTCTCAATTTCAATTCAATCTTCTTCTTCCCTTTTCTCTTCTTGGACACAAATTGTCAATCCTTCACTTTCTCTTTCAATTCAATTCATTTTTTGTTACTCTTGAGATAAGTAGGTCCACTTGTAACCCTTACCCACCTTAAAATAGGAGAAAAGGAACATAAAAAAGTAAGAGAAGAAACAGTTCCGTTGACATTCACTGCATACATACTCTTCATCAATAAAAAGGTAAGCATGCTTGCTGATGCCTAAGCTAGTAGTAGTAGTCATCACAACTTTCTATCTATATATTTATATTTGGATAGTTTGTCTTTACCCTTTGGTCGAATTTTTCCTGATTAAAATAAAATTATACGTTACATAAAGATATCCATGATGTTTTACTACTTAAAAGAAGTAAAAGACTTTGGTAGTCAACTTGTAGTTTAGAAATAGGAGTTAGGAGACAATACACTATAATTCCTAATTCATTTGATTTATTGGATAAAGTTCACATTGCATCCTCATTTGCCTTGGTTTGCGGGCTAGCTAATCATGCTAGTCAGTAATAAGAATTGATACACAATTTCAATTGAATTCGAATTTCCACATGTAACTTTCCTGTTTTGTAATAGGCACGGGTAACATTATACTTGCTCTTAATCAAGTTTTTTATTATAAAAATTAATTCCGATTGAATTAGGTATAGGTCCACATATATGTAATGCTAAGGTGTGATTCCATTTTTCGGGGGTTGGTATGATTACTTCTTAATCCATCTCTCATATTTTTACTAATATAACCACCTAACTTCTTTCACAATTACATTATAAAATATAGTCATCACTCCATTTGTTTTGTTTGGTGAAATCATCAATAATTATGCTTAATTATTTCAACCCCACATATATCCTATCTAACACAAAGTTAAATAAATATCGTGAGAAATTTAAGTAATATATTAGTGAAAATAACATAATATAATATTTTAAGATTTTAAGTTAAAATATGATTTAAACTTTATTTGATTTGTTCCATTATTTAACACAAGTAGATTTAGTTCCAACCTTATCCGGTTAACCCAAATCCATTAGCTATGTTAGTTTTAGTTCCATGTTTCAACAATAGTACTAGTAATATGGAAGCTAAATATATATTATTTTCCGCTACGTAATATGAAAAAGAGTGTTAGTAACCAAATTGTCATATTGGGCGAGAATGGTTGGCCTCTTTATAAATCCGTTACATATACTAAAACACTTATGCTGGTGGAACGACTCATATTTAAATGAAAGATTGTTAAAAATTAAGTGGGAACTAAAAATCCTATATTAATATTTCACTAGAAATTAAATCTAACACATAGTATATATATATACATATATGCTCTATAATGCGTTGAAATTCTGTCAAGTATTGGATGTTCCTAAGGGAAATAAAAAACAATAAAAATCTAGTAGGGGAGAGATGTGTAATTAAGGAGGTAGGTATGTATGAGTGAGCATCCACTAAGTGAAGAAGTTAAAGGCAAGTTGCATAGAACTATACTATAATATTAATTGCATCATACGGTTTGTTCTTAACATTCCACCTGTCAATTGTCATAGACAAACCTTCAGCAAGTTGGCTATTATCTTTCTTCCATAATCAAATAAATAAATGAGAGGCATATTGTTTTCGTCTATACCACCATTATTTTGGTTGTCTATGTAGTTCCACATAACTATGTCCCTCTCTTTGTTAGGAGAATCCATCGGACATGACTTTACTAAATCATTTATATTCACTTTAATATAATATTATATATGAAATTGTGCTAATTATTATTAGCTTTATTATATTATAAGATATATACAATCGACCCACCACTGCTTAGTTTAGTCGGTCGTATAGAATATGACTAAACATGCCTATACGAATGACAAAGCTTTTTCTGAATATTTAATAAATCTGCATATTAGAGCATATCTTATTTCCATTCTTACTAGTGTCTCACGTATTACTTTGTAATTTATTATTCAATAATGAGTCACCAGTATTTTTTAAATATAAGAATTACACAACAAATGAGTGAAAATATTTTTATTTTAATAAAAATACAATAAGAACACCGGAGAAAGCTTCAAGGTTTACAAGTTAAATTAGTCATTTACTTTGGGAGTCATTTAGTTGCAGCATAACAATTACATCTATTCTGAATATGACAAACTATTATGAAACAAAGTGCCCTATCGATGCTTTGATTTCACTGTAAGAATTTACATAATTTGAAGATAATGCATGGGGTCCTCGCTTGACAAATGACAATGCAATTAATTAATCTCACGACGCGTATTGATATTATTTACTTTATATAGTGATGTATATATAATAGAAAGGGAATGGAGAATGATATATCCTCCTACTTATCATCTTACCCATAAGAAAGTGACATATGTCACTTGTAAACCAATCACTAATAAATAAAGTATCATTTTGTGACATATGTTACTTTTTTGTGGTAGAAGGATTAGTATGAAGATTTAGTAGAAGGATATAACATTATTCCGGGAAGAAAACAATACTAATGAAGTAGTCTGGAGAACCCAAATGTTGACTTTAATGAGCATAAGGAGTATGACCAACAACGCGGTTGGTCTAGTTGAAGTGAGCACATGTTAGGATCATCTTCCTCCACACTAGAACAATGTGGATGAGCACATGATCCCATAGGGATCACACTGGTAGAGGGACACTTTGGTTTTATTAGGATGTCCATGCCAAATCTTCTATTTAATAGGTAGTTTTTAGAGCTATCTCCACACCCATATGTATCAAATGTCTCATGTTAGATGAATGAATATATTGTTTTGTTTTGTAAAGGATAACTTGAATGAATAGTTATGAAAGAAATAATAATACTTTTAGGAAATAGAGTATATATAGTGTTTGATGGAAGCATTATACTAATTAGAAAAAAAAAGAATTGAAATATTATCTCTATCCTCAGGAAGGTTGTCTCTGTAAGAAATTTTGAGTCAATGTTTAAATGTGTTTAGGGTCATTATTTTAAGTAGCCAAATTAAAGTAATCTAATTCAAGTAAGGTATATGGCTATAGACGTAATTATCATGAAAATTATTGTGTAGATACCTAAAGTATTATTTCTATTTTATGATGGACAAAATGGAAATAAAAAAATGAAGTAGCATCTCTCTTCACGGAAGGGTATGTACTTCTTATAAATAAGGGGCTATGGTCCCTAATTGTAGACCATAAGATGAACCACACCAGGACACTATATGTCACATAAAACATAGGCAAAACCAAATCATTCTCTTCATCCCATTAGAGGAGAAACTAAGGCTAAGGGTGATCTACAATTGGAAGACCAACAAACCTACATGTTCTACTATGAACATGCATTTGGTGAATACAAGACTAAGGATAACTAAAGTTCATCCATCATATTCTCAATGAATACATTAAGGTACACTTTCGCTAAGTTCTAGTTTTATATATTTATTCTTGATGATTTGACATGAAAGATCTTGGCTATATATGATGATAGTTGTTCATCGTCTTTAGTATGTATTATGTATCTTCAAGTATATATAAGTTCTCCCATTATAAAGTCTATTGGAAAATTAATTTTTCCAATTGTCTCTATCTACAATCAATAAAGGAATAACAATACACAATATCTAAAGGAGGATTATGTCCTAATCTAATAAAAAAATGTCAATTAATTAATAAAAATCATAAAAATAAAAAATAATTTATTTTTTATTACTTTGTGGAATATGATTGGTTCGATACATGAAGACATAATTTTTTTAGAACATGTAATCATTGTAAACTTATAAGATACTTTTGTATCCGTCTTTTCATCTTCACTTCCATCATTTTCACCCCAAGTTTCCTATATTCCCATGAGATCATATATGGGGTGGACATTCTTACTTCTAACTCCCTGTGCCTTTTTCCCTCTTGTGATGTAATAATATCAATGAAACCTTATTTCTATTAAGGAAGGTTGATTATATGAATCGAATGATGTAGTAATTATTATAGATTTAATGTTCCCATGTTATATATAAAATACAAAATACAATTAAGTTATATAAGTAAATTACTATAAATTAATTAAGGTTTAGGTCGGCTTTGAAGAAAGATATCTCACGTCTCTTACTCAAGGGTTTAGAAATTGAATAAAAATGAATAATTAAAACAATAAACGATATTGATAACATTATAAATGATGATATGATACCAAAAATATAACATTAACTCTATTTATATTAATACTAGACCCCAAATTAAACTAAACAAGGAAATACATCATAAAAAATAAAACAACACCATTCTTAAGAAATCCTCTAATATACTTTAAACAAACTGAAGATATAATCATGATGATATAAAATTAATATCTTTATATTTAAACATCACCTACACATTACATATAATATAATATATAATTTAAGATATTGGGAGTTCTAACATATAAAAATTTGAAAAATGTGACCACCTACTCTTCCACTTTGGTTAATCTTGACATTAGAAACATATTTTGAAATACTAGTGACTTTTCTTGTAATAAGAGGTTTATAAGAGGCAGTGGCAGGTGCCCCTGATTTTTTATTTATTAAATTACTTTTTAACATTTTTTTATTTACTAAATAAATTTTAACTTTTTTACCTAAACCAAAACCATAGAAATAATCATTTCAACTTACATTTTTTCCAATTTATAGCTTGATTAATATATACAATATTATATATAATATGTGTGATTCTTCTAAAAATTATAGCTAATGAATCAAGTTCTTTTACACATAGATGTTGCTGTTCATTATAATACTATAGCTTCGTTTTAGTTTATAATGATTTCACAATCACAAAATAGATTATGGGAATCACACGATACCTTTATCAAACTTTGTAGCAAAAGCCCCAAGATCTCAATGATTTTTTAATAAATCGATTTAATATTGATAATATATGTATTTTTGTACAAACATTATATCTTATATATTTCAATTTCAACATTTTATTGTTGATATGTCAATTTCAACATTTTATTGTTGATGTTATTAGCTTTGCAGGTTTGAAAAGCTCTGAACTATTTTCGAATTAAGTGCAACTTTTACAAAATGGAGAAAGTTAATGCATATTACTTGCTTTGTCGAATTATTCATCTTACCTTAACTTTTTTGGTTTGACTACTAAATTGTTTTTCAGTAACAAAGACAACCAAACAAAATATGTAGCAAGATAATAGAAGAATATTTTGAAGAAAATATGATGATTTATATTGAAAAAGGAAATATGTGAAAAATTTCATTCTTATTCAATAATCGATGAGTTTAAGTCGATTAATGAAGAGTCACACTTTAACTAAATGTACATTTTCTTTAACGTCTTTAATTGCTAGTTATTGTTATTTAAAATTAATATGATGTCTTGAAACTTTGAAATAATTATGTTTTTTCTCTATATTTTTTATTACTCAATTAATATTAATTATAAATTGCAATTAAAAATTATTATCCTCCTAAACTTTAGGTCAAGATCTAGTAATGATGAAAGGTCTTATAAGAAAACTGAAAGAGGGGGAAAGTTAACATGAAATGTTGGAATACAGTTTTTAATATTTGAGTCTGAATATTATCTCCATGTTTAATCAATTAAGATGATTATAATGGACTACTCACATTTTTTTATATCTTTCTATATTTTTTATACCTTTTCTACATGATCACATTAGGAAAACTGAAAAACTGCATAATAATCATTTTCTGTAATTTAAAATGAAAATATTTACTTCATATCCCATTTAATCAGCAACCCAAATAGTTCTATTTGTAATGATTGGCTACCATATATTGATACTATTATTACTTTATTTTATCAACATGTTTTTCACCTTTTTAGAAGGAAAAATGAGAGAACTAAAGTGTCCTTAGCTTGTTGCGAATGCCCATCGGATTGAGACCAACTGGAATAAAGAAAATTACAAGGCACTTGATAATGACAACTATGTAAATATATTATCAATGACTCATTATTTTTTAATAAAATATTAAGATCAATCGTGAAAAATCAACTCAAACAATTCTTGACATGCGAAAAAAATCATTTTTAAAAAACAAGGGAAGACATATCGTGCACAGGTCAAACAACTATCTGTTGACCGGACTGAATTACTTAAGACCGATCAAACTAACAACCCTAATGAAGACTTACGCCATCAGGTCCCACTAAACCAACCGACCAACTAGGCTAACAAGGGAAGACATATCATTAACCAGCTAACATGACCTTAACACAATACTGGGGGCACACCTCTGTCACCCGTCTGATGCGCTACTGACACCTGTTAAACGCCGCCTATGCCTCTCATATGAATTCTTGCTCTACGGCTAAAGCAGGTGTTGAATGCAGCTACCACATCCAACTATAGGCTATAAGTCAACTATGCTCAGAGTATATAGGACCTGACCAGGTTGCCCGACATGCCTAAAGCAGCCCCTACACTGCTAGAGACAGGTCGACAAGTCCAAATGCTTGCTCATGCCAACAACACAAGTTAGAAACTGATTCATCTGCATCCACAATAAAAAGGCGCTCCACCCCTCACAACAAAAGAGCTTTAGGCATCTCGAGAACATCAAAATATACTTGGACTACACCCATTGTCTAATCATACTCTATCTATTTGACATCTTACTAATTTTTATACCAAGACGCACATCACCAGACATTCCAAATCGGCGAACTCCACCTCAAGGCGAACTCACCCTCCTGTTGCAAGGCGGGAGAACAATATGGGACGAAGAGAACTAACACGTGTACTACTAGTGAAATTATCAATTCACTTTAATAAATATTCAGACATGGCAATGGATGATTAATGTCCCCTAAAATATTGGATGAGTGATGTTTAAGCCAATTAAGTTGAGTGAAAATTGAAAACACCAATTGAGAAGGAATAAGTTTCTATTAATATCAATCTTGTTATTCAAAAGACTAGAAGTTGAAACTTTAGTTATTTAAGAAGATCATGTTGTTACCACTTAGAACAAGAAATGTTATTATCCGGATAAATTTGAGAGAATTGATATTTGACATGGATTGTAATATTTTGTTGCAAGAAAAATGGTTGTTATGATTTATGAAAGCATCTGTAAAAGGCAAAGCAATGAGTAGCTAAGAGGTAATGAGTTGTTGTTGTTGTTATTATTGGTTTGTGAAAATATATGATGAATAAGTAAAGGGTGACATATGGCACCTTTGTAGCAGACCCCACCCACCATTATTACAGAGTTCACAGATCTACACAATTCTTCTTCCTTTTCTTGCTTTTTGCTTTGTGTTTCCTTCACATTTATCTCCTTCTATACCATATACCATATTTCATATATATAATTCTACACCAGCCAGCAACATATGAACTGGCACTTTTGATCCATCATCCTCATTCATTGCCAATTGGACTTGGACCACTTTAATAATTGACAACATATTTAACAAGCTAAGAGAAAAAAGTGTTATTCTCACACTTTTGTTCTCCTTACCCTTCTTACACAATTAATACACATACTATTGAAGAAGAAATGTATAAGAATAGGATGATGACTTTAGTGTAGATAAATAATAATAATAATAAGAAGAAGAAGAATCAAGCGGAATCGTGAATGTCCTTTTTGACCCTGGGTTGAATCCCATAATAACCAACATACCACTTAACAAACTTCCTCAAACCAGAGGCCAAATCAGTGGTGGGTTTATAGCCGAAATCCTTAAAAGCCAAAGTAACGTTAGCATGCGTGTAAGGTACGTCACCATTTGCAGGCATCTTGATCACGTGCTTCTTTGCCTTAGTGCTCAACAACCCTTCTAATATTCCAACTAATTTCCCCACCGCCACCGGTGATGTGTTCCCCAGGTTGTATATTCTTAATTGTGCCGGCCCCTTCTTCTTCCCACCACTCCCTGTGCTCTTCTCCGCCGTGTCTAATGCCCCTATACACCCTTTCACTATATCATCTATGTATGTGAAGTCACGCGCCACCTCCTTACCATCCTTTGTCTGATACACATCTATGTTTTTCCCCTGAAGGATATCCTTCGTGAAGAAGAAGTATGCCATGTCGGGTCTCCCCCATGGACCATAAACAGTGAAGAATCGCAATCCGGTGAGGGAAAGACCATAAATATGGTTGTAAGTATGAGCAATTTCCTCGCCGGCTTTTTTAGTAGCGGCGTACAGGCTGGCCGGTTGGTCTGTACGGTGGAGCTCCGAGAATGGGTTTTCAGTGTTTAACCCATAAACAGAACTAGAAGAAGCCCAAACAATAGCTGGTTGAGGCTTCGCAGTTTTAGCAACTTCTAGAAGATTCACAAAACCCGCAATGTTAGAACTAATGTATGATTGTGGGTTCTGCATGGCATACCGAACACCTGAAATCAACAATGGATCAATCCATTATATAACAATCTAAAACCATAAATATTTAATTTAATTTTATAACAAAAATGGTGTGGAACCTGCTTGAGCTGCTAAGTGGAGGATGTGAGTGAATGGCACCACATCAAAGAGCTTTGACAGCAAAGGCGCGTCGTTCAAATCTCCTTCAACGATGAAAATTTGGTGTTGCTTAAGAAGCGCTTGTCGTGCACGCTTCAATGATGGGTCGTAGTAACTATTAAAGTTGTCAAGTCCAAGAACACCGTCACCGCGTTTCTTAAGAGCAAGGGAGCAGTGGCTCCCAACAAACCCAGCTGCGCCTGTCACTAGAACCGACATGCCGTTGGGGCGGCGAGGTGTGGAGGAGTGGCGTACCTGTTTCTCCCATGCTGCTCCACCACCGAACGCGGAGGAGAGGAAGTTGGTGCGCGTGTGAAAGTGGTGGTTGGTGTTATTTTCCGATGAAGAGAGTGGTGGGTAGTTGAAAGTGAAGAGGAAAACGAGGATGAGTGCTATAAGGAGAGTGGCACGGAAGAGAAGCTTGGAAGATGCATTGAGAAGCTTTGTGCTGTTAACTTTTCTGATGTAAGAGTTGTAGCGTTCTAGCTTCATGGTCTTGCTTGTGTCCGGTGGAGAAAGCATTTTTATAGATAGATTTGTATGTATTATATTGGGTCCAACTTAGAGCAACAACAAATATATATACATATATATGAAAACAAGGCTATTGATTCATGAATTTTGAGGTAAGAGACCTCTAGTTTTTTGATGGTTGTGAGAAGATTAATATAAAGGGAAGAGAAGAGAAAGAGAAAGAGAGATGGGTGGTGTTAGTTTATGGTTGGATACCACTTTCTTTTCAATTTATTTATTTTGATAAACAATTCAAATAACTTCTATTCATTTTCAAATGATTTCTTTACATACACGTATAAATAAATACATTTAAAAATGTGAGACATAACGATACTTTACTTTATTATAAAATAAATTATTAAATTTGGATTACACAAATTATATTATCTTTTTTCTTTTTAGCTCTTTTTAATGTCACATTCATGGAAAGTGTTGGTACTATATGTAGAATAAATCATCTCCTACCCCTCTCCCATAGATAAAGTGCAATATGTATATTATCATCTTTTTAGCTCTTTTTTATGTCACATTCCTACATAAAATGAACTATATATTATAATTGCAATATGTATTTTTTTTTGTAAGTCCATCAATAGTAAATTAAACAAATTAGAACTTTATGATATGTTATCATCATGTGTGTAGTAGAATTTGTGAATTGATTTATAGAATAATATATCACTTGATCAGTCAAATAGAGCAAAATATTTTGTAGGTCGATTAAAATAACTCTTATTTTAGCTTAACCAAATGTCTTTCCAAGAATGTAGATGTTTTATATTCTTGTATGAAAAGATTAACATCTGTCACAAAATCAAAGCATAAGTCCAATATAATTAACCACCATATTTCATTTTTCAGCTATATAATATATAAAAGTTTTAGGGCTTATATCTTTTGCGGAAATACATGCACTTTGAGTAGTTTTTTATTTTCCGTATATAAGGCTGAAACTGAAATTAAGGAAAAGCGGATCTATACTACTTCAACCCATCACTCATTAACTTAAAAATTATAATCTTAGTTGCTAATTTTACGGGTGTTTAATCTTGAAGAGACTTAAATGGAGTGATTTCTTGAATTAAGGTAGTAAATCGAGCAACCTATACAGTGGTTTACTTCTCTCTCTCTCTATATATATATAAATGTAATTACTGGCGGTATGATGAATGAATTGTTTAATAATATTGCAAATTATAAACTCTCCTTTTATAATATTCAGTATTGAACTGCATATTGCCAATTATGGTATAGATGTGGGAATTCTCGCACTATGTGCTATGCACGTGCAGCACATGTTCAGATGTGAACATTTGGACTACTAAATTCACAAAACCAACATCATCATACCCTTCTCAGCTCTCATTCATTAACTTGTGGCTAGTAACAGACAACAACTGACTTTTTTATTATTATTACTATTATGGAAGGTATATATACATTATATTATACACCACTAGTAGTGTTAGTTTCATAAATTGTTTGTTGTAAAGGCATTATTATTATTATTATTATTATAAGATGGAGAGGGTTTGGCTAATAACCAAATTTGTACAAATGGATTGGAATTCTGGAATGTAATGCATGTGGTGAGATTTATTACTCAAAGTCAATAGGTTCAGACTCTGAACGTGCTCCAATTCCTCACCTTCATTATATCGATCAAGATAATTAGTTCTTTTTTTAAATAATAAAATTGTCTAAGTGACACCGTTAGCCACCGACAATAATAAATAATATAGATCTTATTTATCATTTGTATAAATGATACTGTGTTATGTTATTTTAACACTCATCAGCTTAAATGATGCAACGAAGCCAAATGAGAATAAATTTCTTGCTATTATATCTAGTAACTCAAATTTATTATGTGCTAAGAGCAAATGGTAGTAAATTATTAATATGTGTAACTCATACATCAAAACAATCATTATTTTATTCTGAATTGTTTGTAATAAAAATTGAAAACCGTGTTTGGTCGGCTGTCCACATCATCCTTTCTGGAATGACCAGAAAACTTTCTGTTTTTCATAGGAAAAAAAATGTGAATACAATAAATATGATTATTTGCTAAGAGAATTAATTGAGAGTCAACTCTATCTCACTTCCATTTCAGTCAAATTTTACTCCCTCCTATTAATCCAATCGGGTGAGAATTACAAAGGATTCTTATTCGATACATCAGATCTTTACAAAACCACGTCTCATATATATATATATATATATATATATATATATATATATATAATTATATATGGAGCACAACTTGTATTTGAATATTTTATGGAGATTCAACTTGTATTGATAATATTTCATTCAAGAGGAGAAACTACATTTTATTAATCTCTTCCTTCATATAGGTTTCTGCATTTAATTATTCAATACTTTCACGCAGTGTCTAATTTCAACTTAATTATTAAGGTATTAGGACAGAGCCGTGAGAACTTGACAGAAGTTTAACTCCAAATCATTATAAGTTGCAACAATCTGATTTTGTTTCATTTTTATGTAACATTTTGCTTAATCACACATATATATTATATGTTAATAAAATATCACACATATTATGAAAAAATGCTTTCAATTTTCATAATACGTACGCTTCACAAATAATTATATGCAGAGAGTTCCTTCAATCCTAACAAACTTGGTGAGATCGATCCAAAAGTTGTTTTTGTCAATTCTAGACAACATTTAATTTTACTTTTCTAGAACCACATATATTCTCATCAACAAATAGATAACTTGTAAGAGTCAAATAGGATTACACTTTATTAACGGTAAAATTATCCATCCCTTCAAATATTTAATACAAAACTCAAGACCATTAATAAGTATATGTTATATTTAATCGAGTCTAGAGTCGGGTCCGGGTTCAGAAAAATAAACCGAACAACATTTAGAGCCAGGTAATAATACGCTTTAACCAAGCTCACGCTCACCCTTGTCACAGCCACTAACACTTATATGATTATACAATTTATATTTATAATATTAGATTATGCACTCACTATATTGTTGTTATTGACACCGACAGCATATATGGGTAAGATGTACATGGTAAAATTCCTATTTCCCAAGTCTTATATATATTATTACACTTTCACTGAAATAGCACTGCCACACAAAGATACTATAACACCCTTGGCTGATAGCTACTCGACTTACTCACACAAATGTTTGCACCTTTTATAGTTATAGTATACGCTTTTCTGCTCATGTTGCAGAAAGAGGACAGTAAAACTTATTATGATTATGTTAGTGGATGACAATTAGGATGAATTGTAATAAATATGACCACCTCATTTGCATATATATGATGTGATTGAAATTGTGTCTGTGATGTGGCTGATTTCTGAAACTCTCAAAATTATAACATTGTCATGTCAAAATGATATTTACCAAAATTAAAAGTCCAATAACAACATTAATAACATAGATTGGGAAATCAAAACATTCAGATAAAATAAAAAACATTAATACTTAGTTTGGTTTATAATAATAGAAGAGTTAAATGTAAGAAAAGTCGATAAAAGAAAAGTTGAGAGAAGAAAATGGGTAGAAAATATGATTATTTTTTACTTGTATTGTATGATAGAAAATGAAAAGCAAATAATATAATTATTAATAATGACATTTTTTGTACTACCAAAAGTATCTATTCACCTTATGAGTAAGGAAATAATCATTTTTGAGGTAATGACTAATCATTTTTGACATGTGTTGGTTTGTTTTGTTTGAAAATTTAGGAAATTAGCGACATTTATAAGTGTGACTAACATAAAATACAAATTTTTTAAATGGAGAGGGAGTTAGCGACAAGAAAATTGGTCGCTAATTTTCTCTATTTGAGTTTAAGATCATATCTTTTGTCCCATAATTTCTTCTACATCATGTGTTATCACTTGTTATTATTAAACTTTTAAATTAAATATATTTTTCTTAACCAATCACAACAAGTGACACACGAACTTACAAATATTTTGGGACATAAAATGTGTTTCCCTTGACTTTTCCTCCCGAAGGTGGAGAGAAAACATAATAACACGCGTCTCACCATTTTTTCTCTCCTTCCTTATTTTCAATGCAACCAAACAATGGAAAAAAATGTCATTCCTTTTTCATTCTTCTCCCTTTTTTCCTTCCTTTTTCACCCAACCAAATATAGCCTATTTTGAATTGAAAATAATTTGAATTTAAATATGGATCGGTAATTACGGTAAATAAAAAATTATGGTAGATAAAAAAATTTGTAGGTTGAATTTAAATATGGGCTAAAAATAGGTTCAATTTAAATAGGTTGAACATAGCCTATTATGTAGATAAAAAATTATGGTAATTTATCATTATTAATAAGATACTTTAACTTGTTTATATCCAATAAAAAAAATTATGATTTTGAAAAAACGAGTACTATCATTTATAAAAAAGAGAGTGTAATATCTATGTATTATCAGTGTAAAGATTTACACATACTGATTATATCTATTGAATCTATGCCTTATTGCCTTGTTATTCTTTGAACAAATGATGTTGCTTAGTTTCTGACTTATGCAGGTATATGCTGTCTCGGTCAGCAAGGAAATGCACCATGCATCAAGCCAAGGCAAAGCCATCTCTGCACCACGCACCAAGCCAATGCCAAGTCATCTCTGCACCAAGCAAAGCCAACCTCGGCCAGAAGCAAAGCCAACACCAGTCATTGCTTACTCATTCTTATGCAGCAGAGCAACATCAGCCACGTGCTTGGTGGCTGACTCCTATTAATTCACATTTTGCACATTTTCCACATGTGCTTTATTTGTTAATAGCCATGTGTGATTATTGTTAGGTAGTTTGTTAAGTTTGTTGGCTTTCTTGAATAGCAAGGCACATCTTGTTCTCTTCCTATATATGTTATCTTTCTTTGTACATGAACAATTAATCAAAGCAATCAATATATGAGAATTCAGTTTGTTTTCAATGAGTTCCATTCACAATATGGTATCAAAGCTCTCATAAGTGAGAGCTCTACTGCATCATATTCCTCATTTCTTTGATTCATCCATTCTTTCTATATTACATTCCTTATTCTTGCCTTCACGATGGAAGCAGAATCAGATCAAACTCAACACCTACAACAAGGTGTTGACACCTCACAAAATCCAACTAGTCCATATTACCTCAATCCAAGTGAGAATCCAGGAGCCATCTTTGTTTCACCTCCCTTAAATGGGACGAATTACCACACATGGAGCAGGGCTATGAGAAGGGCACTTTCCTCTAAGAAAAAGTTCAAATTCATCAATGGAATCATAAGGTAGCCACAAGAATCAGAAGCCACCTTTGATGCTTAGGAAAGATGCAATAACATGATAATATCATAAATTACCAGATCATTAAGCCAACAAATTGCACAAGGTATAGTCTATATTGAGAATGCCCAAGTTCTATGACAAGATCTCAGACAGATTTTCTAAGGCTGATCACTTCAGAACCTCAGATCTATTACAAGAACTACACTCCACATAGCAAGGGGACATAGATGTAACCACTTTCTTCAATGATATCAAGATCTTGTGGGAAGATCTTGATTCCTTGAGGCCTGCATTAGTTTGCTATTCTACAAGTAAATGCAATTGTGGCTTAATAAAGAACATAAGGTATGACAGGGATTCTGAGTATTTGATTTGTGTTTTGAAAGGTCTTAATGATCAATATAACACAATCAAAACACAAATACTTCTCATGGAGTCACTGCCACCCATCAACAAAGTGTTTTCCTTGATTCTTCAACAAGAAAGGCAACAAGAAGGCATACATCATGAACAACCTACAAACATCCTAAGCACTGTGAATTCAGCTCAATCTTGGAAGCCTCAATTCAACAGAAACAATGGTAAACCTGGGTTCAACAACAACTTCAACAACAACAACAATAACAACAGAACTAGAAGATTTCAATCTAATGGCAACAATAGTAACAATAACAACAGCAGCAAATGATACATTTCACTCAATAATGGCAAGATTTGTACATTCTGTGGTAAAGAGGGACACACAACAGAGACATGCTATTTTAAGCATGGTTTCCCACCTAATTTCAAGTTCAAATCCAAGGGAGCCTGTAAAGACCCGATTTTCATAACTCGAAAATTCTCTTTTAAAAATCCTTATTCGTGAAAGTGCAGTGATTACTTTTGATCAACAACATCCAAGTTGAACAAAGTAATTCCAAGCAGAATAGTGATGCACACACCAACTCTACATTAGCAGAAAATTCACAACAGGCTCAACTTAGCATTAATTCAGAGCATATGATTAACCATGTCAGTCAGAGTATCAATGATGAAGGAGCAGCACACACATCAGGTAACATTGTAAGCCAAACTTGGATTCTAGATAGTGGAGCTACTGACCATGTCACAAATGATATATCAAACTTCACATATCACAAGGCCATTTCACCCATATATGTCAAACTTCCAAACAACATCACTATCATGGCTAAGCATTCAAGGACTGTTAAATTTTTTGATCAATTAACTTTACATAATGTGTTATACATTCCTGATTTTAAATACAACTTAATTTATGTCCATAAGCTTGTTTATTCTCTTGGATATAAGCTTGTCTTTGATGAGGTTTATTGTCTCATCCAGGATATGACTTCCAAGAGGACGATTGGACATGCTGAAATCAAGAACAGCCTCTACATATTAACCAAGAATGCTGAAGCCAATGACATTTTCACACTATTCATGCTTTACATACTCACATTAATCCCTATTTTGACATTTGGCACTATAGATTAGGTCATCCTTTTAAGAAGGTTCTTGACAATGTTTGTAAGAAGTTCTCATATGTGAAGTTTGATGCAAATAAATACACATAGGCTTTCCTTATGACTTCAAAGGGAAACACTAGAGATTTGGTTTACAACTTTATCCAAATGATTTCAACACAATTTCACTGCAAAGTTCAATCTATTAGAACTGACAATGGTAAAGAATTTATGATGCATGATTTTTACTCTAAGCTTGGTATCCTTCATCAAACTTCATGTATTGAAACACCACAACAAAATTCTATGGTTGAAAGGAAGCATAGGCATATACTTAACACAACTAGGACCTTGTCATTCATTCATCCTTGCCTGCTTGTTATTGGGGATATGCTATTTTACATGTTGTCTACATTATAAACATTCTGCCCACTTACATTATTGACTTTAAATGTCCTTATGAAATCTTGCACAATAAGCCACCTAATCATGGCCATCTCAAAGTATTTGGAAGTCTCTGTTTTGCTTCCACACTCACCTCACATAGAAGCAAACTCGACCCAAAAGCCACTTAGTCAGCCTCCATTGGATACAAATCTGGTACAAAGGGATACATTGTCCTTGACTTACTTAGAAAAAACATCTCAATTTCTAGAAATGTTGTCTTTTATGAGTATTGCTTTCCTTATGTACCACACAATATGCCTAGAACCCTTGCTACACCCTCACCTACACCTGACCCCTTCATTGACTTGCCTATCATCCCCTTTAGTCCTAATCTTGACCCTGCTCAAGCCTTGCCTAATCAAGATCTCATTCCTCATTCACCATCTCATCACAATACTGTCCCTCATGATCCCCAACCACCTAACCTTTCTACTAGAAGATCCCAGAGAGTCACACATCCACCCACCTACCTAAAGGACTATCACTGTCATCTCCTGACCAAACATTCTCATCCTGTTGATTCCACTATTACTCATCCCTTACACAAGGTCTTATCCTATGCCTCTCTTTCCCAACCATACTTAACTCACTGTCTCTCTGTCTCTTCCCATATTGAGCCCAAGACCTTCAACCAGGCCATTAAATCCCCTGAATGGGTTCAAGCTATGCAAAATGAGCTTGCTGCTATAGAGTACAACAACACATGGTCACTTGTCCCTATTCCTTCTGACAAGAGAACCATTGGTTCCAAATGGGTCTATAAGCTGAAATTCAACTCTGATGGGACTATACAGAGACATAAAGCTAGGCTTGTTGCCAAAGGCTACACAAAAACTGAGGGGTTAGACTATTATGATACCTTTGCTCATGTTAAGCTTACAACTGTTAGATTGTTACTTGCTTTCGCTGCTTCACAAGGTTGGTTTTTACAACAATTAGATGTTAATTATGCCTTTTTACTTGGTGATTTAGATGAAGATGTTTATATGACTATTCCTCAAGGCATTACTTTTCCATGCCTAATCTTGTTTGCAAATTAAATAAGTCACTGTATGGCTTGAAACAAGCCAGTAGGCAGTGGTTTGCCAAATTGTCCACTGCATTGCTTTCCTTGGGCTATAAACAATCAGTACATGATCACTCTCTTTTTACCAAATCTCACAACTCATGCTTCACTGCTTTGTTAATATATGTTGATGATTTGATACTTGCTGGCAATGATAATTCTGAAATTGCTTATGTTAAGCAACACTTAGATACTCACTTCAAGATAAAGGATCTTGGAGTGCTTAAATATTTCCTTGGGCTTGAAGTGGCCAGGTCTAAACTTGGCATCACTTTATGCCAAAGAAAATATGCTTTGGATTTACTCTTGGATACAGGTTTCTTGTCTTCCAAGCTGTCTGCTACACTAATGGTTAAAATATTCATTTACATCAACATGACAACAACCTTCATCCTGACCCTACCTCTTACAGACAGCTTGTTGGAAGGCTGCTCTACTTAACCAATACAAGACCTGACTTAAGCTTCTGCATCCAACAGCTTAATCAATTCATGGCTGCTCCAACACAAAACCATTACAAGACCATCACTAGAGTTCTTCGTTATATCAAAGGCACACATGGCCAAGGCTTGTTTTATCCTGCAACATCCATACTTCAAGTTAAGGGGTTTACTGATTCTGATTGGGCTGCATGCCCAAATACTAGAAGATCTATCTCTGGTTTATGTATGTTCTTAGGAGACTCCTTGATTTCTTGGAAATCCAAGAAACAACACATTGTTTCTAGATCATCTTCGGAAGCAGAGTATCGTGTCTTGGCTATAGCTTTTTGTGAGGTACAATGGTTAACCAATTTGCTTTCTGATTTGTGCATTAATTTCAAACAACCTGCCCTCCTTTATTGTGACAAAGATTCATCTAGGTACATTGTTGCAAATCCTATTTTTCACGAAAGAACCAAGCACATTGAAATAGATTGCCATGTTGCTAGGGAAAGGTTGCTTAGCAAACTTTATCACTTGCTTCCCATACCCTCTGAACAACAGTCTGTTGATATTTTAACCAAGGCCTTAGATCCATCTCTTTTCCACCATCTTCTTCCCAAACTGGGAGTGATTAACATCCACTCTCCAGCTTGAGGGGGGGGGGGGGGGGGGGGGGGGGGGTATTGAATCTATGTCTTATTGCCTTGTTATTCTTTGGACAAATGATGCTGCTTAGTTTCTGACTTATGCAGGTATATGCTGTCTCGGTCAGCAAGGAAATACACCATGCATCAAGCCAAGGCAAAGCTATCTCTACACCACGCACCAACCCAAGGCCAAGTCATCTCTACATCAAGCAAAGCCAGCCCCGGCCAGAAGCAAAGCCAGCACTAGTCATGGCTTACTCATTCTGATGCAGCATAGCAACATCAGCCACGTGCTTGGTGGCTGACTCCTATTAATTCACCTTTGGCACATTTTCCACATGTGCTTTATTTGTTAATAGCCATGTGTGATTATTGTTAGATAGTTAGTTAAGTTTGTTGGCTTTCTTGAATAGCAAGACACATCTTGTTCTCTTCCTATATATGTTATCTTTCTTTGTACATGAACAATTAATCAAAGCAATCAATATATGAGAATTCAGTTTGTTTTCAATGAGTTCCATTCACAATAATATCATCACCATTTATTTGTTTACTTTTCTTGAAGAGTGAATGGTGATTAAACATAAATACTGGATGATGTAGTGTATAAAATTCATACCTATCAATCGGTGAACATATTTTTCTCAATAAAAAAATGAATTACACTTCAAACATATATTAATACTCCTTTGCTGTCCTGAGATACAAGAAATGACTTGAACTTGTCTAAGTGGATAAGTTCATCTTGTTTAACATTATACTCATGTTGTACGTTGGTACGGAACAAAGTTAATCTCTTCTTCCTCTTCTTCTTCTTCTATAAAGTCTAGAATCTACGGTTTTTTCCTTGTCACGTTTCTCTCAATCTCTATCCCATTTAATCTCCTCTTCTTCTTCTTCTTTCTTAACAAAAATAATGCATGCACTCCGAAAAGAGAAAGTGAAGCAAGACATTACGTTTATTTCCATCAAAAATTAAGAATCTATATAGCATGCATGTAAATGTAAATGAATATGAATATATGGAATAAAAGAGTACGTAAGTGTTTAAAATTGTAGTTGAACTTGCGATGGTTAACTTCATTCACCACGAAGAAGAGTGAGATAAGGCACGTCATATTATTAATCAATTCATTTAATATTTTTAATTAAATTGCATTGCTTTCTGAAAAGCCAAGACTGATTGGTGAATAAATCATTAAATTAAGTTATTTTTCTTCTCCAGATGAAATTTTTCATACACGCCAAGGAATTGAAACTTCAATATCATAATTAAGGAACCAGTGACATTGTTGCTAATATGATTTGCATTTCTTGTAGTGCAACAAAACCAATTAAGGATCCTTTATGGTATTAGAGAATAGAGTTCTTCTTTCTCCTTTTGCTTCCACATACAAAAGTATTATATCATTTTACTTTTAGTGACTTCAGCATGCAATGGAATTCAATTACAATGTTACATATATAATGTGTTCTGCCTTGCTCTCAATGTTTATTACATCATATTCAGTTTGATGGCAAACTGCATTCTAAAATGATTGAATGAATGTACTTTGGATATTAGTTTTAGAATGTTTCACTTTTCAAATTACACTTGCCGATGGTGAACACATTTACTAACGATTTTTGTGTCATCTATTATTGTTAGAGAAATTCAGATCTTGACCAATAGCTACTCCAAAAATTGAAATTATTTTGATCGTGTTGGAGTTGGACTGATTTTAGAAAACCAACTAGTTCAATTTTAAATTTCAATTTTAGAAATCAAACTAATCTAGATCGAACTAGTATTAATTACATATACACAAAATGAATATTATTTCATTTCTGAATTTAATTAACTTTCCAATTGATAATCGAAAATGTAAATTTTTCAGATTTTCTAATAGTTAAAAGTGATATTACTTATTAGTTAACATTTTCTTATTCTTATGTTTATATATGTTGGTATGCCACTTATATTACTTCCCTGATGTTTTATTTTTCCTATAGTTTTATTTTTTATTGTCGTTTTTATTTTGAAGTCTAATAGATACTATTGATGTTCAATTAAATGTTTGCATGTATGAGACTTGATTATTAGGAGTCTTGGAGTAGACTTATTTAATTTTTATGTGAATTTAGACTATGAAAACGCACTAGACTTGTTATTTTGAAATATATATGTTTTTTATGTGAACCTGATACTTTAAAAGGGTATTAAACTTGTCATTTTTTATTAAAAATCTAATCGAACTAGACCGAAATCACATATAACTTTTGGATCCAATAAAAACCATGTTATTTTTATCTTCAATCAAATCACTTTTTGTCTAAAAACCAACTCAAACCCACGGCCAACACCCCTAGTTATTGATAAGCAATAACTAAATATATGAAGCCTCAATACTAAACAACTACTTTTCTCCTAACAATATTTTTCCATCAACCATAAGATTAAATAACCCAATTCTTTATCAATCTTAATTAGGGTGGTAAAATTATATATAATTCAAAATCCATTAAAGTATGATAGATTAAATTAATCTAATACATCTATTTAAGTTGATGAATTTAAATGGATACAATATAATTGATTATTTTAATAATGAATGAATTCAAAGTCATCTATTATATCTAATGAATAAAATGTGTTGGATATTCAGTTATTCAATCCATTAAAATGGAGTAATGAATGTATTGAAATTCATTCCTTAATTTATGAGAAAAATATGTATGCACAGTAAGTATAAGAGTTTTTTACGGTGTTAGGACATCTTCCATAATTCAAATTTAATTATTATTGACTTTTAAATATAAATAAGACAAATGAATAATGAATGATGTATAATGTATTGATTTTTAAATATATGTCAATAAAGACCTCAGCCAACCGATTCATGAATGATAAAGTTCTTCGAAGAATGAATAATGAATAATGAAATAAGCATATAATCATACTTGATTTGATGATTGAAGATAATATATTTTTCGAACAAAAATGAAAAAATGCGGGAGAGGTAGGCTCTAGGATAAAAAAGAGAGAAGGTATAGAAGTAAAGGTGAAAGAAGAATAAAGATGAAAAAATGAAGACCTCGCTGGATCGATTCATAAAGACCTCACTCGATCAATTAATGAATGATGAAGTCATGTGAAATAAGCATAAAATCATACATGGTTTGATGATTGAAGATAATAGATTCGTTATAAAAAAATGAAAAATATGCCCAAGAAGTATTATGTGAGTCTCAAAAATAGAAAAGGTGAAGTAGTAAAGTTGAAAAAAAGAATATAGATCAAAGACCTTTTAGTAAGTAAAAAAGATAACATGGGTAAAAATCTATCAACCAATGCAAGATTAATTTGACAAAAAATAGTATTTTCTTTAGACATTTGTCACAAATATAAGGTGTCCATTTTATTAAAGTATCAGTTCTTTCTATTCATATTAAAGATACTAGAAGATATATGCACATTAAGTATAAGAATTTTTTACTCTGTTAGCTAGTACATCATCCACAATCCATATTTAATTATTGCTAAATCCGCAACTAGGTGTAAAAAAACTACATACGCTATTGCAAAAGGGTTTATCTTAAGCTAGTTTTCAAAAGAGTTTTCCAATTTTTTGGTTGAAAATGTTTTGAATAAAGGTGTTAGAATTTAGATATGGGATTGACTCATTATTCATATGAGTAAATTGACAAACAAGTAAGCAATAAAACGGGTACAATTTCACACAACATTTGACCTCAAATACATTAAGAACTAATGTTTAAGTGTACTTACTAACTCATTAAATAAAGTCTAAACCTTAAACACAAGATTAATGATTATGACACATATGTATACCTCTATATCTTGTAACTATGCAAATAAGTTAAGATTAATGTACGCCCTCAATTGTGTTAGTTATCAATGTCTTGGTCTATACTAACATTTAACCAAATTAGCTCTATGTCTATTAACTAAATTGATAAAATTATGATTTATGAACCATGCATCAAGCAAGCATTTATGTCTAGCAATACACATCATCAAGTTTGAGAGTTTTCAATGCAAATATGAGTCTATGTCTAGCAAACATATAAGTAAAGACATTCGTTGTGAGAATTAAACATGCAACTACGTCTAGCTTTATGCGTAAATGATGAATTACTTGCTTTGAACTATCGAACCAAAATTTCTTTTCCTAATTCACACTAAGCATTTCGTCAAACACAAAGTAAGCATTAAAAGTGCAGCAAGAATAATTCATAAAAATCATGTCATTTCATCCATAAATCGAATTACAAAATATATCAATGAATAATTAAACCAATCTCAGCTAAGAAATAATCTAATTAAATATTTTCATACATAACTCGATAAAAATGGAATTCGGAACTTGATTTCATGGAGAAATGTCAGCCATCAACATCAATAATCCTCATATTCATATTTTCTAGTTATTACATCATCTTTCCAACAAGGAAGTACTTATCTACTCATGTTCACACAATGCTAGCAAGATAGGGTCAATGCACAACTTATGGGGTGATAGAATCACACACAAATGAGCATAGATTAATTCATATGGTGCTTACACTTAGTTCTCACGATCTAAGTGAACTTAACTACACTTGAAACTCCGAAAATAAGTATTACAAATCAATGTTACAAAGTATATCTTCTTTGGTTCGAGTTGGAATTCCTTAAATAGTGTTCAAAGGTTGTGATATGCGCTAAGCGCACTATTCCTCCCGTTGGTTTTTGGTGACCTTTGAGTGTACCAAATTGCGTTGGGCACACCTCGGGGTGCTAAGCGCAAGTGGGTGCGTTCAGCGCATACCAAATAGTAGCCAAATGCTCATTTTCACTGGTATGTGCGCTCAACACGAAATCATGTGTTTTGTGCAGCACGTTTTGCTCATTTCGACGATCCAATCGTTCACATTGAAGCCCCATGAGTTAGGAACAACATATCAAAATTTCAGCTCGACCCAATAGTGAAAGGAGTAGTCACGATTTTACTTCGGCATGTCATGGCTGAATTCTTGGAACTTCTCTTTTTGCAATTATTCCTCCAAATTGTGCCTACAAAACACTCCAAATATGAGATTTGACAAATTAAATAAGTTTTAATCATATATTAATACAATTTCGTTCATTTCAATTGATTAAGTAGTTAAAATGCCGTAAAAATAGTGTATAGAATATGATAAATTTGTCACTTAACAATTATCATTGATTTTTAAATATAATTAAGATAAATGAATAGTAAATGATATGTTGATTATATAGAAATATTTACATTGATAATATATAGATATTACACTCTTAAATTAAATTATAAAGATAAATTGAATATTTTTAAGTATGGTTTAATGGATGTTACATGAATGGATTGATAGTTTTACATCTGTTCATAGTATAATCTTAATCCAAATTCATTCCATCTATCAATTTGTCTCTCCAACTAATTACCAACAAAGAAAATTAAGTTTACATCTATCAACAAAGAAAAGAAAAGAATTCCTCTGCCTCTACTTTACATAAAATTAAGTTTAGTGAAAAAAAAAGGTTAAACCAATCATTGTTGGGTATTAGAAAATGTTTCATGCCGGTGCATGTAAAGAATTGATCCAATCACTATATCAAAGATAATTAAAAGAAGAAAAAGAAAGTTAACAAAATAGGGTCATACATATATACTGTCAAAATAGTTTGGTTATTCCTTCCTCTTTTTTCTTTTGCATGATTGAGAAGAAGATTCGTAGTTAATAATTGGTTCTTTTTCGTCAAAAATATTGAAAAAGTCCCGTAGTTAGCGTGATATGTGAGATTACTGTTTTTCAAATTGCCAACACCTTAAGAAAAGAAAAGAGCTGTCATTTTCCATGTTGTCAAAATCTTCCTACTTCCCTCTTATTACAAATATGTTTTCTTAATTCATATTCCAAATCTTGTCTTGTGTGAATATAAAAATATTATGTCAATTAAAATTTTTAAACATTTATTATTTATTATCGTTTTTAGTTCACTATTATTAACTCGGGACAAGATTTTGGATATGGGAAGAGAGATCTTTGTTCCTTCCTTCTCCAAAGCATCTTTTACCTCTATCTCTTAGAGTGTCGGCACCAGAACCTTCCTTCATTCAATTAATCAAATTTAAATTACATTTTTTTATTTGTCAGTCATGTTATGATTCAACCAGTGTCGACACTAAGAGGGTATAAGGAACGTGGTTAGCATTGTCGACACTGAGAAGATATAGAACGTGGTTAGCTTTTCATGGATGAATTAAAAAAGAACAATGTTATAAATATGTTATGAAAATTATGTGAATGGGTAGGGAAGTATTGAAGTGAATAGTTAATGAATTTGTATATTGAGATTATCTTAGTGAAGAATAATGTGATGTTATACAAAACTTCAGTTTAATAATCTGTTTTACATCCACAAACTCTGTAATGAAGTGAAATATTGTATTCTTCATAATTGCAATAGGTAATGTTATATTGTGAGAATGAATAATTTTAAGAGTTTTGGTGTCTTGGTGTAGATGACATAGAACTCTTCCTAAGCCATTGGACAAGTGCTTTTGCGTTGGACATGTGCTTTTTATGCTTCCTGCCCCCTCTGTCTTAAATTGGTGTCCCAAATTCTATCTCAGCCAATAAGATAATGAAAATGAAAAGTCACAGAAATATTTTTTTAGTGAAGAGTGATGTAGATTTTTTAGTGAGAGAATGGACACAATGTTATTGACTAGGACAAGGCTGAGACACCATTTTGGGACAAATGATTTTCATCCTTGTTTCCCTATGTAACCACTCAATTTATATTGATTTTTTTTTGCTTCCACAGTTAATATCTTACTCAGAATCAGTCCTAACATATGGCAGAAAAATAAATAAGAGCTTCAAATTCATAACAAAAATAATTATTCGACCTAGTCAGATCACTATAGTCATAAAGCTAACCACTTTAAATTTCTAAACCGAAGTTTTAATAAAATATGAATTTATAAATTTTGAATTTCAAAAAACCTAAAGATTTAACTATATTTTCTCTCTTGTCATGTCCATCCACTATGAATAGTAAGTAAAACTTTGGAATGTAATATAATCATCATGAGATTTATCAAATAAAGTAACAAAAAAATAAACATATTCAATTAAAGATAATTTATTTAAAATTGGACCTTGATCATTGAGGTGTCATTTGTGGCACTTGCTTATATAAATTAATAATAAATGTGGAATGTAGAATTATAATATTGGTGGTTTTTATTTAGTTTTTGGGGTTGACCAACAAGGACTTTTCATAATATCTTTAAATCCAGTGGGATTAGGTTTGTTTGTTGAGCAGATCTTCCATGTAATCTTCTTCGATCATAGTGATTTTTATCAGTTTTGCCCATAGGTGCAGTTCCTGTAGGTTGCACATATTTCCTTGTTCATGTAGGCTGCATTGCTTGTAGAACTTATAGTCATGCTAATTCGAAATTCTTGTTTTTTGTTGAGATATGTTAAATATTGAATGATTTGCTACTTCTCATTATCTCAAATGATGTAAAGTACTTAGCCTAAAATACTCAAGCAAAACAACCATAGTTAATCGATTAATGACCTCTTATAATTGATTAACGATTATAACTTCAAACTAACATACCTGACTCAACTACTTTACTTGTCTAGATAATCGATGAACTCTAGCTATAATCGATTAGCCCTCTTGCCTGAATTACAAGTTCTATCTACCAAGATATATACTGATTTTAGTATAAAATGGAAAGAATGTTAAGGTAAGGTTGTGACTTCTGAACATCTACCCTTTGTAGACACTATCAAATGGGAGCATCAAATGATGCTTCATAAGAAAACATCTGATAATGTTGTGCAAGATAATAGAAAAATCATTCCATAGTTTCGCTTATAAGTGATGCTTTTATGTTTCTTTCAGAGGTATTTCCAAATCTTTGAACCCTCCCTCCATGCATGCAAGCTGTAAATAGAACACAAATGGATTCTGTTCACATCTTCAAATTGTTTCCCTTCATTTTCGTTTTTAGCTTATTAGGAAAAAAACTTGTGTAAATGAATCCTATTAAATTATGTCTAATTTCGGGTGTCAAGTTAGCCCTCCACAAATCCATACTTTTTAATGCAACAGACCAACATTGAATCAGTTTTAACTCACTATAGCTTCTAAACATAACACATGGCATTTCAATTTGTTATTAAGAAAATATGATATCAACCTTACATAAACAAAGACACTCCAAATTGAATAGAAAAAACATCTAAAAAGGCTACAATTGATTTCTTTTTTAAGACACTTGGAAAGATAGTGGCAACATTGAACCTCAATCCTTGTACTTCATCTCTGATACAAGGAAGCCAGGCATATCAAATAAGGCTGAAAATTTTTCAACATCAGCTTTGAGATCTTCAATAGCCTTGTTGTTCACCAAGCCCTTGTTGAAATCTTTCAAAAGTTTGCCATACTCTTTCTGGATTTCTAGTGTGAGAGCTACGGCGCGATGAAGGAACTCACCAATTTGCTCAAAGTCCTTCTCAACCAAGCCTCTGGACGTCATGGCTGGGGTACCTGTTAACACAAACTCATGTCAAATACTCATATTTAAAAATACAAAAGCGTCATAGTTGGTTTGTAAATCACATTACATAAACAAGGGCTTTCCAATTAAAATTGGAAGTTATTATGTGTACGGCTACAAGTCTGACAAACGATTTCACCTGTTTTCAAAATGATTATTTAAAAAGAAATGTTTATTTTAAAGGAAAAAACATAGGCTTCCCTGCATGCTCAACTAGAACTAACAGTACACCATTGGTAAAAAAAACAATAAGACATGTCCTCAATGCAATTCCTTCTACCAATATGCTAGCATAACTTCCTAAGAATGCCTATAAGTGCTTTTCTATCAGCATATAAAAGAAATAGATTCACAATAAAAAAATCAAGTTCATACAAGATTTCTTACCAATTCGTACTCCTCCGGGAGCCAAGGCACTGCTATCACCAAAAACAGCATTTTTGTTCACAGTAATGTTACAGAGATCACAAAGTTTCTCTACCTTGTTGCCTGCAAGAATATAAAAATTGCATCAACAAATTGATAGCAAATTAAATGAAGTATATCTGCTAACGTTTTCCCTAGTCAGGGTATATGAATTATCCTTTATTACCGGTTAAGCCAAGAGGGCGGAGATCCCACAAGACAAGATGGTTCTCAGTTCCTCCGGTGACAAGACTGTATCCCTTGCTTATCAAGAAATTTCCAAGGGCAACTGCATTGGCCTTAACTTGCTTGGCATATGCTTTGAATCCAGGTGTGTTGGCCTGTTTCAAAGCGACAGCAAGAGCACCAATCTGGTGATTGTGAGGACCACCCTGAAGGGAAGGGAAGACAGCAAAGTTGATTTTGTCTTCAAAATCATAAACTGCATTCTCAGGCTGTCCCTTCTTGGGTGGTTTAGGTCCCTTCCGGTAGAAGATCATACCGGCCCTAGGACCCCTCAAGCTCTTGTGGGTTGTTGTTGTGACAATGTCACAGTACTCAAATGGGTTATTAGCTTCCTGTAAAAAGAAGTAAGTCATCATTCAGTCCCAAAACACATAGCTAAAAACTCAAGAAACAATCTTCAAGGCATAAATGAAACAAATTAAGTTTGATTCATCTCTGGTATCTGATCCATCTCAACAAAATCTGATATATATATATATATATATATATATACCTGAGCAGCAACAAGCCCACTAATGTGAGCCATGTCACAGAGCATGAGTGCACCACACTTATCAGCAACGGCTCTAATCTTGGCATAATCCCAGTCCCTAGGATAAGCACTACCACCACAAATAATCAACTTTGGCCTAAAATCCAAGGCCTTCTCCTCCAACCTCTCATAATCAATATACCCTGTACTCGAATTCACCTTATAAGGCAAACTCTCAAAGTAAATTGAGGTCGCAGATATTTTCTTCCCACCAGATGTATAATACCTGTTCACACCAGAGCCAATGTTAAATAAGATTTTCTATATCAAATAATATGAACGTAATAAATGCACATTGATTAATTAATTAATTAATTAAATAGCAATTATAGTCCTAAGATTAATTAAATAATAATGTGAGATACATAAACATACCCATGAGTCAAGTGTCCTCCAGATGGGAGATCCAAACCCATGATCCTATCATGTGGCTGAAGCACCGCCGTATACGCTGCGAAATTGGCCGGAGAACCCGAATAAGGTTGAACATTCACACCCCACGCTTGGGCGTCGAGGTGAAACGCCTGAAGGGCGCGTGAGCGACACAGGTTCTCGATCTGGTCAATGAACTCGTTCCCCCCGTAGTAACGGTTACCTGGCATTCCCTCTGAGTACTTGTTGGTTAAGGCACTGCCTAAGGCTTCGATCACTGCGAATGAGGTGAAATTCTCTGATGCAATGAGTTCTATTCCACGGCATTGTCTACGTTTTTCGTGCTCAATCAGGTCATGTATTTCTGGATCAACGCTGGCTAGTGGTGTGTTACCCCACGCGCTTACTGCTTCCATGGAATTACCTTCGAAAACAAATGGTGTGTGTATGTGTGTATGTGTGTATGTGTGTATGTGTGTATGTGTGTGTGAGAGAGATAGAAAAACAAATGGCCACTTTATAAGTGTTTCATATTTTAATGGACTATTCTACCCTCTCTCTTTCACGGTTCACCTAAATACGAGATCTACCCTCTCTCTACCCCTACTTATTCACCATTATTTCATATTCTTCTGCACCATTATTTCATTGTTGACTAAGTATTTTTCCATCATGTCATTAAATATTGAGAGGATCCCTAGTGAATGGCAATGGGTAAATATAAGAGGTGGGATTGGTGAGGGTGATGACTGATGATAATCAATTTGTTTCACCAAACCCCGCTGTCAATGATGCTAACGCTTTTCTTCACTAAACTACGTGGGACTATGTGTATCATTCACAAGTGTGGACACAAAAATATTTATTTATGAATTAAAGATGAGATTTAATTAACACGACACACAATGCCTAATATTAACTTAATTAATTGAAGCCAATTATCGCAGCCATGTACTTACCAAAATTAACTTCACTGTCAATAATTAGAAGGATAAGCCAGTGATATATAGTCAGAAATTTATCTAGGTGTTTAAAAATCTATTGAGATGTTCAATTGACATGAACAATGGTTGAAGAAAAATAAGACATTTCTTTATTCTTTTAAGATGCATGATAAAAAAAATAGTTAATAATTATAAATCAATAATTTTGAAGATGTAATGCATCGTTTTCCAAAATTAATTGGAGCGTTGAAGACAAGACCCTTACTTCCCTTCAAATTAAAGTTCAAACTAGCTAGGGTCAATATTTCTTGTTGGTAAAAATTTATTATTATTTTTTGGTACATAAACTTTTCAAGGTGCCGTGCTATTATCATGATTAAAATTTATGACCATGCCTAATGATATTTATAAAAGTAGATTAAATCATGGTTGTTTTGACAGCAGTGTGGTTCTTGTGTCAATATGATAGATCCTTCTTTGGGGATGATATCAAACTTGAGTCCTTTCCATTTTTACTATGAACAAATTCTCATTTTTTTGCTTTTAACAAATTATAATCACACAGTAATACTATGGTGTCCATTATTTATACACATCATATGTTAAGTAAGATCTGACCCACACAATTGTTGATCATTTACGAGAAGCAGACCTAACTATGGGAAATGATAACAACACATGACATGGTCGAATTAGTATCTGCAAATCAGGAAATCCCTCCAACATGCCAAAGGTCAAGTCGTGCCGCCATATTCTCTTTGTCAACACGACAAAGATAAACTAAATTTACATTGTGCATGGATAAAACAAGACAACCCATAATGACGAAAACACATATAAGTAGAGAAACCATCTTAAGAGAAACTTAGTTATTCATATACATTGTCGCCCTACTTTCTCTCAAGCACACACTTTTACTAACTTTAGAATTAGAGTCTCTTTTCAAGTATCTACCTAATACAAACCAAGACTGATTCTTACCCAAATAAAGCACAAAGATACCTCCACCAACCTCTTCCACCCCAAATATCAATACTTAAAAGTCAAATTCCTTCCCCTTAAATCTAATAGATTAACATGAGGACGAAATTATTAAACCTGGTAGTTCATTTAAAATTTCACAAACAAAATAATAGATTAATAATATGATTTGAATAGAATGTATAGCCAAAATATGAAGTGGATCACCGGCACAATGTGGCGTTAAAAATATAGAGATCATGTGTTTTGATTGGTCTAAAATGCTCCATGTCTCCTCCTTTTGCTACTCACCTAACCACAGGCAAATGAATATCCCATCTCCTATAAGTTCAATTAAAAAATGTTACCTAATTAAAAATAAAAAATAAATTCCACTTTTGTTTTTATTCTACCGAGAGATGATCTAAATATTTGACCTTGTTGGTGATGTGTATATAATATCAAAGAATGGAAAAATTAAAAAGAAAGATAGTAAAATTGTTATAATAGGTTTGGTTTGTAATAAAAATGAAAAATATAAAATTAGAAAGTGTAATATGTAATGGGGTAGGTGTGGGTGATACTGTCAAATCTGAGATCCACCAATCCCGGGAATCATGAGCTGTTAGATCCTCACAAAATGCTTTCCACCAATATTGCAACTCACTCCATAAATATGCAATCTTTTTGTTGTTTCTAAAATTCATAAATAATAAATAATAAAGAATGATTAGATATAAATGGTAATATTTTTTTAACTTTGATCAAGGGATGTAAGCATGGGGTCTCATCAATAAAAGATCTTCTACTACTATACGTTTGCTTTGGTGAACGAATGAATGAATGAAATATGGACCCTATATAATATGTATGTGTGTACAAAGATGAACCCTATATCAGATCAGATCTTGAAAAGACAACAACCTATATTGTGAACCAATGAATAAAATATGGAGTTTTAGTTTTGTGTATAATATGTATGAACTGTTATTATAAACAACCTATATTGGAAGTGACAACAAAGTTACATATATGGTCTGGTATAAAGAAGTAGATCTGGCCATCAAACTCAAGATCCTACTAATATGATTAAGTTATTTTGGAAAAAACCCTGTAAGAAAAAGAATGAGCTGTGACTGAATTAAAAAAGAGGGATACATGGTCCTCCACTTTTGTACACACTCACTTATTAAATCTTTTTTCTTTGTTGAACAAGCTAAGAGCCTTTCCAACTACGTTGTTTTTACTTTCATAGTTGGCTAGGCCTTTTCCACTTCACCTTCTTCTGCTTTGAACTTTTCATGGCCTTTTCTCCACGTTCTTAATAATAATAATAATAATAATAATAATAGGAGTAGAAGTGGTAAATGAGCAAAGTTATAGGAAAATAGAGGTGAATGAGAACACAGTTTGCGGGTAGCCCATGAAATGAGAGTGTAATTTCCTCTATTTATACACAACATCTATGTATCTATATTTGTACACCACTTTTGTTATTGTTGTTGTTTAGTTAGAGAATAAGATTAAGAGATTGACAATGGCTTTGTTGGTAGAGAAAACCACATGTGGGCGTGAATACAAGGTCAAAGATATGTCCCAAGCTGATTTTGGAAGGCTTGAAATTGAACTTGCAGAAGTTGAAATGCCAGGTCTCATGGCATCACGCACTGAGTTCGGTCCTTCTCAGCCATTCAAAGGAGCTAAGATCACTGGTTCCCTTCATATGACTATCCAAACTGCTGTCCTCATTGAAACACTCACTTCCCTTGGTGCTGAAGTCAGATGGTGTTCATGCAACATCTTCTCCACTCAAGACCATGCTGCTGCTGCTATTGCACGTGATAGTGCTGCTGTCTTTGCATGGAAGGGTGAAACCCTTCAAGAGTATTGGTGGTGTACTGAGCGTGCCCTTGATTGGGGTCCTGGTGGTGGCCCTGACCTCATTGTTGATGATGGTGGTGACACAACACTCTTGATCCATGAAGGTGTTAAGGCTGAGGAGATTTATGAGAAGACTGGTCAGTTCCCTGATCCCACTTCAACAGACAATGCTGAGTTTAAGATAGTGTTGTCTATTATAAAGGATGGGTTGAAGACAGATCCAAAGAGGTATCACAAGATGAAGGAAAGGGTGGTTGGAGTTTCAGAAGAGACAACCACTGGTGTTAAGAGGTTGTATCAGATGCAGGCTAATGGAACTCTCTTGTTCCCTGCTATCAATGTCAATGACTCCGTTACCAAGAGCAAGGTATATATATCTTTTATTACATTCTTTTTCTTTAATCCATCAACTACTCTTATTTGTTTTGTTTGTACTACTTGTGATAACAGTTTGATAACTTATATGGGTGCCGGCATTCCCTACCTGATGGCCTGATGAGAGCCACAGATGTGATGATTGCTGGGAAGATAGCAGTTGTGGCTGGGTATGGAGATGTTGGAAAGGGTTGTGCTGCTGCACTCAAACAAGCAGGTGCTCGTGTCATAGTAACTGAGATTGATCCCATATGTGCACTTCAGGCTACCATGGAGGGTCTTCAAGTTCTAACCTTAGAGGATGTTGTCTCTGAGGCTGATATCTTCGTTACCACCACTGGTAACAAAGACATCATCATGCTTCAACACATGAAGAAAATGAAGAACAATGCTATTGTTTGCAACATTGGTCACTTTGACAATGAAATTGACATGCTTGGTTTGGAGACACACCCTGGTGTGAAGCGCATTACCATCAAGCCTCAAACTGATAGGTGGGTCTTCCCTGAGACCAACACTGGCATCATTATCTTGGCTGAGGGTCGTTTAATGAACTTGGGTTGTGCCACAGGACACCCAAGTTTTGTGATGTCATGTTCATTCACCAACCAGGTCATTGCTCAGCTTGAGTTGTGGAATGAGAAGACTTCTGGGAAGTATGAGAAGAAGGTTTATGTTCTGCCTAAGCACCTTGATGAGAAGGTTGCTGCTCTTCACCTTGGTAAGCTTGGAGCTAGGCTCACCAAGCTTAGCAAGGACCAAGCTGATTATATCAGTGTCCTTGTTGAGGGTCCATACAAGCCTGCTCATTATAGGTACTGATATCAATCATCAACAATGAGGGACATTGGATTTTTATTGATACTATTTTAAGATTTGTGGTAGCTGGAGTGGTAGTTTTGTGATATTTTTGTAGGATCTTTATTACAATGGGTTGGAAATGAGAAGAGCAAAATCAATTGGTCTTTGTGAAATGAGGCCAAATGGGTTTTTGAATAAGGCTTTTGATTAGGGTTGTGTGGGTTATGATTACTTCATTAGTAGCTATTATTTGTGTTTCTGTTCTCTTTTTATACACGACAAAACAAAATAAAGGAAAAAATGGAGAAAAGGAAAGTTTTACTTCCTGTCTGTGGTGTTCAGTTTTGAACTATCTACAATTTATGTTTGTTGGTTCACCATCTACTGTCCTACTTTGTGTGCCACAAATTGATATGTCACATTTTGTGTTTGGTTAATTAATTAATAAAAAATTATGAGCAATGATATTCTTTGACGAATTACAAAGGCTATACATGATTGTGAATGTAGTTCCAATGCAGAAGAGTACAAATTTAACTGCTTTGCACATACTTTAGACTCATAAATATAAAAGGCATGGAAAAACTTAAATCAACCACACCATCACACATTTGCTATTACCCAACAATTAATAGAATAAGGTTTTATGTAACAATGCTATCATAACTAAATCCTTAACAAGCAGAGCCATAAAAATTTGGAAAGAATAAATGGAAGCAACAATGCTATCATAACTAAATGAGCATGGCAAGCGTATACGAAACAAGTCTTGAAAACAAGTGATATTGTTATCACATAATTTTTGTCTATAACTTTAGTTGTTTACTTTGGACTTCCTTCTAGATAAAGATAATAATGCATGGTCTTACCTACCCTTGTAGTAGGTGTACCAAACCCACCTCCTCCTACCTTTAATTCTGCTCATTTCTTTCATAATATAATCATTCATATAATTAAGCTAATCTAAAAACTTTAAGCTGTTTGTGAAAACTATATGTTTGGCACATCTACCTTATAATCTAGCTTGGAACTTATAAGTCATTTAAGAGCTTGTAAGGTGGATGAGAGAAAAACTATGAGCTTATAAGTTAGTTAATAAAGCAAAGTTGTTTAATAAGATTAGAGGTAAGTATAAAATAAAATAAGTTCATGATTTATAAATCATAAGTCACCTTATAAACTTATAAAATCCTTTTACCAAACACAACTAACTAAATTATTTTTGTCCACAAATTAGTTAATTGACTTATAAGCCACTTTAAAGCGTGTCATATAATAAGTTGCATTTTGAAACCTGAGGCATGTCGGCTTTCCTGTTCTGTAAAAGAGGATGACTACAACAATAAAAGTTGTAATACTTTTCATTGGTGGGAGATGTTATTGATATTCCAAATTACATATTGATACTATTTACTTATTAATCACTACTTTTATAATGATTATTAGCCATGAAAAACAGAGATAGGCCAGTTTGGAAATTAGCCATGATTATTGACTACTAGAAAGGGTTTCAAAGAAAAACATGTTTGAAATTGTTTGGTCCAAATTTAAGATAGTGATCTTTTGCTAATTTTATTAGTTACACTGCATTATTAAAAAGGTACTCATTTTTCATTAGTTAAGCACAGCTCACCATGAAAATTGTTCCAAGTTTCAGCACATTTTCACTTTCATATTAGTCCTAACCAACTATCCCATCATTAATTTAATGCAATATGTCACACCTTTATATTTATACAACTCTGTTGTTTTTATAAGCCTATGGTATGATAAGAATAATTAAATTTGTGATATCTTGTAAGATCCCACAAGTGACCAAGCATAACACATGTAAGAGGTGAACGACACCTATAACTTGCAAACTCTTATTCCATGTCTTGAACTTTGACACCATAATATTCAAGTAGGGAAAATTAATGATTCCTCCTTCTTAAACAAGTTGGAGTAATTTTATCAACAGTGCATAGAGCTTAAAACAAAATACATGCAACAATAAATGGATATTATAATGCATAGAGAATAACAGCCAACATTAATTAATAACTAAAGGATTCAAGCCACTTGGAGCATCCAAAAGTTGAAGAACATTCTATCTTATTCAGATTAAGACTCATTTAAGTATGAATTTTGGGTTCCATCATTATAGATGCTCTTAAACATAAAGGCATAGCAAGAAGCAACTTTTTGCAGTGTTCATGGCAATGGTTGTTTATGGCATTGACTGAGCAGAGTTTACCTTATCAGAAACCTCAAAGCAACCCCATATGCTTAGTTTCCAACAGGCTATCCAAAATAGCACGCAAATTACTGAAGATAGAAGATGGGTAAGTAAGGACAATGATTATACTTTTAATACAAAAGGAACCATAGTTTAATATTGCTTCACAGATTTTATATCATAGAGGCCTAATCTTTCATTCAGAAAATCTTAAACCAGATATGTACACATCAGGACAGTAATGTTATTCTAATTTTTTTATTGGTTATAAATGTTTATATTATGGTTAATTTCTATGTTTTACTGTCAAAGAACACAGTATTCAATTAACCATATGATAAGAGCATTGCTAACTAATATTAACTCGTCATAACCAGGTTTAAGTTTTGAGGTGTAGATATAGCATTGTTGTATTCTAATATGCCACTCTACCCTTCTTCTCTGCTTACCAGGTTACACCTAAGGTGGGTAGTTGATATACAACCACTTTTCAAGCCTTCAAGGAATTTGAATAAACCCTTAATTTATTCCTCACAAGATAATAGTTTCACTAGTTTGGTCCTCCAAAGTTGTATCACATATTAAATCTTTAAAAGATGTTAAGCAGTGACAAATTGATTTACATGACTTATCTCTTTAGAACGAACTTCATTTATGTTAGGTTTATTCATGTGCGAAGTCCATATTGGATATGAAGGAAGAAGTGAAAGAGTTTATAAGTGTAAAAGATTCATGAAACTAATGACTTAATGTTTCAAGACGTGGTATCTCACTTGTGGCTCACCACTCTTCACATACCCCGTTAACAATGGAACTCTCCGGTGGTTGGAGGCTTCCCGGTGTGGTCCAACAATTTTAAGTCTTTGAAGGACTTGGGACAAGAAGCTTTCCAGAACTAACTGGTGGCACTATTATTGGAAGACTGGTTTGCTGCTTTTAAAGAAAATAAAGAGCAGTAAAGTGTAGTGGCAGCAGTATTTGGTGACATAAATACAAGATCCCACAACAGAACTCAATCACCTAAAGTTAGACCCATGAAGTTTGATGAAAGGAAACCAGTAATAAAGATATTGTTTTGTACAAGTTTAATTTTCATATTTTTTGGTCCTTGTTTATTCTGTACACTGTACACTGTACCTATATATGAAGTAATCAACATCTTCCCCTTGCAATCAAGATCTATATTAACAGTTCTGTTCTGTGGAAGAAGGTTTGAACTTGTAGAAATCATATGTAAGAATGAACTTAGATTGTTTGCATTTTATGTCCTAATAATGAAAGTTTATCAGAAAAAACTCAACCTTGCAACTCATTCCTATAAATAGTTGTTGTATGAGAAGAAAAGTTAGATATTTTCATAGATAAGCTAGTGGTACATGTTTTAAAGGAAGGTAAATAAGAAGCATGTGATGTTAACAAGAGAGGGGAAAACTCATAAAGCAAAGCAAAGAAGGTAAATCAAGTCTTGATGGATTGAACACCTCTAGCACAACCAGTAATTACCTCACATCCTCTATTATAAGGATTAGCTTGTCTTGCATGACAATTATAGTAAGAAGCACCAGCTCTATCACATGGAACCATGTCCCTCTTCAGTGTCTCATAGCTAATATACTTTTTTTGCATTGCCAGCATTCTTCTATTGCTCTCTGAATCCATCATATACATCTCTGTCTCTGCCAAGCTCAAACACTCACCAATGCTCTTGGTACAAACCCTTTTGGTCATTACATTATTAACTTCACTGTGTTTCAACAAATTGAGGTCCATATATGACAGACCATTGGATATTATGAAAAGGGTGTGAAGCAGCAGAAGACATAAAAAAGTGAATCTGGGTTGGGACATTATTTTGTGTTTTGTGTTTTGTGTTTGGAGCTATCTTTGTTTTAGTTTTGGTTTTCAGATTGATGTTGTTGGGTTTAGTGAAAGTGATATTGTTTGGTTGATGAATGGTCATAAATGGTGTAGGACTCAGGAGCATAAGTGCATATAAATATTCAACAATATATATTAGTGCCATCATCACTATCAACAACCCCACAATCAAACAAAATCATTACACCCAACAATTACTATACACTCAATCAATTTTAATTACAAAAAATGACTCACTAATTTAGTCTTCTTATAGTAATCATTACTTTACTTCATTGTTTAATAATCTTTCTTCCTAGTTAAGTTTTTCATTGATCTTATTATTCAATAAAAATATGTTTATGGTTTATATAATATTTGTAAAATGTCAAATTAGTCTTCAAATATATAAGTATGTTAACTTCATCCTCCAATTGTTTTTATCAAATAAATCCCTAAAAAATGAAAATATAAAATTAGGTCTATAGTAGATTTAAAATATCATTGAGAGTCTTCAGAACTAATGTAGTGACATTTTTAAATTTTTAAAACTTATTTTATGACAATTTTATTTGTAGAAATAAATTGGTGATACTTGTATCTTTTGAATGACTAATTTACCTTGAAGAAATAGTCATTGAACTAAATTAGTGGGAGCTGCAATTATGACAAGTTAGACTTTGATCTAAACAGCTTATGTCAAAATAAAACTTGGAGTGCAAGCATTTCAATTTTAATTTATGATGTTATAAGTAAATTCAAGAATTACCACCAACCAGTTTTGAAGATGTATAGCTTCTAGAGCATCATTAAGAACAAGTTTTTATTTTCCTTTTGCAATTAACTATTGGCTTTCATGTTTTCTTTCTTCTTGTCATATACATATTTATATTTCCATTTTTTGCATCTTAGTTGTGACTATGTTGTTTCCATCTACACAAAATCCTGTTGATAGTAGATGTTCCCCGCTTATGTATGTAATCAGTACATATCTCTCACCCGCAGAACTTGAAGAAGCTGCATGAGGAGTAGCCTCATACAACAATTTCAATATTGATGTTTTTAAACTTTTATACCTCAACTCTCATATACTAGAGAATTACAATTTCAATATTCACTATCTTTAGTCTTTCAATATGGAAATGACATGGGACATACACAAAAATACAACAAATTTTAAAAATTATAGGATATGATACAGCTACTACACTTGATATAAAATTAGTATAACATTAACATAACATCACAAATGTTAAATTAAAAGATATAAATAATGTTTCAGAAATTAATTAGCCATCATAAGCATAAAAAATGCTACATTTGTCTAACTACTGTGACATTTCCATCTATAGTGATATACAAAATTCAAAGGGTAAAAGAAAAAATTGTAAAATACAGTCAGGAATATCCAATAGTGTCTGAAGTGTCCGATAGGAATATGGCGAATGTTTTGAAGTGCCCGTGTGTTTCATAGATAGTGGACATCATTAGACATATCTCCTGATGCTGAGGATCATTAGTGAAGATTCAAAAAGCATCTGATCAGGGCAGGCTTGCATTCTTCACAATAAGGAACTCAATTCGTCATCGGTCATAATTCCAAAGTTACCAGAAGTCATTGCAAGAACAACTCCCATTCTTAAAATGGTGATATCTCGAGGTATCTCTAACATAAATTTCCCTACTTGTTATAGTGCTGATGAGCTTCAAAACAGTATGGCAATCTCCACAAACCCGAAGATTTTTCACTATACGTATAATCGTCCCCGGAACAGCCTTCAGAAGGCCATAAGCCACAGCCAACCTCTCACTATGCCAGAAAAGATGTCTTTCCTTCTCTTGTTCATCCATGTCATGCAAAACTAAGCTAGTATCAGGAACATAACCCATTTTCTTCATCTCTGCATCAAGCTTCGTCAATAAACCTTTAATCTCATCCTTCATTGGATGAGATGTCTCTCCAGCATAAAACACATGGTTTTCCTTTCCCAAATCAATGCAGCTATAACCTGGCACTCTTTTAACTTCCATGACCATCATTAACTTCCTCACCTTTGAAACATTTTCCCACATACCAGCTCCGGCATAAATGTTAGATAACAATATATAAGTTGAAGGATCCTCTGGTTTCGAATTTAATAGATTATCAGCAATTCTAATGGCCATGTCGGTCTTACCATGGCGCTTGCAAGCGCTAAGTAAAGCAGCCCAAGTAGGTTCATCGGGGTTAACGGGCATTGTTCTAATAAGATTTTCAGCGTCATCAAGGTACCCGGACCGACTAAAAAGATCGAGCAAACAAGTATAGTGCTGCAGGGAGGGCCTAATTCCATAATCTTCAACCATAGATTTGAACAAATTGCGCCCCTTGCTAACTAAACCAGCATGACTGCATGCATAAATCAACCCAACAAAGGTGACCTCGTTAGGCTTCACCCCAGCAGAAACCATGTCATTATACAAAGCCAATGCCTCCTCAGCTTGTCCATGTTGTGCAGTGCCAACAATAATTGAAGTCCAAGAAACCACATCCATTCTCAACATTCTACAAAACACATCTTTTGCAGCAACAATGTCACTGCATTTAGCATACATATCAATAAGCGCATTACTTATAAACACGCAAGATTCGTAACCAAGAGTCATAACCACACCATGCATCTGTTTCCCTAGCTCCCAAACAGCCAAATTAGCACAAGCGCCAACCGCGCTCGATAGAACTAACGGGTCAACAATATCAACCCCTTCACGCCGCATTTCAACAAACAAGTGCAACCCATCAATCCCATACCCACTCTGCACAAACCCGGAAATCATAGCTGTCCATGCAAACAAATTTCTGTCTGGCATTTGATCAAACAGTTTCAAAGCTTCAAACTTTCTCCCACTCCTTGCATACCCATGAATCATCGCAGTCCAAGAAACCACATTTAACTTCAAAATCGAGTTAAAAACAGCACGAGCATAATCGGGCACCCCACATTTCGCATACATATCAATCAATGACGACTTAACAACGTCGTCATTTGAGAATGAGGACAACAAGATGCGAGCATGCACTTGTTTGCCTTGTCTCAAAGCGCTTAAATTGGCGCAAGCCTTGACAATGCTGGCAAAGACAAAGTGGTCAGGGATGAGAAGCGTGGTGGTGAGGATGGTGCGTGAGATGGAGAGGGCAATGTGGGGAAGATTGGAGATGTTGCAGGAGGTAAGAATGGAAGACCATGAAATAAGGTTTGGTTGGGGCATTTGATCGAATAGTTGGAGTGCATGGTGGATGAGGCCAGATTTGCCATAAGAGTGGAGGAGAGTGTTGGGGAGTGGGTGAGAATGGTGGAGACCAAGTTTGATGATATGGGCATGGAGCTTAGTAGTGATGAATGGAGTGTGGCGTGACAAAGAGGTAAGTTGAGAATGGATTGCATGTGCAAGCTGTGAGAATGTCATTCATCAATCAAATAAAACTATTTATCTAACACTTTTTTCAACCATCACCACTTATATATATCTCTACATCCAACTTTTACATATATATTTGAAGGGATCCCTCCAAGCATAACACTTAAAAATTAGTTATTTATCATATGATAGTTATGTGCATGTATCTTTTAATCTTAATAACTTATTTAAATAATATCCAATAATTCATATTAAATGATCTCATTTCTCACAATAACGTATTATTCTCATATACCCTTATTCACTCTGATGGTTATGCCATCATGGTTCAATAATTATTCACTAAATGATCAAATTAATAAATTCATAGTAAAAGAAAGAGTGATGTGTTTAATTTATAAGATTTTAGGTTAATCGTGAGATCTGTTTAAGAATTGTGGGGATGGGGTAAAGTATTAATTATTGTTAGGAAAATATAACTAAGTATAAAGTGTATAGAGTCCCTAAGTTTTATGTCTTACCTAAATATGTATCTTATCTAAGCCTTTATTCTTATGCATTCATTATGCATTGTGGCTATAAAATGTATTGTCCTCATTCAATTATTACTCTTGTGTGTAAGTGTAACTGAATCCTTTTTTACATGAATGATAAAAGTGGATATATTTTAAAGTTTGAAAGGTTGGTGGAGATAAAACTTGCATTAACATCATTACTCTTATAATTAGCACTCCAGGTACTTGTCTTTTCTCTTGTGACTATATTACTAGATAATAAATACTATTGGGCAAGGAAAATCAAGCCAAATAAAAACAAAATGATAGTATTCTGTTTAGAACATATACAGTTTCTACAATCATTAACAAAACTAGTCCAATATTATACCAATTCTTCAATAACATTTAAACTCACAACATAACATGCACCCCAACTCATCATATCATCCTTCCAACACCCAGTTTCTTTTGCCATTATGGGTTTATCCAATACAAACACTTGACAGTTTGAACAATGAAGGAAGAAAATATCACCATTACTTGACAGAAAGCTTCCAGACTTCACGCACATTAGATGAACCGTCTGTGATTTCAGCAACCAAACTACTACTCATGATGCCTACACAATTAAAGGAAAATCATGGCATGGAACCAGTATAATAATTGGTAAAAGGATAGACAAATAAATAAGTATAATATCTTTGATACTTCCTATTCCCTCGCAGTTAATAATAAAAAGGGTAAAAATGTCAGGACTCGCTCACCGTCTTTCTCTACCAAAGACAGAAACCGACGACTTCCACCGCCTACACCAAAATAATACTTCTTTGCAGCCATGTACACAACTCCATCAGGATGTTTCAGGCACTGTGTATTAAACACTTTAATAGATAAGCGTATCAATATTTTTATAAACAAAATACATATTATTACACACGTCAATAAAAGCACTCACATTTATATTATAAAAGTTCAATATAGAACTATAATTATGTTCTAGTCAATGAACTAAACCATACCTTCTTGATGAGATTGTAAAGATTTTGAAGACTGTTGATTGAGTAAACTGTCTCTGCCATCAGAATGAAGTCATAACCAGCGCCTTCAGTATGGTTTGCATCTGTACCAACATGAGGAAGCAGTTTATCAATGTCACTCCAGTCACCAGCAAAAAACCGAACTTCTGTTTTGTCACAAATTGTCGAATTTGCTGATGATGATGGATGAGACTTTCCAGGAAGATTTGCATTTAAATTGGGAATGGTGAGGCAGCGCAGGACCTCTGCATTGAAGTCTTGAAAATGTACTGCACTTGCTCCCTAAAACAATGAAAATAGACACATTGTTATATTTTTCAAAGTTAAGATCGCTAATGCAAGGCCGAAAAACTATAGGTTTACCTCAAGCATTGCAAAGATTCCAGGCAGTCCATGACCGCATCCGACCTGAAAATCAAATATTTGAAATTGAGTGATAGAACTCCCAACTTATGTACCAATATATGGTTTTTTTAGGTTTATCTTTATAATCAACTTCAATATGAACTATCAATAATCTTTACATAATTTCTCTCTTGTAGACTTGTAGACACGATTCCATGTTTATGGGAAAATCTTGTACTGAGTTAGATCTAACTTGAACAATGTAGCTTATCAACATAAGGCAAATCTGTAAAATAGGAAAAATCCTAGAAATAAGCTTGCTGACTTCTAAAACATCATTGTCCACAATGTGATATGAGCAAAAAGTATGACTAGATAAAACAAGAAATGAAAACTAAAGGCTTAGGGTCACTGGTTTAGCATGACAATGAGGAAGTCAATCTCAAAAACAGCTTAGTCTCTTCGAAAGACTTCATAGCATTGACTACCATAGATATTCTTGTATATAGAAGTTTTAGCACATACCATAAATGATATGGATGCAATTACTCATAGATGGCAGTAAACTTTCCACCAAAAGCTTGACCTTCTAAAAAGTTGAACACAACTAAATGCTTATTAAACAAAATAGTCATCTCCTTGGTAAATGCTAGACTAGGATATATATAATAACAACCGAGCCTTAATCCCACTGGGTAGGGTCGGCTACATGGATCGAACAACGCCATAATGCTCTATCATAAACTTTGTTCCTTGACAAAGCATTGACCTCTAAATCTTTCCTAAACATTTTGCCTATGATTTTTCTTGACCTCCCTCTTCCTAGAAATTAGACTAACCTCCATTTATTTGATCTCTCACCTTATCCGGGCTTCTAGCAATCTCCTCCACACATGTCCAAACCATTTAAGGCATGATTCTACCATTTTTCTACAATAAGAGCTACTCCAACTTTCTCCCTAATGCATTCATTTCTAATTATATCCTATCTAGTACGTCCACACAAAATGTCATCTCTACTGCATGGAGTTTATTCTCTTATTAACATTCTACCATCCAACATTCAATCTCATACAACATTGTGGGAGTTAAAGTCGTGTGGTAAAACATCCCCTTAAGCTTGAGTGACACATTGTTGTCACATGACACTTGAAATACTTTGCCATTTCATTCATTCCGCTTGAATCTTATGGTGTACATCTTCGTAAATTTCCTCATCATATTGTACGATTGACTCAAGATACTTAAATCTAGTGACTTGTAGTATGGTATGATCTCCGATTTTTACCTCTATAGCAAGGCATGCCTGCCTCTTCCTAAACTTACACTACATATACTTCATCTTACTTTGACTTATACAAAAGTCATATACTTCTAAATTTGTCTTTCAATAACCATGAAATACAGAGTACCATACTACCATCAAAACTAAATATTGTCATTAATTTATCTAGTGGTCCTCCCATGTGACAACATTGATACTACAATACAAATTTGTTTAAGAACACAAAATAACACATTCCTAGTCATATGTCTTCCTATTAAATATTTATGTAGTTGCAAAAGTAGCTCAAATATTCAGTTTAGGACCTAGATACGTAAGATTGTGAGGACTAAGGACCAAAGCAGGTATAATATAAGCCATTGTGATTTTATTTTCACAAAAAGTAAGCAACCTGCCTAACAGTTATTTACCAAAAAATATACATAATAACCCAAATACGGTGAACCAACTCTCAAAAACTTAAGCAAATCAGTGAAGACAAAAGAATGACATTATACATCTAATGCCCGGAAAAGGAAAGCTCACCTCTAGTACTCGCTTCCCGCCAAATGAGATAAAATCACTTTTGATATCAGAAAGAAGGGCTTTAATTAGATCAAGTGAACCTTCCCACAGCTTCAGTCCTCCTAGAATCAACAATTAAACATCTTTCAGCCATAATGAACCGAAGTTACAACTGCAACTGCATTAAGCCCTCTTTGTTTAAGCAGGAAAAAGAAAGTGATTCTACAAAAATGATTTTTTAAGAAGTTGAAAAAATAAAATCCGTTCTCTTTCAGCTCTTTTGCAGCTTCTGTTTTTGTGAACCAAACAAATATGCAAGTATCAGATTTGAATTCTTTACTTTTTTTATCAAAATAATCACCTTTTTATAATAAAAAGAACCTTAAACAAACAGGCCTTAGTCATTGAATAAATCAATAGAAAAACAAGGAACAAAATGCGAACACCACCTTCATATTTTCCAGGAACTAAATCTGAATTGGATAAACCAAAAACTTGTTGAGTATTCACCCGTCCCTGAAAATGAACCATACAAGAACTAAACTCCACTATAATGACGTTGGATAAACAACTTAATTAATTGCTAATTCAATGAGGTTTTTTGTAGATATTTAATAAGTTTTTGAAATAAACTACAAAAGCTTATGGTAAGATCATAGACCATCATCATTAGCTATTTTTAAAGGCTTCTTTTTACAAGTCATTATTTCATAAACTTGTCCGATAAGCTTATTGAGATTAGCTAAAAGAACCTTTTGAAATGTCATGGACTATTTCCATAAGCTATTTTTATAAGGTTGTTTTCATAAGGTGTTCTCATATGCCCAAATAATATATGTGTAAGTTCTCTTAGGCGCCCTTCATTAGCCAATGTGATAGCTTAATTAAACTCTTATTCAATAATATATAAATATATTCTTTCTAAATAAGAAAAAAAGAGCTTATTTTAATATGCTTATTTGATGAAAAGAGCTTATAGGAAGTCATAAGCTGAAAAAAACTGATCAAGGTAAGTTGCATTTTAAGCTCAAGTAAGAACTGTATAACTTGTAAAGCATTTTACAGGAAGCAATAATTATTCAATCCAATTGTAATAAAGAAAGGAACTTTACCTTAAACAAAGTGAGCCCATCATCTATATTGACAGTCTCTACATTGTGATTCAAGGATGAAGGAACCTAAAATCGAAAAGGCCATTTTAAAAAAGAAAGGCAGCGATTGAATGAAAGAATAAGAAAAGAAAAGAGGTTACCTGAGAGGCGTAAACTTCAAGGGAAGGAGGAGGAGGAGGAATAGAAGGAAGTTGTTGTGAAGAAACATCATCAAAAATTCCCAAGGCAGAAGAAGAAGAAGAAGTAGAGAATAATTGAAACGTTTCGAAACTTGGTTTCTGAGTAAAAGTATATTTAAATAAATAAATAAATAAAAGATGAAATGAGAAAGGTGTGAAGTGAAGAGTGAAGAGTGAGAGAGAGAGTTACCTCGGACTCAGAATTGGTGGCCGCCATAGTCTTTCAACTTCTTTTGTTTCTCCGGTCTCACCTTTTTTTCTATTTGTAAATTCAAATTATTATTATGATTTCTTTATTTTTTTTGGGCTTTTGGGATCACAATTTGTATATTGGGTTAGGCTATTCCAAATACAACCTACTTCGTAATGCCCTATCTCATATAGAATCTGCCCCCATATTAGGTTGTGCTGAAAACAATATGGTTAAAATTTAAGATAATAATGTATCTTCTGGTATAAGAAGATAAATTATCTCCTTCAGCTGCTAAAATCGTGACATGTATACTAATTATTTGGACAGACCGAGTTTAACTAAACTAGAACTGCATCCCTTCACATAGAAGGAATCTTGCTTGTTTTAGATACTTCTCCACTTTCCCATTTCTTTATTTAAGTCCAATGGGATTTTTTTGTTTCTGTAAAAAAACATTGAATTGTACTTCAAAATCATTTTTATTTTTGAAGAGGAGGGATAACATGAGCTAAAAAATTAGTCCTCAACCATAATAGGACCTACAAAAAATTAATATCAAGTTGGTTGACATAAATTCGTGAATGAATGGAAAATAAAAAGTAAAAATATACCTTTGTACCATGACTTAGTTTTTTGAAGGAAAATTGCTTCACTTTGTTGACCCTTGTTATAAAAAGCCGAAATAAGAGGCTGTTAATGGTACTGATTGAATGGGAATGAGAGAACAAATATCCTTAATTAGAGGGTTGTACTACCGGGAATAGGGGTCTACTATTTCAATGCATGTCCGTGGTCTCATCTCATATGTGACTGTGACAGTGACATGTGACTATACTACACTTACATGCCATGCAAATTTCATGGTTTAATTTAATTATTCACATGCCTCACTGCAGGGTTATGTTACATAGTAGATATCATTCACATGCAACCCATGCCCATGTCTCATGATTTATATCACTCCTGTATATGTGCTATTCTTTTACAGATTTAATAATAACTTGGCCTTTTTTGAGTTATCATAGTCTCAGATAAATTGTGGGATAAGTGAGACGTTATTTCTTATACCAAGATGAGACTCTAAATGCATAACAGTGTCCTTGAAGTTGAAACTGTTAGTGTCGGCAAAAGGGTACCACAGTAAACTCATTTGTCGGCAGGACAGTAAGTTTTAGAGTATGTTCTAAAGAATTGGTAAACTATAAAAATACAACTTGCACAGAAGGTTTAAGATGACATTGTTGAACTCATAAGATGCTAAGAGAGTGATGCTTTTTATATACATTTGTCTTTCTTTCTTTTATAAAGTTACTTAGAATTTCCTTATCATCATAGCAACTATAATTTTACTTATCACATTCTTGGTAGAACATGACCAATATATTAGACTTGTCAAATAACATATAAGCCAAACAAAAAAGAGAATGGTTGAATCTTGAATCTTTATATGATCATGACTAACATCAAAAACATTTCATACTTTAACTATGATTATCTGAAAATGTATACTTATAATGATCTTCATCTGCAAAACCAATGCTAGGATCTCTCCCATTCTTCATTGCTTCCCTCACTTCCTCTATCCTTTCAAGTATCCCTTTTACTGCTAAATCAAAAGCATCTTCAATCTTATCTAACTTTGACTTAGGATTTGCATAAATTATATTTGGAATCAGGTTTATAACCTCCTCTCTCATTGCAACCACCTCATCTTGTGATATTCCCATCAGCACCTTCTCCACATTCACGTTCCACTCTTTCACATCCTTCACTGGAATATACACAGAATACTTAGTACTATTGTTTGGTAAAAACCATTTATATTGTGAATATGCAGTGCCAGGATGAAAGAAAACAGGAACACAACCAGCCAACATTGAATCAAAAATTGATCTTCTTGTGTATGAATCACCAGGAGGTTGCAAACAGAAAACAGAATTTGAAAACACTTTCATAACATTAACAGGGTCATCACATTTCTCTCCACTACCATAGCTGCAATTTATGAATTTGCAAGCACTAGAACCTAAACATTGCTCTATGACTCTTCCCCTTATAGAACCCTTGAGTTCTGGCCTTGGAGCACCGGTGAAAGTAAACAAGTAAGGCCTTTTTTGAAGCCTCATTTTACTTTGCCATTGCAAAACTTCACTTTCACTTGAGGGATGAAAAGAAGTTGGGTATGGTATAGCATAGTCATTTTTCCATGAACTTGCCTCAACTGCTAGCATTGACATGTTCATTGATTCGGGTAAAAATCTAAATTTGCTACCCCAATATGACTCATTATCAAATTGTCTCCTTAAATCCCAAGAAATCCTACCTGAAACAAGAAAATGATCCATACCCCACATTTTCTTCCACTCATCTCTTTTGGAAAGCCATTGAAGTAGTTCTTTACCAGAAGAATCTCTTATTGTGATATTAGAAACCCAAAGGAATTGACTCACATCAAGACCAGCATAGTAAGGCACAAAAATTGCATTAGCCAAAGATGAATCATTGGTCAAGCATTCATATTTTCTCATCTTGTTGTGGAAAATCACCTCCAATAAGAATTGGTTGGTAGCATACCAACTAGAACTAGAACTAGAACTAGTGTTGTGGAAAAGGCCTTCAGTGTTATGAATGTTAGGACCTAAACCAAGGTTTTCCATGTAAGGACACATGTTGGGTCTGTCAGTGCCTGTAGTAAGGGAGTTACAATTCTGAAGAAAGTAGTAATTGAACCTTGTAGGAAGTTCATGTATGTAAACATAGCGGCCAGTGCAAAAATCAGTGAGGGGGTTGAGTAGTTTATTGTTGTTGTTGAGTAAGAAAGAGGGAGCATTGTTAAAGGTAGAAGAAGAATAATGAAAGAATAGAAGTAGAGTGAAGAAGAGAAAGGAGAAGAGAAATTTGAAGAATAGTTGGTGATGATAATACAAGGTTGTAGTCAACATGGCTTGCTTTTCCATTAGATATTTCAACACAGATTAACTTAACTTGTTGTATTGGGAAAGAGTGAACAAAGGCAATAGGCATAGCCAATAGGCATTACAAGTGAACAAAGGTCGGTCCAATGTGACTCAATAGCAAACGCCTCTTATATTAATTGTGGGGACGTTACTTATGCAAATTCCATTAATGAATAAAATGAGGTTCCACCGATTAGAGTTGAAGTTTATGTATAGAATCTATATTGTCATGTCCAGCTTGCAAATTGGAATAGATGTGAATGTGATTTGTGATGTAAAAGAATCTATAAAACGGGGCCCAGGGCATGTGCTTTTCTAACCAAAAGTCATTTATGTATAAACTTGTGCTTACTTTATCAACCAAGGATGTTTAGGCTCTTCACCTACAACTACCACCTCAAAATATGTATTAAAGTTTGTGTCTATCTTATCACTTTCTTATATTTATATTCATTAATGTATTAAATTTCTTAATGTTACTCCTACTATATTTTCTTGTGTGGAGTAAAATAGAAGCATCTTTATATCTTGCTTGCACAAAGGATTCTCCATTTAGTTAGTTGCTGTTGATTCACGCGCCATTCGTATTCAATTAAAAACATTGCAACTACAAATGCTGCTTGCTTGGTCAAAGAGACACATTATTGTCTCTTCATTCTAAAATAAAACAATCAATATTCTTTTGTTTTAAGTGTTCAAATATCACAATTAACATTTCTACTAGCCCAACTCAACATTATTAATAAATAATAATCAAGGTTGGTTCTACGTTACAATCCACCACAAACCTCAATATTGTACTGTAGTTTGGATATAATTGTGGTACATAACATAATCACTAATAATACTTTCCATTTAATCACCCCATCCATCCATTAAAACAATCTAGCTTTAAAAAATCAATAAACATTATCATATACTTATACAAATGGAGATTGCAAGAACACCAAAGAATAATGACATTTTAATAAATAAATAAAATTGTGTGATGAAATGGTTGATGAAAACAGGTTGAACAACTTATTACCGGCAATCCATGGAATCAAATGAGTCTGCAATTCTTGAAGGAAGACTTGTTTGAGTTTGTGAGAAAGACATGTCATTGAACATAGAGGAAGTGCCTTCATTGGCTTGCCATCTTCTTAGAGCTTGAGGAAGGCTCATTTGTAAGTCAATCCCATCACCTTCTTCTCCATGGCTACTACTAGGCTTCCATTGCTCTACAAGAGGAACCAACACATTCACCGCATGCCCCATATCCGGCCTTTGGTACTGTTCCCGAGCAGTACAATGGCCTGCCAGCTCCGCCACCTTATAAATGCTCTCCATAGTTTCCTCATCCGGGTTTAGAGTTTGATCAATTGCCTTGGGGATGTTCTCTTTGTTAATCAGTACCCTACGGAACCATGAAACCAAGTGAGACCTTTCGTCCGGCACCGTATCATCCAGTGCCTTTCTTCCTGTAATCAGTTCCATCAATACAACTCCGAAGGCATAGACATCAACTTTGGTTGTCACTCTTCCCGTAGCTGGTAATAACCAAAATCACATTAATTACAATTAAAGGAATACGCTGGCATATAGTAAATGCAACCAATCACATTCGATGTCAAAATAATCTAGCTCCGCGAAAACCACGTTCGCCATGACTAAACAACAGGCAAAGATGAACAAAATTTTACGGCATGCTTTTATAAAATGCAAAAATGTAATGCTAGTAAAAAATGTGGAATTCACATTTGAAAAGTTTGTAACAGAAGACATGTCAGAGACACCAGAGAATACCAAGACCTATGAAAAAATAGAGTAACCAAGATTCTAAGTCCTCTACTAAGGCATGAGAGAAAGGTCATGAAACAAGAAAACAAAATAAGCAAATAACTAGCCACATAGAGGAGAAAACATCAATGGATTAAACATCATTTTTTATTTTCCTTTCAAGTTCCAACTGTTATTTTTGTTCATTCCTCTTTTAGACAAAGCATGATACTGAAATAGGAGAAAACATCAATGCTAATGCTAATGCTAATGCTAATGCTAATGCTAATGCTAATGCTAATGCTAATGCTAATGCTAATGCTAATGCTAATGCTAATGCTAATGCTAATGCTAATGCTAATGCTAATGCTAGTCCACAAGTATTAAGGGATTACACTCAATTGTAATTTTTCTTCTTAGTCCCAACCGTTATTTTTGTTCACTCCTATTTTAAATAGATCATGATATTGAAATAGTAACCAAACAAGGAAATAAATAAGAACATAAAACATAACGGCAAAAGCTTTCTTTTCAATACCTGCATATTCAGGTGCAAGATACCCAAATGTTCCAGCCAACCGCGTCTCAACAGAATACTTCCCATCTGGTGCATTTTTAACCAATCCAAAATCAGCAACCTTAGCTCTCATGTCATCACCCAATAGTATGTTGGAGGGTTTCAAGTCTCTGTGAATGAAGCTTTGCTGAGCTAAGCTATGCAAATATTCCACTCCCCGTGCTACATCCAAAGCTATCGCCACCCTTTGTTTCCATGTCAAAGGTGCACAACCATTATCATGCCAATCAAACAGATGCTGTGTTAATGTCCCTTGAGGCATATACTCGTACACCAAAAGCCCTTCATTGCCATTTATGCAGTATCCTAAAAGAGCAACCAAATGCCTATGCCTAACTTTAGTGAGAACCGCAATCTCAGCTTGGAACTCGTTCATTTTTTTACTTCCCATAGCAACAGATTCCATCTTCTTCACCGCAATTTTAGTCCCATCATGCAGTTCCCCTTTATATACAACTCCAAACCCTCCCCTGCCCAAAATGTTATCCTCACTGAAATTATCAGTTACTTGCCGAAGAACTTGGAACGAAATTGCAACATTCCCACCCTCAAAAACAGGAAGGTCACTACGATCACTCCCCTGGCTTTGTAACTCGCTCGGAACTCCACCATGTCCATTGGAATTACTCAATACATCAATCTTAACCTCTCCTTTTCTGAATTCAGGATTGTCAACCCTTCCGAATTTCCTGTGCCGATTTTTAGCATAACACTTGCAAAAGACAAACAACACGACTGCAACGAAAAATACAGCAATAATAGCTATACCTGCAATCCAACCAGGCGACAGAGAACTACTGTTCCCCATTTTCGAAGGGCTTCCACCCGGTGCATTACCAGAATTTGCTGATGGACTGGTTCCACTACCTCCTCCTCCTCCTCCTCCAGGCTTTACAAGCAAAGCATTCCCATTACTAGTAATCTTTACTCTACCTCCAAATTTAGGAATCTCGCCAGATAGGTTATTATTAGAAACATCCAGAACATCAAGCTGAGCCAAACTCACCAAGCTATCCGGAATTGAACCAGTCAAATTATTACCACTCAAATACAAGTTTCTCAAATCAGTCAGATTCGCAAATGCGGGTGAGATTGTTCCATTCAAACCCTGCTTCTCTAAATTAACTGTAACAATCTTTCCCTCAGCACACACAACAAAACTCCAATCATTACAAGGATCATTACCTTGCCACGAATTCGCCAACCTAACTGGATACCCGAAACCCATAGCAACCTCAAGCAAAGCATTCACCATTGGATCACAAGCTTCCCCAGGTTTTGTTGAACAAAAGCTATTAATCCCATCAAGTGTAACCTGAACACCTTTCCCGAACACAGGAACAGGACCCTGCAACATGTTATTATCTAAAGACACAGTCTTCAAACTAGACATCCCCATCAAAGATTCAGGAACAACCCCAGTTAACATATTATCCCTAAGCTGCAAATCAGACAAGCTGGAGCAATTGGACAAATCAGGAATTGAACCCGTTAACTTATTCTTATGAAGCCAAACCTGATTCAAATGCACCATCCCAGAAAGCACATCAATTCCACCCTCAAACCCAAACCCATCATTCTGGTTATTGAGCCAGAGATTCTGGATGTTAGAACCTGAGAAGGATTTGGGCAAGGACCCAGATAAGTTATTGTAAGAAAGACGCAAACTTTGCAAGCTGGGCAACGAATCGAACATATCAGGTAAGGAACCAACAAGGTTTGAGGTTCCAAAATCGAGTTGAACCAAATTGGAGGAGTGAGAGAAGTCGTTAGGAATGGTCCAAGGTTTGAGGTTAAGATTCTGAGTCAAGCTGAGGGTGTGGAGAGTGGGTAACCCGGAGAAGCAGTTAAAGGGGATAGAGGTGAAGTTGTTAGAGTGAAGGAAAACAGTTTGGAGATTGGTGAGGTTAGAGAGAGAAGGGATGGGGCCAGAGAGAGCGTTGTTCTGAAGAGAGAGAGTGGTGAGTTGAGAGAGGGAGTTGAGGGAAGTGGGTAATGTTCCAGTGAGTGAGTTGGAAGCAAGATTAATGGTTGTGACTCGGTTAGAAGAGTCACATTTGATGCCTTTCCAAGAACAGTAAGAAGTAGTGGATGACCAAGAAGATGGTGTTGGTGAGAGAGATTTGAGGAGTGAAGACATGGTTGCACTTTCATCATTATTATCTGCCTTTGCAATGTTTATGCTGAAGAACAATAAGATGAGTATGAGTTTGGGGTGATGAACCATTTTTGTGGTGAGATTATTACTATTTTGCAGACCAAAGGAAGAAGATAATAATATATCAGTAATCAATGATAGTGGAAAAAAGACATAAACATAATGTAGGCAAGTGCGTGCGTGGCCCCCACCAATGCCAACTGTTATTTCTTCTGTTGGTAATAGCCTAATTGTATCTGTTTTAATTAATATGTATTAATATTATATTACTGTGAGTTTGCTTCCTCTAATTACTTACATCATTATATAAATTAAGAGCATGAAATATTTTATTAAATGAACCATAGGTAAACTTTTAATTGCATTGCTTATAAACTGGATTATATTAACCTTTCATTACAGACTATAATACTACTTTTGAGTATATTTTAGATTTTAATCTTTGGTATTTTATAGAATTTTTTGATATCAAAATATTCAATAATTCAATAATCTTCTAGGTGATTGTTTAGTTGTGCAAGTATTATTATGGGGTATCTTTATCAGCTATTCAATATTTTCTTTCGCATTTGGCACTGTGCCCAACTTTAATTATTGATTTATTCAATTTCACAGAAGCTTCCCTTCCGAGTACAAAAAACAATTAGCACACATGGGAATTTTATTATCTAAATTGTCCAATATCTTAATAATTTTATTTTAATTTATAAAGTAAAAGAATTTATTTCAAAAATAAATACTTTAGTACAGTTGAGACTAAAATATGAAATAACTGAAGAGTTTTTAGGAATAACAACGTTTAGTATTGTACAAGTTATTAAAATTTGCGTATATTTTAAAGATCAGACAGGAGTTTATATTCACACATATTGAATTCGGATGGAACAAATTTTTAACTCAGAATAATATTTCATTTATTTATTATATAAACTTAACATATATATATATATATATATATATATAAAGTAGAGTATCTGTCTATATCTGAACTCTAGCGTGGACTACAGCGCACATTTATGTAAATGGTGAAAATTGCACTTATATATATTCATATTAATTAATTATCCTTTTCTAAATTTGAGAACCTTGACGTCAAATTATAGCATATTATGAAAAAGAAATAGAGTTTGAGATATCTTAAAAGCAAAAACGGTGTTGTTGAGTCGGTTGAAAGATAAAATAGGAATTTTCAATAATATAAAAATGAAATTAAAGCATTTATATAATTGGGGTGCACCCAACTTCTCTACTGTCCTCAATCACAATCATATTTCTCCCATTTAAGGTCAAATTGAGTAAATGATGTAATCATAACCTATTCTTATATTTACTACCATGTACCAACTCCTACTCAACAATTATTATTACTCTTAATTATTTCCAAAACAATATATTATCCAACTAAATTTTATTATTAATCTTCCTACTCATAAGAATTAATAAGATGATTTAGTAGAAGTATATAATATTATTTCAATTCTTTCCAATTAAAAGTGGTTGGGAAACTAACGTTAGAATTTGATTATATTTTATATAAAAATATATATTTGTTTTTAGTTATATTAACTCAATCTTTAATTGACTAAAAAATCCATAACAAAGTAAAAGTTATGGAAATAATATATTTGTAATGATTATAATATTTTTTATATTTTATATAAAAATTATCCATGATTATAATATAAACACAAGTGTTTGATGAATGAGACTCATCTCGAACGGTGTCACATTCCATGTCCCGTATCAATAACATATTATATATCAATAATTTTTTTAAAAACAAAATCAAACATGTGTGACATCCTTTCCAGTTCAAATGACAAATACAACTAAGTACACTTTTCTTGGGAGTTGTGTTATATATTTATTTATTCAATCTTTCATTCACTCTCTCTATCTCTATCTTTTCTGCTCTTACACCATTCTTTTCGATTCTTCTTTTCCTTCCCTTTATAGTATTATTTTTTTAAACTTTGATGTAATGAATTGATTACTAAACACATTTATTAACCAAATAATTTGAATAAAAAGATTTAGTTTCATTCATAAATTATATACAATTATTGATAAATTTAATAATATTTATTCCATCTCTCATTTACTCCCTCTATGGCCGTCTGTGTTTATTTGGCAAATTATGACATATCAAGTGCATACATATGACACATTAATTTACATTTGTAGAAGCTGAAAAATTATCTTTCTTGACTACGGCTTATATAAGCCTTTTACAACTTGAAATTAAAAGAAATCAAATTAAAACATAAATGAAAACAGAATCAAAAGACCTAAATAATAGGTCTACTTATTAACAAAATAGAGAGAAAACAGCAACAACTTTAATGCAGCATAAAGAGCTATTTTCCAGGAAGAATAAGTCCATCAATCCCTCCTTTAAGCTGAATAGTGTAAGTAATAAGCTTATTTCTCTTGCAGACATCAAACCCAGCATCCCTCGAAGTCTGATAAATTGTTCTTTCTTCAAAGGTTTTGTCATAATATCAGCAATTTGATTCTAAGTATTACAGTACTTCAATTTCACTATTCCTTCATTCACCAAGTCCCTTAAAAAATGAAACTTCACGTCAATGTGTTTACTCTTGTCATGGAAAACATAGTGTTTTGATAGTTGTATTGTTGAACTGTTATCACAGTACATTAGGTTGTTTTCTTCTCTTTTATGCCCAAGTTTTTCAAGCAGCCTCATAAGCCAAATGTATTGACAAGCACAAGCTACAGCAATATACTCAGCTTCAGTTGTAGATAGTGTCACTACAGGTTGCTTCTTTGATGACCAAGAGACTGCTCCTCCAGCAAGAAGAAATACAAAACTTGAAGTAATTTTTCTGTCATTAAGATCTCCTGCGAAGTCGCTGTCTATGTATGCTACCAAGTTTGTAATGTTTTCACATTTATAGAAAATTCTCATCTCAATTGTGCCATTAATGTATCTTAATATCCTCTTGGCTGCACACCAATGCTCCTTAGTTGGAGAGGACATATATCTGCTAATCAGGCTTACTGCAGACATGATGTCCGGTCTGGTTGCTGTTAAGTACATTAGGCTTCAAACAACTTGCTTAAACATTGTTGAATCAATCTTGGTACCACTCTCATCCTTGGAAAGCCTTGTGCCTAGTACAATAGGATTTCCAACAGGTTTGCTATCAGACATGCCAAACCTTTCCAAGACTTCTCTTGCATATTTTCTTTGACACATGAATATCCCCTTCGAACTTTGTATAACTTCTACACCAAGGAAATATCTTATCTTTCCCAAGTCAGACATGTCAAATTCATTCATCATTGATATCTTAAATTCCTGACACATACTGTTATTATTCCCATTATAAATTAAGTCATCAACATAAAGACTAACAATCAAGAATTTACCTCCCTCCTTCTCTTTTGTAAATAGAGTATGTTCACACACACACCTTTCGAAGCCCTCTTTAATGAAATAGGATTCTATGCGGTTGTACCATGCGCGTGGGGCTTGCTTTAGTCCATATAGAGCTTTGTGTAGCTTATATACCTTTTCTTCTTCTCCCTTTTTCTCAAAGCCAATAGGTTGTTGTACAAACACCTCTTCTTCAAGTTCTCCTTGAAGAAATGCGCTCTTGACATCTAACTGGTACACTGTCCATTTGTTTTGAGCTGCAGTTGCTAGAATAAGCCTTATTGTGTCCAAACGAGCTACTGGAGCAAACACCTCTGTGTAGTCAATCCCATATTGTTGTGTATAGCCTTTGGCCACTAATCTTGCTTTGTGCTTCACTATATCACCATGTTCATTAAGCTTGGTTTTGAAGATCCACTTAACTCCAATGGCTTTGACTCCTCTTGGCAAGGTTGTGAGTTTCCATGTGCCATTTTTCTCCATCGAATCAATCTCTTCAACCATCGCTTCTCTCCATTTTTTTCTTTCACAGCTTTATTGAATGTGACTGGATCATCTTTTGCTATTATCATCATTGCTTCTCCTTCCTCCGAGAGTCCTTCTCCTGTTGTGTAGTCTGACATCCAAGCAGGAGCTCTACGAGACCTTCCTTCTGGTGAGCTTGGTTCACTTTCACTTGATGAAGTAGAGAAATTTCCCTCTGTTTGTGATGGTGTGTTACCCGCATTCTTAGAATTAGATTTTTCTTCTAACTCTAATTCTTTGTTAGAATCAGTTTTCTTATCTCCCCAATCTAATGCATTTGATTCCATTTTTTCTTTGCTTTGTTCCCACGTCCAGCCTGCATCTTCTTCAAACTTTACATTCCTACTAATGGTTTTTTTTTTTGTAATAGGATCAAAAAGTCTGTATGCCTTGGACTCCTTGCTTACACCTAGAAATATGTGTGGTCTACTTTTATCATCTAGCTTTCTTCTTCTTTGATCTGGAACATGTACATGAGCAAGACATCCGAATATTCGGAAGTAATCAACTCTTGGCTTGCATCCAGTCATGCTTCTTGTGGAGTCATGTTTTCAAGAGCTGATGTTGGACATCTATTGAGGATGTGAATTGACCAATTTGCTGCTTCTGCCCAGAATTCTTTTGGCATTTGTTTCTCATTCAACATCGAGCGCACCATATTCATGATCGTTCTGTTCTTACGCTCGGCAACACCATTTTGTTGAGGGGTGTATGTTGTTGTTAGTTGTCGAGTGATCCCATGAGTGTAGCAAAAATCCGTGAACTCCTTTGAGTTGTATTCCCATCCTCTATCCGTTCTCAAGCACTTGATGTTTGCTTCTGCCTCATTTTCAACCCATGTTTTGTAGCTTTTGAATGCCTCAAATGCTTCTGATTTCTGGTTCAAAAAATATATCCAAGTTTTACGTGTAAAGTCATTAATAAAACTCAAGATATACATTTTATTGCTGCTTGAAGTTGGACTAATAGGACCACAAATGTCTGAATGCACAAGTTGTAATTTGTATGTTGCTCTCCAAAGATTTCTTTTAGGAATGGGATCTCGATGTTGCTTTCCGATGAGAAAATGTGTGCAAAGCTTCTGTGGGGTTTTTACAGTAGGCAGTCCTTCAACCATTCCTCCATATGCAAGAGTTCTAAGTCCCTTATAGTTGAGATGCCCAAACCTTGAATGCCATAATTGTGATTCATCATCACTTATGTTAGGATATATGGCCACCTAAGAGGGGGGGGTGAATTAGGTGTAGAGACTTAAACTGAATTTTTCTACTTTTATTATAAAACTTTGCAAGTTAAAGAGAGTGTTTATGAGCGGAAGTATTAAACAAAAATAGTTGAGTAAAAGTAGAAGATAATGCAAAATGTAAAAAGTTAAAGAAGAGAATATTACACCAAGATGTATACTGGTTCACCTTCAATCTGAAGGCTACGTCCAGTCCTTCTTGTTACCAAGAAGATTTTTCCACTATTGCAAGAACCAATGTTACACCTTCTTCGTCTTCTTCCAAGACTACTCACCTATTCCACTAGGCACTAGGCTAACACCGTTCTTCACAATATAGTGCACTTCACCACACTTGGTGAAATGTTTACAAGACACTAACTTGTATTCTTAAGATGGTTTTTTACAAGGCTTTTGAATGAGTGACTCTCTAATAGTAATTGAAACTTTAAGGATTGAATCACTCACTAAATGATCACTTAATTTAGAATCAAATAACTTGGATAAAGACTTTTGTTGGTGCTTAAGACTTTGAATAATTTCTAGAATTGGAAAGATATGAAAATTGATATCAAAGTCTTAACACTTAAGAATGAATGACAAAAATTATGAGAACTTTGTGACTTTGTGATTATGAAAGTTGTATTCAGAATTATATTGAAAAGCAAGTCATAGAACACCTATTTATAGTGTTTAATTCGTGCACATGAACCAGTATGAGTTTGTGAAAAGTTAAGAGCTACATCAGTTCATTCAAAACAAAACCAATATACTGTTCTGGTATGTGTAATCGATTACCATATGGTGTAATCGATTACACCAGTTAAAAATTTCAAAAACAAACTCAACGGATTGATGTAATCGATTACCAAACATTGTGTAATCGATTACAATGTGAAAAAATGCACGTATCTGATGCTTTTAATATGTTCTAATCGATTACAAGTATATGTAATCGATTACATCATGTAAAAATTTAAAATACAAAACTCAACGGATTTATGTAATCGATTACCAAACATGGTGTAATCGATTACAATGTGTAAAACGTACATATCTAGTACTTTTAATATGTTGTAATCGATTACGGTTATGGTGTAATCAATTACATCATAGAAAATGCACAGGTCTGATGAGTTTATCAACCTGTAATCGATTACCAGAGTAGTGTAATCGATTACATCATGGAAAATGTACAAGACTGATGAGTTTATCAATATGTAATCGATTACCAGAGTAGTGTAATCGATTACACTGTTTAAAAACAGAACACCTATGCTTTAGTGCAAATGATCTTGGTTTTATGCATGAGTTTTTCAGAATTTAGCCTTTATCGTATAGTTAAGAGATTTTAAGATTAAGTATCGTTTTACCTAGAAGACTTAGACTACACATATGAGCTTCTTTGACTTTTGATTTGCTAGTCTTCTTTTTGCATTTGATGACATAGTGAGCATCATCAAAACCTTAGCCATAGGTTGAGAAAGATCATCATCTTCACAATTTTCAACTTGTAGACATTTATGAAGACTTGACATCATCTCAGCTATGAAATAGAATATTCTATTTCCACTCATGTATGAATGCATGATCAGCCCCTTTTTAGGATGAAAAACTTTGCAGGTGCCATTTTGGATCAAGATGGTGAGCCCTTTCTCTTGTAACTGCCCAACACTTAACAAGTTATTCTTAAGTTCAGGAATATAGTAAACATTGGTAATTACCTGAACTAGTCCATTTATGCACAACCGCACACTTCCTTTGCCCATCACTACAATACGGCTGTCATTTCCTAATCTTACTGTCTGCTTGAAGTCTTCATTTAGATCTGTGAACCATTCTTTATTTCCACTCATGTGATTACTGCATCCAGAGTCCAAGAACCAAACTTCTTCTCTTGTTGCTTTTTGTTCTGTAATGCATGCCATAAGTAGCAGTTCTTCTTCATGTTCCTGTTCAGCAAAGTTGGCTCTCCTTTCCCAATTTGGACATTCGTATTGGAAGTGTCCTTGTTTGTGACACTTAAAACACTCTATTGTTACTTTATTAAGCGTTGATCTTCCTCGTCCTCGTCCCCGATAACCTCCAAACGTGCTCCTCCCTCTTCCTCTTCCACTTCTTTCTTCTTGACTTACTTTGAGCACCTGTTCTTCTTCCTTGATTTTTATTCTAAACTTTTTTGTTCATGAACCACGAGTGAACTTTGAAGTTCATCAACAGTGAGGCAGTCTATGTCTTTTGATTCTTCTATCGAGACAACTATGTAATTGAATCTCTCGGTGAGAGTTCTCAAAATCTTCTCCACAATTTGAGTGTCTTGTAGTGCCTCTCCATTGTTGCGCATGTTGTTTGCTACTAGCATGACTCTGGAGAAATATTCAACAATGGTTTCTCCTTCTTTCATTTCAAGGATCTCAAATTCTCTCCTGAGAGCTTGCAATTGTGCTCTTTGTACCCTTCTACTTCCTTGATATTTTCTTCTCATTGATTCCTAGAGTTGCGCAGATTTGTCTTTCTGTAAGATTGTCTTCAAAATGCTCTTATCTTTTAATTTCAGATCTGCTCTTACCATCTTCTCTGCATCACTCTCCTTTGCATCTGCTCCCAACTCAACATATCCTGGATCAATGAGATGCCACCACTCCTTGGAGCGAAGTAAATTCTCCATCAGCATACTCCAGTGATCATAATCACCATCAAACTTGGGGATACTCAATAAATTTTGTCCTTCGTTCGACATTGCTACTCACTCTACCATACTAATTATTTTTCTCTACTCTTTTGCCATTGCAGTGAAATCCCTAGAACCATAATGGTACATCATCGCTTTCTTCTAATAACATACCCTATAGTGCTTGTGAACACTATTGATGATATAAGAATGATACCAATTGGTCCATTAATTCCTTCAGCTTTCTTGGATGGTAAAGATCATAACGATACTTCATTTGGTGGTGACATAATTCATGGAATAACAAATGATTATGTTACATGGTTGGACTCAAAGCCTAAGTTGTCGGTGGTTTATGTTTCATTTGGTAGTCTTGCCGTGTTGACAAATGGAGGAAATAGCAACATAGTGAAATGGTGTTCACATAATTCATTCAACTATTAGAAGAAGGGGTGGGGTTCCTGTGGTAGCATTTCCACAATGGACAGACCAAACTACCAATGCTAAGTTAATAGAACAAGTGGAAGGGAATGAGATTAGGAAGTGGTAATGGGGAATGGATCAGAGAAAGGACAAGAGTTGAGAAGGAATTGCCACAAATGCCAAAGGAGGCTGTCAAGGAAGGACGTAACAGTTAACCATATATAGCAATCATAAAAGGAATCAATCATATAAATCATAAATAAATAAGACAATTAACCAAATAATTTATTTTACAAGAAGCATTGAATTAATAAATTAACATAAACAATGAATCAATCACCACTTCATAATCGATTATATAAGGTTCAACTCAACATTCAGCAGGAAGAGCTTGTGGGAATCGGTTAAGATCTTTGCAGTAGTTATAGATCATGAAATATTTCTGCACCCATCTAAGTCTTCTTCTACCATTAGCATCAATCTCATTGCTTTGAACTGCTTCATCAGAAATGGAAGAGAACTCAGTGGCTTTGAAATTTCTGTAATAAGCTGTAAAGGGTGCTTTAGACCAATCAGTTTTGACCAAACCACCTCTTGTAGCCCAATCATCAGCACTCCACAAACTAGAGTATATCCTCATTGCTTGCTTCTTTGGGAAAGGAACACCAACTCTTTCTGCATTCTTGAACACCCTTATGGGAATGTTATCAACCAAAAATCTGTATTTCATCAATTACATTAATATAAATAACAAATAATATAATGACACTACTATTTGGACACTATGTATATGGTTTTGGTTCTTTATGTGAAGACTACAGCTAAAGAAATGGTTACCATTTTATACTTGTTATATACTTACATAATGTGTTGTGGTTTCCAGATGATAGAGTAAGTGTGGAAGTTTTTTGTGGGATCAAACCAAAGGTAGAATTGTTGCTCTCTGTTCCCTTTGCCTTGGCTAAAGACGTTTGTGTGAAGAATGTAAGGGTCACCACTTACATTACCCAAGAACTCAAAATCAATCTCATCATGTGTTGCCCCTTGTGATGATAACTGCATCCCATCACAACATATAATGAAATGAAATTATGTGCATGTACCCAACATTAACTAAACTAAATTACTAAGAAAAACCCATCAAGGCTAAAACAATTTTAAATGCTAATAGTAAGTAATACGGTTATGCTTGACAGCACCATGGGTTTGCTATGTTTGAGAGGTTGATGGTACTGCCATGCATGATAATGGTGGTATTTTCAAACATTAATGATACATAAATGATGAATGATGTATAAAAACATTAGGCAAACAATGAGTAAATAATAAGGTAATAGAAGAAGAGAATAGTTTAGTGGAAATGAAAAGAAGTAGAACTGACATAGTAAGCAGTAACAGTGCCAGCAGAGTTGCCAGAAACAAGCTTGAGTTGCATATCAATTCTGCCAAAGAGGTACTCTTTCTTGGACTGGAAGCCAGAGCCAGAGACTTTATCAAGAGAAAGGGATAAAAGCTGTCCCTTATTGAATATCTTAGCACGGTTATCACCCCATGTTAAATCAAAGTCTTGTAACAAGTTAGCACCACATGAGGCCACCATGGAACTAATAACAACTATACCAAGTACCATAAGCACATAACACCTATAAGCCATTTTTGACATAAAAAGATATTTGATATGAATGTGTTAGAATTAGAAAGAGGTGTGTATTTATATGAGTTGAGTGTGATGAAGAGAAATAATGATAATAATGGGACGCGTGAAGGATCAATAAGTGAGAACCAAAAGCTGCTGCCAGCTTATTCAGTATTGAAAGCTGGAACCTTTTGTCTTGGCATTCACTTATTAATTATAATTATTTGCTTTGTTTCTTAACCAAATGATGTGGTTTCAATCATCATTATTTTTAATCTTAAAGTTTCACACTCTTTGTATATATAACGAATATATAACTAGTGTTTCGTATGAATTATATTTGTTAGGTTTTAGTTTATAAATTATGAAATTATAAACTCAGATATTATAATCTGATGTGGTTTCCTTTTTGTTGAGTGATTGAAACCATTGATACAATATGTTTAACTTTCCTTTGATATAAAGAAACTTAGGTGAGGGTTGAGGTCTCTCTACTTTTGGAAGCATTGCATGGTAACAACTAGCTAGACTCCCTAGTAATTGAAGACTCCAACAAAAAAATTACATTACCTGTATTCATCGATTAAAATAAACATCTAGTATCAACCATAAAATAAAGCATAAGCTGTCTCTCTAATTTGATTTTAATTATGAGATAAATTGTACCCAAGTTAAATTTGCTTTTAATCACTGCTTTGTACAATTAAATTTGCTTCCTTCCAGATAGTGAAAAGTTACTTAATAGTTGGCTCAAGTTCAAGTCACTATAAGCTCAGGTAATTGAGCTATAACTCATAACATAAAATGACATTCATCTATTCAACTTATATGAGATACATCATAACTGGTAGGTGATGTGGACTGATAAAGTCTCAACATATTTTCACTCTCATTAATATCTGGAGACTCTTATCAACAAAGCAAAACTCATCACAACCTCTTTTGTGTACATTTCAACCATAACACATGAAATAGACAAGTCAAGATTTCAAGCACAAACTCAAGACTCAATTTTATTGGAACTACTATAAGTGTTTCAATACAATTATAGTAGGATTGTAGTAACATTCAAATAAAGAGTTGGAATGAAACAACCACCCAAAAGTATTTATTTCACCAAAATGGATCCTATAATGCTTACTTCACAAATCACTATATACAACACAAGATTGCAGAGAGGGGATACCTGGTCAAACTCCAAAGACAGGACAAATGACCTTTGTTGCATTTTAGCTTAGGGAGGAGCATGTAGAAAGCAAAGCAACTATATAAATTAACCCATATGGGGGCGCCCAAAAATATCACAAGTGGGCCAAAATAAATAGGAAAAAATATCTCCCTCATTTGCTTTGCTGCTGCTGTATAAGTAGCTACGCTCCAAGCTCATTTCTTTGTCCTCTCTTTCAGCAACATCCAAACTAGGCATACTTTTGAACTTATCCATGAAACAAAATTTGATCAAAACCCTCCAGAGTCGTGTTCCGTATCTTCCTTCCTTGTTCTTCAATCCATGCAAGCTCCGAAGAACAAATGATAGAAAGGGAAAAATAACTGAATACAACAGCGCAATGCATGACATGCGCATGATCAGTAAATTCCCCTTAAAACTGTCAGTCTCTACTATCATCTGCCCTCAAGATTGGACAGCCAGCTTTTGCAGATGTTCAAAGAAAACTTGAAGGCTCACATCGTCAGTGAAGATTACATCCGAACCAGCTGTCATCTCGTGTGTGTTATTATATGTTGCTGATGGGTTCAACTTTGCTAACAAAAATCTAGCCTGTTAAACGTCAAGCAAAACCTTACCATTATGAAAAACTAACCTTTTCATGCATAAAGGATTGATGAAAGAAGAAAAAAACTGCTACGGTGCAATGGACGGGTAAGAAACAGTACACAAAGATTGCATAGCTCATGATATGAATGAATTTTAGGAAAGAATCACCGACTAAATGAGACAAATAACAATCAAACTGGTCTCTAGGTAAACAATACTAACCTGGGAACCATGTTGATCACACACTACCAATCTAGGAACAGGGAATCGTTCTCTAACTATCATTTGGGCATCATCATGTGGAGCTTGTAATAGCTGTGCAAATGCCTGTACCATATATTAAAAGGTATGAGAAAGTGTAGGAAAAGAAACAACGACAGATGCAACACTGAAAACAAACCAAAAAAATTGTCTAGAGAAGAGCAAGTTCCATTATAAACAACAAAAGTAACTAATGCGCGCAATTAAGAGATTATATTTAAATCTAAGATCAATTTGTGAGCGAATTTGCATGTAATGGTAATTTCTTTAGCGGGACATGACTAAGCACGAACCTGGTGTTCTGGTTGGTTCTGGTAACCCAAGTTGCGCCATTGAGCTATCGTCATCCCATGAAAAATGACCACACTAAAATATGAATCTAGCAACAGAATCCGGTCTGCAGCAATGGAAGCCACATCTAACAGTGCTGGTGCAGGCGGTGAATTAAATGAATATGATATTAGAGATGGCTGAATCATGACAGCAGCATTACTAATATTTTCTCTGTTCAACAACATGCGGAAGTAGGCAGTCTCGTCTGGACTGTTGTTAAAAACCTACCAATACATTTTGCCACCCACAATGACACAGTTAAATAAAGAACTTTAAAAATGCAGGGTAGGAAGAAAATCACAATAATGGGTACCTGCAAAAACTGTGACCGTCGTAGATTGAACAGAAACTGGGGGAACAACGAAAACGACGGATTTAAGGTAAAAGATGAAGGATCATCCTTGCGGTAGTCACCAAACTTAGAACATAGGCGAATGAGTAACCGGTCCAACCACCGTGTAGCATCAAAAGTTTCCTGGTCAAAGAAATTTTGATGCTCAGCTAGGTATTCGTTTCCAAAAGGTTAGTTAAAAGAAATTTTGCCACAGATAAACATGTCCAACAACAAAGATTGATAAAATGTATATTTGTGGCAATTTATTATGAAAATAATTACACAAGCACAAATTTCATAAAAACCATCAATACAAAAAGGTGTTCTCCCAAATCAACAAAGTTAGATAAAATGAATATAGCAATTTATTATGAAAATGATTAAAATAAGTACAAATTTCATCAAAAGAATCAATGTAAAAAGGTGTTCTCCCAAATCATTATGTTCTCCTGAAACTCCCAACAATCACCCATTTGAATAAAAATGTAAGTTATAAATCATAATATGTTGAAGGAATACTAAAAGGAACAACAGATAGTAACACAACTAGACATACCTCGGTCTCCATTTTCAAAGAAGCATATCTAGCCATTACCACTGCAGCAGTTTCTTGGTCAAATCCTTGAATCAATTCCTGAAGAGCAAAATAATGATAGTAATTACAACTCCTGGTAACAATTAATTTCGCATTTTCCTAGTCCACAATTAATTGTTGTGCACAACATATAATACAATGTAGGGACTAAAGCTAATGTCCTCATAAACATGGAGTCTTTATGTCATAGATATACATACTACACACAAAAATATAAATGCATTTAGATATCTATATATACCAAAATTTGAGAATTAAACTTGACTGCACAAAGGGTAAAGAGAAAGTAGACAAGCTTCTTAATATTATGATTAGTGTGGCAGCTCAAGCTATTTCTTTGATATTGATAAATAAACAGCCATCCAATTCCACAAACATTTAAAAAAGCACACAAAAACTACCTCAGAGCTAACAGAACTATCTACCCATCTTCTAGTTACTGTTGTGACACGAAGCACTGACTGACCATCGGGGCCCTGATAACTGCAATAAAATCATGACCATGAATATTCAATGACCAATGGTAAAGTGGAAAGAAGGAAAAATAATTATATATATTAGTGAAATTTCCCCAACATAACCTTGTAAGGAACTGCAGGTACAACTGTGGATTGGCAGAACCTGGCGTGTTTGAATGATCACTTGATGAAAGATCGAACATCACCGTCAAGCACGTACTCTTGTCAAGACCACACATCTTCCATGCTGTCGTGTTCCCCTCTCCTATAACAGTATCAGCAACAGAAGGACCTTTCTGCAGTATGTGATTGTAACCATCAAAATCCAGAAATATCATATTTCGATTCAGTCTTAAACCTATAGAACCAACATGAACTCCGTTTGCAGAGTAAAAGAAAATAGGAAATTAATGATTTGAAACATTAATTGATCCAACCTTTTCCAATGATGTGCAAGGTCCAATTATTCCCTGAATTTTGATTTCCTTTGAGCAATTTATCTCAAGCATCCCACTGAAACATAAATTAAGCTGGCAGTGAGTACATAGAATAGCAGATGAGGGAAAGATATGTAGAGAGAACAGGAGAGAGAGGAAGAAATGATAAATGCAAAACAACCACATGGACAATGTAAAACAAAACAAGTAACCAAGTAAAAAGATGTATCCAGTGGAAGGGGTAATATAGCACTAGTGAGAAACTGAGAATGCAAAAGGCCAAAACAAACTGAAATTGCATAAACCGAAAATATAAATACAACATTTGAAATGAAAGAAGAATACTCACTTGAAACAAAGACTAAGAGATTGCTCCCCATCCTCAAAAATACGCTTAAAAGAATCCTTGAAGACTGAATGACCAAAACTTTCAGACAGGACAACAAGGCCACCGGTTCTTTCAACAGCAACTTTCATTTCTGCAACTCCAACCTTTATATTTAAAACATCCATGGATCAGCAGAAGACAGCATGAGCATAATAAGTTAGGTTCAATTTTTTTTTTCAACACATGATATAATTTGATCTCATGAACTAAATCAAATAGTTTGCCAGCTTAATTTGAATGAAATTCAAGCTACGAAACAAGTTTCCTATTGAACCAAGTCGGGTATTGAGTGAGTTATTTCTTGTCGAGTGGAGCTGAAAAAGCCAGTTTCAACTTAGGTAGACTCAGTACCAACCCTACAGTACATGCCTACCTCTCTCACTTACTAAAACCCATCATGCTTATGATCTATCTACGAATTCTTTATCCAACTATCAAGTGAACAAATTCTAGAAGCATGAGTAAATTAGTATACTGGCACAAACCTGATCAAGTGCTGAAGCAAAAATATCTAAAACGTGACCTTGGCTAACTAGCTGTTTTGCAAGACTCTCATAAAATTTGACTGCTTTCTTAAAGTATGGTGCTGCATCTTTGTCAAGATCTTTATGAGATCGCACAGGGTCAGATAGATCTCTGGACACAATCTGCAAAAAAGTTTAAAATCAAAATCTTCAGCATCATAAAAACATTCTATGAATGGATTGTTCAAAAACTGGCAATAAATAAAATAATCTGATTCAATTTAAGGCTTCACTACAACGCCACTTCTATGCAACTGATCGAGAACCTAAATTTATTATTTTCTTAAAAATAATCTGATTTTAAGTACAGTTCAACCATCACAAATGCACAACCATGCAACTTGCATACCAAATCATGTAGCATGACACCAAAATGGCTGACCATTCCTACGGGCTACAGTCATACATTCCCAATGTTTTGAAGTTTAATGAATATTATATCCTACAACAACAACCAAGCCTTTATCCCAATAGGTGGGGTTGGCTACATGAATCGAACGACGCCATAATGCTCAATCATAAATCATGTTCATTGACAAAGCAGAATATTATATCCTAACACTAACTAATTAATAATCCCAATAAAAATGGTCTCAATTTGAAAATAAAACAAATCTAACATGAAAATATATCAAACAACCAAATTATGCAGCAAAATCAAAGCGCAGAAAACTGATTTACCGTGCCCGGTCCTTCAGTGCAAGGACCACCAACCAAAGTTATGATTCTAGCTCCAGTCCCAGGATTACAAGCACCGAGCAATCCCATGGCAACATTCAAGGCCACTCCAGTACACCGAGCTGGACGACTCCCAGGGGGAACTGGCCATTGGTCAGTTTGCAATTCATCTAACAGCTGCAGAAAACCACAATAGTCACACAACTCATCTGTCAATAATCATTCAATTGACTCAAATTATATCTATTCAAAATATATTGGGAATTCAACATCGTGGAGCATAGACACTTCAAATAGTTTCCATGTTCGTGTCAATTGTATCCAAGATACTTCAGACACTTTCAGAGACTCCTATCTTGGTTATACAACTTTTTACTTCTATTTTTTCAATTTTGACACTAATGGATAGAAATATCACGTTAATTAGATAATTGTTAGCATGTTATTTTGTTTTGTATGCTTATCTCATTTTCATATTGTGTCCAGGTCCTACGTTGTCCCAAAGATTTCTAGATACCCATCTATCATGAAAACAAAAATTCATGATTTCTAAATATATTGTACCATAATTGTGTCGCCCTATATATGGTACTTATGTCCCTATGTATCCATGATTTGTAAGTACCCATCTATCATGAAAACAACAAAACATTCAATGAATACTTCACGACTCGTACAAGACAGACCTATCAGGTATACCATAAAAGTTCCAAAAATTCAAATGATCACTAACCAAATAGAGAGTGTATTCGCAGTTGTATCATATATGTATCTGTACTTTCTAGCTACCCATTTATCATGAAAAAAAATATTCAATGAATGTTTGACAACTTACACAGTTACACCTATCAGGTATCATAGAAACTCCCAAAATATAAATAACGACCAACCACATTGAGACAGCATTCCCCATTTTTATATTAATTTATCACTATATTGTGCATCCCTATATCCTGTCCTAGAAATTTGAAAAGTTTCCAGCATCAATATATCAAAGCTTTTATAGCTACCTGTCTGTCATGAAAACAATATTCAATGAATGTTCGACAACTCATACCTCTCAGGTACTATAAAAATTCTCAAAATTAAAATATATATTGAGAGTGCATTCCCAATTTTATATTAATTTTGCACTATATTGTACATCCCTATGCCATGTCCTATTAAAAACTATCAGACAACAATGAAATTCTCAAAATTCAAATGAACAACTAACCGCATTGAGAGTGTATTCACAATCAGACGCAGGCAACAAAAACCTTGTAACCGCCGAACCCGGAAAACCACCACCAGTAGCAGCCTGCTCCCCTCCTTTCTGGTATCCACCACAGGGACCAACACCACCAAGTCTCCTCCCTAAAGCACCACTACCACCGAGCCCCAACTGGTCCAAAACCTGTTCCTTTGGAATTTCCTTGGAACCGCGAAAAACATAAACTTTAGACATATCAGAGAACCCCAGCTGATGAACCTGGACCTGCGTCCCAAAGGAAAGAAACCCAACAAGTGCATTATCAGGCAAGAGGCCAATGGCACGGCGAAGCGCCGATTTAACAAAGTCCATCTCCTCATGAATGATACAAGTATCAAGGAGGAACAAAAAAACCGGGGAAGTGAAATGATTAGATGGAAATTGATGGAAAGAATTTGAAATTGGATTGACATATTCAACGGTGGTGTAGTGAGGATAGAGTTCACCGGGGAGGTTGGTTTGGGAGATGGCGCTGTAATGAGGAGGGAAATGGTTGCGCTGGTAACAGAAGGGGCAAATCCAGATATTGGCAGTGAAGTCGACGCGCGAGAAAGGGTTGAGTGGTGAAGAGCATGTTTTGCAACGGAGTGGCGCGTAGGGGAGACGTGGGATATCTGGGTGAGGTTTGATTAAGGAGATTGTTGCGGCGAGTGGGATAACGCACTTCGAGGATTCTACTTTGGAGCGTGGCCATACGTTCCATGTCATGCGAATTCCGTCCAGGCCTTCTGGATCTGTGTTACCCATCTCAGACGACATCGTTTTGTTTTGTTTTTTTAAGAATTGAGAATTCAGAGAAAATGAGGTGACCCCTTTCGTTTGTTGTTGAGAATTGGGAATTGAGAGAGAAAGAGAAAGGAAAGGGGTCAGCGTTTTTCAAAATGGAAATTCTGTTACTCTCTCAATCAATTTTTGGAAAAACACCCACCTTTTACATTGTAATATATAGGGTGGGTCATGTAAAACACACGGTTTATTTAGTTGGTCCCATATGAAATATTTCAATAATTAAAGATAGTCCATTTAACCAACGAGGTCGATTCTATACCTGGCCTAGCATCAGTACCTCATGTCTGTTGGATTTGACAAGGTAGTCTACAATGTTTGGGGTACAGAACAAAAATAGTGGTACCTCCCAATAACTAAAGGATAATGAAGACAAAAAGAGATAATCAAGTTGGTACTAAAATTACCACAGCCATCCAACCATAACTAAGTGACAATGTTAAAATAAAAATGACTGATCTTAAAACAATATTCCAATGTATGAAACACAATAAGCAAGTAGGTTCACCACATTACAACATTTCACCACTACCTATAAAGATCTGCTAACTAATTTTAAGCAAAAATAACAAAATGAGATAGAGAATTAAAAGAGGTATAGAGATTGAGAAGTTCCCATTGCTAGAGCTGGATTGGGACTGATTACACCATACTCAAATTTGGCAGATTTCCGGCATCTTTACTACTTGCTTGCCTAAAAGTATAACTCGATTATTACTCATTTGTTTTCAAAGTTATCACTGATATCCATGTGGACCTCACAAATTTGATGACCAAAACATATTATTTCTGCACACAAAAGTTGCCAAGAAGAAGGTCAAATGAGCTTCATCTAGTCACAGATAAACTGGATGCTTTGTGTGGCTGATTATTTATGTCAACATGGTCAGAATCTAGTTCCCACCAAGCACCTCCATCATCCTTATAGGCATCGTCAACTTGATCACAAATATCTTCAATATTCTCGTCTTCAGTAACCATATTATCTGGATTGTATGTCCATTCTAACCTCTTTAAAATATCACGATCCTTCCAATTTTCCACAACTGAAACAGCCTCCTTTTTAGCCTTCCCCATCAGAATCTCCACCCAAGAGAAGGCAGCATCTGCAGTCCTCTTCAACTCTCCATCAGGAGTATCCCCAATGACAACCGTCTTCAGACATCGTAGTTTTGCTTCCTTTATCACATTGATAAAATCAGAATCATCTGATACGAGCACCAGACACTCAATCCGCCTATGATCCATCATATCCACCATCTGACTTTTCAATGCACGATCTGAAGCTTGTGGCTTATCTAACACAGTCTGAACCCAAAACCCTGCCCGTTTCAGCTCATCCGCCAAACCATACCCCACTTTTGGAGTCAAAACAGTCCTTGCAGCCTTCTTATACTTTTCCATTTTCATCGAATACTTACCCACCAGCTTCACCCTCCTGCTCCCTTTCGCCGACTCTATTTGATTCACTCTTTTCGCATGCTCGCGCTCATGCAGTTGCTTGAAATGGTTAACAAGCTTATCATTGGTATGAAATTTTCTCCCACAAACCCGACAAAGATAAGGTTCATTCCGCTTGATAACACCCTTGTTCTCTAATTGATTCAAGAGTTCCCTCTCCTTCTTCCTTTCCCGGACAGGGAGTGGGACATGGCTACAAGTGTGGCTATTTGCATAAGCGATCATGTGTCTGACAACCCCAAAGGAGGAAGCGGCTACTCTCAGTTTATTGGCTACTTCATAAGGTGGAATTGAGTTGGGTGGTTTGTTGTCTAAGTCCCAAAAAAGCCCCACCCTTGGTGGCAATTTCAGACGTTCGGATCCAAAATGACAATATCTTACGGCACCGTATGGGCGTGTAGAGAAGATGCTACGAAATTTGAGGATGGAAACCATAGGCAATGATGGATTCTTAATTTCACGTATAAATAAAAGAGCTTCCCTCTATTCCTTACAAGTTGAAGGTTATGGCACTTAACACCCAACTAACAAAGCCCATTTTAAGTGTGAACTTTCTTCAAACAAGTTGAGTGCAAGGCATAATTAAAACGGTGAGACATAAGATAGTAATAATACAGAGTTAGTGATGTAGTGGGTGGTCGCAGTGAGAAGCACATAACCACATAAGGTGAGAGTGCGTGGATTGTGTCTAGGGTGTATGGTTCATTGCTTCATTTCCCTTCCATTTTATGGCATTATATATTATAAAGTAGCGGAACCATGATGGTTGTGTGGTTATGAGAGATTAGAATACTTTGTATGATCATTGTGTGTTATAATCTGTTTATATTGTTTAGTTCATACTCATTGTGACTTTGAATAACTTTGTCTTCTAATGAAGGAGCTTTCATTTGAGAGTAAAAACAATTGCACTAGTTTTGATGAAAGACTTCACTTGGGTACTAACATTCATTCAAACTGGTATCAATAGAAAAATACAACATCAAATTAAAATTGTATGATATTGAATCCATAATTATTAGCATGATGCATTAACCGGTGTAAAAATGGACTCTAACGGCGATCAAAAAAACACAGACGAGACCAAAGTAGAGGAGAGAATGAATGAGTATAGCAGCAGCACTTGTCTCAAAGTTACCAAACTCCACACACCTTGATCGACCAGGTACCTGAATCAATCATGTTTTATATACATCATTATCCAATATTATTAATAAATCATATATCTTATTCTTTCCCTTTAAAAAACAATATTATATGTGTACCTGAAATAGGAGCCCCGGTGTTAATAGCACAAACAACACTACAGAAACAACTACTGGCCCCCAATCTGATGACATTTTTGTGTTCTAAATCTCAGACAACAAATGGAACAGCAAAAATGTGTATGTATGACTATGTGTGTTGTTAAATGTAACAGTATTTGTAGGTTGTAAATTATTAAGGTAATGTCACTCATTGTGACTTTGCATGTGGTTCTTGTCATTCGATTTGGATTAAGAATAACTTGCTTCATATGCTAATTCTCGACAAGCTGCTTATACTTGATCTGAATATGATATGTGATTTTGAAGAAAGGAATTTTAGTGACTTGTGTTTACAAATTTGGTTGGACCTTGGAATTTCATTACTTCTTCTCAAAGGAATTGCAATCCACTCCACGAGGTAAGGGAATAAAACATTGTCATTTATATTTGTACTATTTCATGTACCCTTTCATTCTTATTGCTCAAAAAATATAAAGTTAATTCATATGTAATTTATGTTTTACTTTTCTAACCAATAAAAAGCAATTGGTACATGAAATAGTACAAACTATGACACAGAAGATGTGACTCTATTGAAGAGATGAGTTATTTGTGTATGAAGACCTTAGCTAGATTATAGATTTTGTCCTAATAGGAAAAACCAATGTTCAAACTCAAGTTATGCAATAGTCATAAGGTAATATTTCATCAAATATTCCTAATCCCAGAAACATAGATCCGTCAATCCCATTAGCCTCTTATCACTCTCCATTCTCATTTGATCACGACATCAAACAAAATAGAAAAACTCACATTAGATTTAGGGGTAATCAGGCTTAAACTGGTGACTTACATCGTGTCATGGTGACACTCTACCGCTAAGTTATACCCTTTCCTTCTCTGTCCCACATCGAGAAATTTAACTAACTAATCCTAAAAAAAAGGGTCGAGAAACTCAGCGCCACTATTCTTGAACAACTTGGAGTCGAACCTTCTTTTCTTTTCACACTATCACGGATACGAAAATAATGAGAAAACTTGGATTCAATTGTCAACTACTCCTATCGAAAATAGGATTGACTGCGGATTCGAGCAATAACACACGATTTTAGAAAACCGAACAATTTTCTCGATCTAAAGCATATGAACAACTAAAATTTAACTTCTACTACTAACAAATCTATAAAACCCAAAAAACAATGAAAAAGTATCACATCTTGGTTGTCAAAATAACATCTATGTATTAAACTCATATCTTTACAATTCTTATTATGTTATTACAAGTGGACTCACCTCTCTATTTTATTTTGCCACCTCACACGTATTAGCCAAGACAGTCATGGAACCTCATTCGGAAATCAACATCATGACTGAGACAGTTGATGCACCTAGCTCGATGAGTGATGTGCATGACACGCCCGGAGACCACACATCAGACGCGCACACCTCGCTCGGATTGGATACGCATGCCTCAGTCAGACTCCTAGGTTCCTCGGTCACGAAGGTCAGGTTGGCTCAGCTAGAGGCCAACCTTGGCACGGTCATGCATGTCAGGTTGGCTCGATTAGAAACCAACCTTGTGCACCAGATACACCAGCAAGGGCAGACACTTACTATTGAAGCAATCTCAATTATCTTTGTTAGCAAGGGTATTTTAGTGATATTTTTGGATAATTAGGATATAGTCTATAGACATATGAAACTAATTCAACTCAATTCATTCAGATTCCATAGAAATCACAAGACATAATTGGTTCTTGATTCATCTTCATTCTGGAGCTTCCATTGCTCATTCCTTCATCCTTCATATTTTGTGTTAACACGGATGTGATATGGTGCTGTACACCGTGTACTGTTTGTATTATTAAACAAGGTTGGTCTGTTATTCACACACTAACATGTACACCATATATTATAACATAAATAAAACTAACAAAGTTGGAAGGCAACATATATAACAAGTCAAAGGAATTCCACAACTTTAAATGCACAAAGAGACAATAAATGATGGATGACTCAAATATTATACATTACAATGTATCAATTACATGTTTTGTAAAAGCTGAAATCTGGCACTATTAAGAAACTGACTTGGCCACTCCAACTACTTGTCTTTGTTGTAATTCATATGGTGTATGGTGCCTTTCTGCCACCTTTCTCACCATCAAGCTAATTTCTTTCTAACCCATCTGAATCAATCTCATATATACATAAATGCACATAGAAATGTAAATTTACTAGACTATTGCAACTTTCACTACTACTATTATTAGACACCTGAACTTGTATCATATAATACACCTGGGGTCTTCAAATTCCCCTCAATCATTTCCAATTTGAAGTTAGCATGCATGATAGTGACTTTACATGGAATATAATCAATGACTTTTGATACCCTTCCCAACCAATTAAAACTCAAGTCTGACCAATCAAACTTAGCTCCTACATACACTCCCTGCCACAAGAAACAATATTTTAGACCAAGGATCTTCAAGCACACCAAAAAAGAAGACAATGGAATAGGTCACAAACGAAAGAATCAATCATTTTTTGGGGGGGGGGGGGGAATTTTCTTTAACATCAAAATAAGGACATCATACCGGGTTCCTTTATTTGTCTGAAGCATTTCCAAATGCATGTATACAAAGAAGATAAATTGTAAGTCATATGTATGTATGCATGTATATATACATAAAGGGAATGGATTAAGTGAGAAGATATGCCCTGTGTATCTATATATGTGTGGATGATATTCAAAACTTGATGTTCAAACAACATGACTCTTTCTAAAGTCTAGAATAGTATTATTTTTTTCACTCTGCCTCACTTTTTTTCCAATGATATATATATATAACATTCTTCAGTCACTTTAAAAGAAATAGTCAAGCTTTGAAGTGAAGTGCTATAATATGCATTTCCTAAATAGGGAACTTACTTTGAGTAGACTTCTGAATCTATTTATGCACTTCTAACTATCCTGACGAACCGACACGGATGCTTCCATTATCATGAGTCATCTGGTTTACATGAGCTCTGTATTTTCTATTTCAAGATGATTGGAAAAACCGCGAAACTTCTCTATAAAGCTGTTCAGCTTCAAATGGTTTTGAAACATATCCATCCATGCCACAGTTTAGGCATACCTCATGTGTAGCTTGGATCACATCTGCAGTCATAGCCAAAATTGGTATATGCCATTTTGAACTATTCTCAGAGGCTTCCACAGACATTTCTCTGTTCACACCACGTTCCATCTCCCTAATTCTCATTGTAGCCTCAAAACTGTCGGAAAATGATTGTATATTAGCAATTATAAGTGCATCTTTAGAAATATCAATTATCTAAATTAAAACTAAATGAATATAAATTTAGAATTGTCAAATTAATTGTAGCATTGTTGTGTTGCAATAATTTAAGAGTCCAAGTACTTAACATTGTATAAATTGATTGTCTTCAATGCAATTCAAAAGTTTTATTAGTTTCCATTTGAGACAAACTGTCCTACAAATTAATATAAGGATTAACAACTCTTCTGTATGTTTGTGGAGAAATTTCAAATTTAATTTCAAACCATACTTGTAAAGATTTAGAAGAAGGTATAACAGTTACGTACCCATCCATTTCTGGCATTTGAATATCCATGAAACAGGCATCAAACTGATGGGGTGGCTTCAGCAAAGAGATGCCATCTTTTCCACTGCTTGCACAAACCACACTAGCTCCATACTTTTTCAAAGCACCAGCCGCTACGGTGCGGTTCACACTATTGTCATCTACAATTAGAATTTTCCTGCCAAGAAGAAGATGGTGAAGAGATAATGTTTGAAGATTCCTCTTGTTCCCAACGCCCATGGCTCGTTGTAGCGAAGCAGCAAGCATACTTGCTCTTAAAGGTTTTATGATGACAGTTGGATTATGAACACCTGATGTTATAGAACTGCTAGAATTGACAAGAATGAATAGTTTTGGAGGAGGAACACCACCACGGTCAACTTTACTAGCACTATTGACAAAGTCAGTCGAAATGACTGAATCCCTATCCCATATCTCCTGTTCAATCAGGACCATATTGATACATACATTGCCATTGCCTATGGTGGACAAACCTTGATATAAATCTGAAACTAATTCAACATGAATGCCAAGTCTCTGAACATGATATCTTGACACTTCAGCTCGAACCGGTCGGGGATCAATAACTAATGCAACCATGCCTTGAAATTCTGAGGATGCAGTGTGAGATTGGTTATTGATTTGCTGGGTTTTACACTCACTTGAATTAGGACATCCATTGGTGAACACAGCAGTAAATGTGAAAGTGGACCCAATCTTAGGTTCACTCACAAATCCAATTTCTCCATTCATTAGCCTAACCAAACACTTGCTAATGCTTAGACCAATGCCTGTTCCCCCATGTTTTCGATAGATCGATGGACCGACCTGCATGAATGGAGTGAAGATGAGTGACTGTGATTCTAGAGGAATTCCTTCACCTGTATCCTCAACAGATACAATCAAATTGATGAGATCACTTGAGGTTGATGACGAAGAACCAAATGGTCCCTCTTGACTGAAAGCCTCAAATCCTTCCCAGCTCCGGCGACTATCAGCAACGGCGAAACCACTTAGGGTATCATTTGAAGTTAATTCTTTGTCAACTTCTATTGAGTGGATAACCTCCTCAACTACATGGATAGTGATAAAGATATGCCCTTTGTCTGTGAACTGCCATGCCATAAAATTGCATAATCAGTTTTAATGATACATATTCAAGAAACAGACATCTCATTTTTACTTTAGAGATAATCGTTTTTGGCTGAACCACTGATTAGAAATTTTCTCATTTATGTAAATTACTCCACAACACTATAATCACTGGAGCATATCTCTTAAGGCAATCTTAAACACAAAATTAAGGGTAAGGGCATATCTCTATATCCAAATTGACAGGACTTCATGGTATATAACATCTTTATTTCTCCTAATAGACTTACCTTGATAGAGTTACCCATGAGATTCGTAAGTATTTGCCGAAACCGTCCCGGATCGCCTATTAGCTGTTCAGGAACTCGATCTGACACATAAACTGCCAACTGTGTTCCCCAAATGAATCATCAAGTTATTATTAGAAAAATGCACATTTTGAAAAGTCCATCATGATAAAGAGGCATCAGAAGTTCAGATATATATATATATACCTCTATTCCTTTTGCTTGAGACTTCTCAGAAAATAGTGACAACACATCATCCAAAATTGCTCTTATATCAAACAACACTGCCTCGAGCTCTAGCTTGCCAGATTCAATCTTTGCCTGGTCCAAAACCTCATTTATAATTGACACCAACGCTTTTCCACTTCCCTGTGCCGTTCTAACATATTCCTGTTGTGTTACATCTAGATCTGTGTCCATAAGCATGTTCATCATACCTGAAAATCCAATTTTAAAGCAAGGTCATGGCTTAAGAAGATTTTTGTTTGAGCACTGGAATTCGTATGGAGAAAGTTGACAATTTTTCTTTTTACAACACAAAATACTGGTACTTTGCATTATCAAACTCGGTTTTACAAAAGTTGTCGTGCACATATGTACAGGAAACATTTCCATTTTCATTTTGTGGTGTGTATTGCTGAACATTATACAGTATACTGTACATTATACCACAGGAATAAAGCAAGATTGAGTTTACTACTCACCTAACACACCATTCATTGGTGTTCTGATCTCATGGGAAACAGTAGCAAGGAACTGCAGTTTAATAATTGATTAACTTCACATGATCAGTATAAAATTTAAGCCTGAATAACAAGTTATATAGCAACTAGAAAAACCACATTTTGCGTACCTGGGATTTTGCAACATCAGCTGCCTCGGCTCGTTTTTTAAGCTCCATCATCTCATGGTAATCATCCTCCACTTTTGCAATTCGATTCACAGTGGCATGAAAAATATGTCCAACAAGGAGTGCAATAACAAGGATTCCAATTGATGTGGTTATTGCCAACCATGGCCATGGTGGTGTCTGTTTGAACCTGTGTCAGCTCCAAACTTGAGTTTTATGCATAGTTCAAGTCTTTGACTACGTTAACATTTCATTAAATAATTTAATAAATTAAGGGGGAATTTGGAAGAGCTTACAAAAAGCTAATTTAGGCTTACAAAAATAGCTTATGACTTCCCTATAAGCTCCTTTTTTACTTATTTCTATAAACTTATTGGAGAAGCTTATAAAAACTCTTTTTAGCTTATTCCAAAAAGGCTTACTAAATAAGTCCATAATTAAGTTGTAAACCAAATGCACCCTTAGCTAGACTCTGACCCCAAGAAAAATGTGATATCTCCAAATAAAAGAAATTCAAATTGGGTAATGAAACTATTGGTAACACCAAACACAAACTGTGTGTATATATATGCCATTAAACCACCCATATCAGCTAATATTATAGTTATTCTGAGATTCCATTGTTATGCTAACCAAATTTGTTGAACATTAAGGAGAAGAGATATAAATAGAGTACCTGCAATGCATCTCGTGCTTCCTGAAAGGATCTCCAAAGCTAAGAGCACTGATATGATATAACCCATCACCTGATACATTTGAACCATACATGGGAATAGGATGGGTATGATTTGTAGTATCATAAACATTAACAATTACTGTTTGCTTGCTAGCAAGTTGTTGAAGCAATTTCTCCACTAAAGACTCAATATCGAAAACCCCACCAAGATACCTGCAAGGAAGTGAGTGAAAACATTACTCATCTTCTCTCTTAAATTATCTATATTCATGAATTTTTTAACCCAAATTAAACGCAGTATTAAGTTTCCTTGTAGATTAGTCACTTCAGACTTTTCATTACCATAGGGGAAGAACTAAAATAATGTTAGTACCTCTTTTAGATAAATTTTGTTCACAAATTGAGTTATCTTACTATGAACTCAAGTTCAAAGTGAACTGAACCTTATACATAGCAACATATCTAGTTACCTACCATTTAATTTTATAATATGAACATATTTATAAATATAAATTATGTTCAGGATAATGGATATGGTGCCATATATCTGTTTTCCCTTGGACCTATCTTGCAACAAAAACATCCAAGTCTATGAGGTGATTACATGGATGTGAATGATGTCATAATATCCTATTGTAAATCATATCTTTAGAGAAATCATTTCAATTTAAATCCTTCATGACTCCTTCTAGCTCTGAGGACTGGGCGATTCGGACTGCCCTCCATCTAATCTACTCTACTTATTGTATCGGCACCTCTACAAATCTTCTCTACACATGTCCAACTACCTATCTTTAATATAACTCAATTTTTTCCCCAAATTCAAATGCTGTGCTAGGTGTAGTAGTTACTTCAGAGCTCTTGTGTGCTTGACAAGATACTTGAGGATTTTTTAGGGAAGATTTTTTTCTAAAAGTTCCTAATATATAAGTCTTGATATGATAAGTCAATAGGACTCCCTAATGGCTTAAACTTAAAACATTTTGAGTAACTTACACTTATTAGCTGGTTTAAATTTTACCAAAAACTTTCAATTCAATCAGTTAGTTAACAACCATAAGTTTTTAACTCCTAGCTCTTTGGCTTTTATAACTTTCAACTAGTCTTTAAGCTAGTTGTACCAAACAGAGTCTTAATTATCTTTAAGGAAATGTGCATGTGCTAAATAACGTCAATAAATAAAAAACCTCAGAATGTCAAATAAAAAAACTAGACACACCCATTAGTGGCTTGAATCCTTTCATTTGGGGTTGCATTTGGTGGAAGTTCTTTCTTGTAAACAGCAAATGTCAATATTACCCCTAGACGATTTGTTTTGAGAAGCCTGAAGGGAGCAGTTAAAACCCCTTTGCCTGATTCTCTTGCACGTAACACATTTTCACGGTCTTCCTGTTGATGAACAAGTGAATAATAGTCACAATCATCATTCCAAATTTCACTGTCATAGATTAAAGAGTTTAGTTTAACTTCACACTATCAATCAGATACTGGTAACGTCACCGCATTTATGACTTTGAGTTGTATATTTTTAATGATATCACACATGATTAGTCAAAAGTGCAAAAGATCTATATAGTAGTGTATCACAATATTACAATTGAGATGAGTGATGTACACAAAATCAGAGACTATTCATTTCACTTTTCTCCTGGACTTGTTACATTGCCCATATTTTCTAAGGGGACTTAGTTTCAATAATTAATTTTCTTCTTTTCTATTTCCTAAACAATGCCCTTTAGACACTTGTTAACGCAAGCATTTTATTACATTCAGTGAATTTTATACACTTGTGATAAAACTAACAACTGAGAAATGTTTGACAATTCACCTGAGTAAGAGATATAAAGGTAATGCATATGTGATACATAAACAGAAACCTACCTTTCCAGAAAGCACATCAAGAGAAATGACATGTGAAACTGTATCCTGTGCAAAGATGACAGGAGCATATTCTTCCTTAATAGGGGATGGCTCCAATGACTCAGGGGCATATTCATCCTTATGAACTGGATTCTGTTCCAAGTTATCCATCCTCTTAATAGTCCACCCTTGTTGCTTTTCAAATTGTTCCCTCTCAGAATGGAGCACCCTTACTGCATATGCAACACCACTTGTAAGGGGCCTCTCAAAAGCAGTTCTTTCTGTGTACCTGGCAAAAGTTTTCTACATCTTTTTCAAGTTAGATTTATTTCTTAAAACATCACACTAATGATCTCAGATTCAAAATAAAGACAATGCTAACCAGTTAAGGAATTAAATAAGTAACAAGCTTCATTTGAAAAGATAATAAAGAGAGATCTAGGTACCTGGTCAATGGCAGAGGGGTCCTTGGCATGGTGAAAGGTTGAGATTAGAATGGACATGGCTTGGATATGGTTCATACTCACATTGAACTGGTCCTGCAGCATCCTAGCCCTTTCATCACACATACTTGTCAATGTTTCTTTCCTCTTCTCAATCACTTGTAAGCTCATGCAACACAAGATCCACAAACACACTATACACCAAGCAATTACCCATATCAGCAAAAGCTTCTTCCACAATGCTTTCCTCACTTTCTTTGACCCAATATACTGGTAATAGTATTGGTGACTTAGACCACTATTCCCTAAGATCTTCTCCCACCATTTCACCCACCACATCTTGCTGCCACTACCCCCTAGAAAACCCATCTGGGTGTCCTTAGTTAACCAATTCAGATAAATGATAGACACAATCCAGCAACATAACACCAAAAGTAGATGCCCCACTTTTAAACCAAACCCAACTACATGGACCAAACTCATCAACAATAGTAACCAACACAATTTAACTATGAACAGGTAAGTGGATTTGTGAATCACTGTCAAATCCACAGAATCTCCAGACAAACACTAAAATCCTATTATTGGAAAAAAGTTCTGAAATTGTTGTAACTTGCAAGAGAGTAGAATTCAAGAAATGAAGAAGAAAAACGCCAACCACCTCCCAATTCCTGAAAAACAAAGCAGATTTCAATGAAACATTACTTCTGACAAGATGCTATCTTATCCAAATCGACGCTAGCCTGAATTTCAGAATGAGAACAGCAAAAAATGACTTAGATATATGAAAATGAACACACCCTTATAAGAATCATTCTTAGTTTCTAATTCCAAAACATAAAATTGATACTTATTGTTATCCTGTCAGCCACTACCATCTACAATAGAACAAAAAAAGAGGGGCCAGAAAGTAACCTGCAAAGATTCCTCTTTTAGTTATCAAATCTGAAGTTACCATTACACAATGAAGAAACCAAGCATGCAGTGATGTTCAAATTTCTAAGATCAAACAATATAGAGAAGCAGCAAGATAGTGTTAATGTTTAAGGTTTAAAGCATAGATCTTTGCAACAACAAAAAAGTAGAAAAAGGAGTACACTTTAAAAAGATTGAGATAGAAGTAAAATTAATGGAGTGGATGAAAATGAAGGTAGAAAAGAGTTAGAACATAAAAGAATGAGTTCATGAAGAATGAGAGATAGGAGAATTTTGCAAAAAGACATGATAAGAATATGATAGCAACAATGTTTTCTTGTATTGGCCATTTTCTCTTTCCCAACTATCCACTAAAATAATAATTTAAGAAAGAAATGATTATATATAGTATAAAATAGATGGCAGAAAAAGTTGAAGTTCCACTGAGCAGAAATCACTGCTTTTCTTAACTTTCCTTTACTTTGTAGTTGTGTTCACATCCCCATCCGTCCATTCCACTAGACAACTTCTACACGCTAAGTCCTTAACTCTCAGTGTGCTTCTATTTTTTCATTTCCTATACACATAACACATAACTACCCTTGCATGGAACCACAATATCAAGAATAAGCATAAACTTTTTCTGCAGGATAATGAATGGCATTAGATACCCCTTTATTACTTTTACAATCAACACTGAACCACATCTATTGTGTGTGTATGTATCACAATCTCTGATATTTTCATTTTAAATATTGAATCGAATGCATTTTATATGACACGACATTATGGTACATATTATGGGGTGCATGAAATATGTATAAACATGGATGGTGCTTTGAATTCTGAAGGTGTTATTATGTTAACATTCATCCCCTCCAAAACTTAAGTACTTAAATATTTACGACTTTATATTCTGCAATCATTATAAGTAATCAAAATTAAAGAGTTCCAACATGAAGTGGGAACTTGTTCTTTTTAGTTATTGAAATTAAATGGAATGTTTGTTAGTTTTGCCACCAAATAAACACTTAGTGGTATTTTATATGACCCTGAATAAATAATCCACATAATTGATAATGTAGTTGTAACAAAGGCTACTAACTAGGTTAGGCATTCCTTATTCTGTTATTTCCATCATAAGTACTACTTCATGTGTAGTAACCATTTATGTAATTTTACATATATAATTTAATGATGAATATGGAAATAAAAATATGAATGGATTTGCACATCTCTTATGGGTTAGTTTTACATTGTTGGACATCATTAATGATAACACAAATGAAAACACAATGATAGGAAAACGAGTAATCTAAGTTAGCAAAATGGTAAATTAGAGGAAAACAAATGGCACTTTAATTAAGGTCATTGGCCCATCACTACATACCCACTTCTTTTTTCTGTCCTTCTTAAAGTGACGTCACCTTACCAATTCTGACATGTAATGTAACCCTTTATTCATCAATAACATAATATTAAGATAACTACTTATTTCTTCTCGTCCGTGAATGCCTTTGCATAGTCTTGCTTTGTAATAAAAGATAGGACACATAGAAGAAGAGGAAGAGAATGAATAATGAAAAAGAAAAAAACTATATTCAAAGCTCATAAATTTGGATCCTTCAAAATAGTTTTTGCTTGCAGTGTATTAGTTCGTGATCAGAAAATAGGGGTAACTATCTACCTATACTTTGCTCAGAACAAATTATTAGATAATTATAAATATGACAACTAATTTCAATTAAATATGAGGTTATTAAATAGTATGCAGTGTTGAACTCAAATGAAGTAATATAATGCATCAATGCCCAACGTGATAACATTACCTATAACCCTATACTCTATTTGTGTCAATTTCTTGTACCACTCCTATAATTGGTATAAAAAAAGTAATTTGATAGACATTCAAATTAAGTAATATAAATTTGTTTCCTTAGATAATACAAAAGTCAACAGAAATAATAGTACGTACATGCCCTTCACCTGGATAAGTTTCTTTATTCTTACCCATAATTTTGTAAAACTTTAATCCAAAATTTATTTAATACTTTATAGATATATGAAAATATCTATAAAGTATTGATAGCTACATACATAAGCATGAATGTAACATATGAAATATGAGTTATCATCTTATATAGTGTAAAACTTTACTCGTGGAGAGCAATGAGGAAGATGTTTGAGATTGACTCTTTCAAAGAGAAAGATGTGAAAAAAGCAATAATGTTTGAGTTTGGTTCTTTAAAAAGTCCAAGCTGGTTAGAATGGAAATGGGTTCTTCAAGGAGTATTGGGAAATTGTAGGTGCAGGTGTAACCAAAACATTCTTTTAACAATAACAACTTTAATGAACACTCAATAAGATAAGCTTAAAGGTAATTATAAGAACATCATAAAATATTTCTATAAATTGGTTGAAATATCTACTCAACACTTATATCTAGGGCCGGTAATGAAACGAATCAACTTGGTATTTATTTGAAACTCGATTCAATATTTAGCTCGACAAATTTGGTTTATGAACCAAATGAGTCGAATTTGGGCTAAAATTTAAATTCATTAAATAAATGAGCCGAACTTTAGCTGAATATAGGAATGGCAACGGGTCGGGGTCAGGTTTGTGCTTACTCAACCCCGAACCCGAAATCCAAAACCCAAACTCGAACCCGAATTAAGTGGGGTTGGAAATAATGATATCATCCACAAACCTGTCGGGTTTCGGGGAAACCGAACCCGGAAAAAAACATATATGTTATATATATATATATATGTGTGAAATTTATATATATAACTTGTATATATGTATTTATGTGTAATTTTATAATTTTAATATATTAATCGGGTTCGGAGTAGGGTATTAACAATATCAAACCCGAACCTGAAATTTGAACTCGGGTAAAACCCGAACCCGAAATCGAACCCAATCACATCGGGTTTCTCCGTTAAATTCGGGTTGAGTTCGAGCAGGTACCTGCGGGTTCGGTTTTCATTGTTATCCCTAGACTCATTAGGTTAATGAACTAGCTATATGTATATATATATTTATATAAACTAAATTTTTATATATCGAACTAGCTCATGAATCTAACGAGTCTAACTATATCCAACTCAAGTTTGACTCGTTTATTTAATTAGCTCAATTTCAAATCATTTGATCTATGAACCAAATTTGTCGAGCTAAATAACAAGTTGAGTTTGGAACGAATACCAAATTGGTGTGCCCAAGTACATCTAAGTTTACCTCTCACTTTATTTTCTCTTTACAACAAATAATTATACTATCTTAAACATCAGTGCCCTTTTCAGATACAAACCCAAGGTAATTGAAGACTAATTCTTACCCGAAACATTAAAAAGATCCACATCGTGACCAATCAATTTCACACTAAAGAACAAAACATACTACTGAGAAATAAACATCAACAAATACTTTAGTTTTTTTATTTAGAATTTCATGAATTACAAGAACCTTCAATCAATCTATTTATTAATGTATTATATTTTATCTTTCCTTCTGAATAGTACATTGATTGCATTGTGAGCCCATATGCAGGTCCTTTTGAAAGGGACATTGTGAAAATGTATATGAAAGCCAGGCCAAAATAGTTGTTTCAATAATTGTGAACCCTCCAAAAGGACAGAAAAAGAGTACTAAGCTAACAAGGAAGCATAGGTGGGAATGACATAACATTATAACCATATAGCCCTTTTACTATTAGTAAGATAGCATATGAATTAGAATTATTATGTTTATAAAGTCAAAATTAGAAATGACTATGAGTAATGACTAGTAAACACTCTTTTGAACCTTATTTTCAACAAATATTATAAAGCATCTCACAAGTTCACTTCCTCCCATATGGGTCTAGTTATTATTTGAAGAAAGGAGCATCCAAGTTAAGTAAAATTCTTAAACAAGTAAAACGGCCAGCTTGTTTGGTTTGAAAATTGTTCCCTTGTTCATTGGTTTAGCACATAGCCACATAGGACAAAGCATATTGGACAATAGTTAGACACCAACATTATTGATGGGACTTTATTAATATTATTGCAATGCAAACTGGCACCATAACCACCAAACATCTCTTCAACTTTCTATTAACCTCTTTCCCCATTTCATTATTATAACTAACATCATCTATTAGGCCTAAACTAAATTACAAATTTAGTGACGTGCTTCTTTGGTTTTAATTCTTTTTTTTATATTTAAGTTTATAAATTCAGTTTCTTTGTTTACCAGCTTGGTTTATAAAAAGATTGTAAACTAATAAAAAAATATATTAAAAATGATTAGTTTAAACAGGGATATCCCCTATCTAAAAATACAATATATATACTAAATACAAGTCAAAAATGGTGATGAAGACTTTAAACAAGGACATCCCCTATTGCCCTCTCATGTCTGATTGTAAACTATGCCTTATGTTTGTGAATACCTACAAAATAGTCCACGCAGATTTAATTTTAGAGTATACCAATAAGAAATTGATACATGTCACTTGTAAATTTAATTATTAATAAATAATATATCTTATGATATATATCATTTTTTGTAGGTAAAAAGATTAGTATAAAAATTTAGTAATAAAATATATTATTTTTCTTAAATTTTATATTGTTGTCTTAGGAATACATCTTTTTTTGACCAACACAATTTAATGTGTTCAAATATTATTAAATAAAACACTAAAATCAAGGAGGATGGTAAGGTTACCTTATGTAATCGACTTTGGCTCTTTATTATACTTGAATGCGGATTTGATGGTGGAATAGAGGAGAATTTAATGCTAAAGTAAATAAACATTCATCACAAATATGTATAGTTGTGATGGATCTCTGAACCCTTGTACATGAAGGTACCATGTAACTTTAGGGATACCCTAATGTCTTAAACCATATTATGTGTTAATAAAAACATGTCCTATCAATTAAATAAATTAAACAAACTATTTTTTATTTTTGTTTTATGATTATTGATACTGAACAAAATTTAGGACATGATTTAATATAACAAGTTCTTGTTCCAAAATTGATGCTCTTGGATGGCCAAAAAGGAAATAATGCAAGCTGAAATGAAGGAGAACTTGGATATTAAACGTGATACAAAGTAAGGTGATCCTCATTAGTAGGTATTTGATAGGATGTATTTTAATGTTATGATGTTTGTTATGAGATTTATTAGAAAGGGGATAAGATAGAATATTATATTTGATTATTTAGATTTAATTAAATATTGGTATTAGATGAATAATTCTATAATGTTCTTAAAGTGTACACTTGTAGGGTCGTCATCATCTTAGGATTTCTTTATTTTCTAGAGTTTTAAATGAAAGAATGAAACTTTTTCTAAATGTTTCAAAAGATACGGTATAAGGGATTATCAAAAGTATTCTCAAAAGTTTTTTATTTTTTTTAAACGAAAAAAAAAGAACTTCACAATTATTTATTTCGATTAAAAAAAATATGAATTGAGTGAAAGTTCAAAAGATTTAAGAATCAATAAGAATAATTCAATGATTTTTGAATCACCCGTTTTAATTAAATCTATTAAATAGTGTTTTGGTTCATCCTTGAGAATCAATGAAAAATGATGAATTTTATCTTTTATTATCTTCTTAGTTTATTTCTTCATTAGGAGTAGATTAATTTCATAGTTTCTTGGTAGATTGCTATTAGCACTCTATCAATTGGTGCTTTCATTCTTGAATTCATCCCTCTTTGACAACCATGTATTCTCCATCACCTACTTGCAATTATCCAATGTCACCCCTTTATCCACAATGTGATTAATATGTCTCACAACCCCTTCCTCATTTTCCAATACCACCACCACCACCACCACCACTACCACAACCATATTATTTGTCTATTCCAATCCATTACAATTACTCTCATGTTTGGACAGAGTATTCCAATACTAATGGAATAAAATATTATTATAACAATGTCACCAAGAAGTATACTTGGGAAATTCCTCAACCAATACCCCTAGAACCACTCCCATTTCAGTTTCTCACAACCACCGTACATCCTCCGGTTACACAAATATTTAATGAGATAAGAGAAATATTATTGAAGTTGCAAGAAGATTTAGCAAACAAACATAAGGATGAATATGATAATGTGCAATCTTGACCATTCATAGAAAGCACAAATGTATGTGCACTACTAGATGAGAGTGTAATCCATGTGAAATAATTTTCACCTCTCACACAATGCCACATGTTCATATACTACCCATTAAAAGAAGCACAATATGTGTGTGCAAAATTTCACTCATCAATAACAATGGACACTACCCTAACTTCTTATATCTTTGAGACCAATTTAGTGGGTAAGAACAAATAAATTTTTTATGATGGAGGTGATGAAATATCTTCAAATTTAATGGGTCAACTCCATGGATCTCTCGAGCTATCATTCAACCTTGAGGATGTAAGGACCCAAATTATACCCTTGAAATTCTCGCTTTCCTCTTCACATTCAATTTATGAACCAACATCGACATACATATTCGTTTAACAGAAAAACATAATTCATATTAATGCAACTCAGTAACTACCACATACAATTAGCTATGGGTTTCCAAAATACTTATAGCTACAAATATCCAGAGTTACAATTATCCATGGCAACAAACATGTACAGAAAATCATACTCATGATTACAAATATTCAGTTCAAAATACAATCAATTAGATTACAAAAAGAATGAAGATGAGGACTTTAAAAATTAAAAGCCTTTAATCTCCTAATCAAAACATCCTCAAATCTTCCACATACCTGCAATGAGATTAACATTGACCATACACAGAAAACACAAAGGAGTAAGTCGTTAACTCAATAAATGTCAATGTACATTAATCTACGTTTTAATAAGGTTAAGTAAACAATTTAAAGTTAAATATACTTAAAATTGTTTTCATCGTTTATACTTTCGAAAATCATGCTACATAACTTGAGCCAAAATTTGCTACATCGCTTGAGCCAAAGCTTGTTACATTGCTTGAGCCAAAGCTTGCTACATCGCTTGAGCCAAAGCTTGCTACATCGCTTGAGCCAAAGCTTGCTACATCGCTTGAGCCAAAGCTTGCTACATCGCTTGAGCCAAAGCTTGCTACATCGCTTGAGCCAAAGCTTGCTACATCGCTTGAGCCAAAGCTTGCTACATCGCTTGAGCCAAAGCTTGCTACATCGCTTGAGCCAAAGCTTGCTACATCGCTTGAGCCAAAGCTTGCTACATCGCTTGAGCCAAAGCTTGCTACATCGCTTGAGCCAAAGCTTGCTACGTCGCTTGAGCCAAAGCTTGCTACATTACTTAAGCCAAAGTCGCTAACCAATCATGGTCTGCTAAAAACGAGTTTTATTTTCATTGATACTCCATTAATTCATACACAGCAAATCTACACAATTCTTATTACAAACATACCAATATATGTTTATAATAAATAAGTGATTCACAATTTGATCATTATCCACAACCATAAAATCCACACATTTTCTAACACAATGCACAAGTTAAAGACTTATCCTTACCTTGGTGAGTGTTGAGTTTGGTTCTTGGTAGCTTCGTAAGTCCCACCGGCACCGCCTCCAACTTTAGGATATTTCCTCATCCCCACCATATAACACAATGTTAGTCATTTATTCCAAATATCACATAAACAACTTATTGCATTATTTAACCATACAAGATATTTAACATATTTTCAATGTTTCTAAACTACTTTCATCATAAGTTTACAAACATCTAAAACATACATATTCATCTCTTATTTCAACATTAGAGTGCATACTCATCTTCTACCTCTAGCATTTTACCTATTTTCCTCTTTAACCACATTTTCACTTTAGGATTTTTGGGTTTTCATGAATCAACCCACAAACCCTTTCCATTCTTGAAATATCAACTCTCAACCAAGAGTTTATAAGAGAAAAACAACATAAAACGAACCATAGCTCAAAAGGCTGAGTTGTCATGGTTTCTTACATTTTAGGAAAAGATCCAACATACCCAAAATAAGTTTCAAAGGGAAGAAGAGAGTTAAAATCAAGAGTTTTACCTATTCTCAAGCTTCTAGATGAGTATCAAGGTCCCTTGCTCTTGGAAAAGCTCTATTCTCTCACCTATCTTCAATTTCTAACCCTAAAATGTGTTTGGGGTTTCTCATTTAATGCAAACTCGTCGGGTTCTCGCTTAAGAGAGATCATTCTCGCTCAAGCGAGAAAATCCCGTCTATTTTAAAAACTCAAATCTGACCCTCTCGCTGAAGCGAGGGATTCTCACTGAAGCGAAGGATTCTCACTCAAGCGAGAAAATCCCGTCTATTTTAAAAACTCAAATCTGACCCTCTCGCTTAAGAGAGACCATTCTCGCTCAAGCGAGAAAATCCCGTCTATTTTAAAAACTCAAATCTGACCCTCTCACTCAAGCGAGACCACTCTCGCTCAAGCGAGAATCCTTCAGTATAGCCCAGGATTTCATCCTCCAGGTGAGCCTCTCTCGCCCAAGCGACAATTCTCTTGCTCAAGCGAGACTCCCATGATTAATACTATAATTTACTGACTTTAAAATCTAGGGTGTCACAGACGACAAAGTTGATTTTAAAGGGGTCGGTGATGATATGATGTATTTTAATGTTATGATGTTTGTTATGAGATTTATTAGAAAGGGGATAGGATATAATATTATATTTGATTATTTAGATTTAATTAAATATTGGTATTAGATGAATAATTCTAGAATGTTCTTAAAGTGTAAGATGATGACACTTGCAGGGTCGTCATCATCTTAGGATTTCTTTATTTTCTATAAATAATATCTTTGTTCATCCTTGAGAATAAATGAAAAATGATGAATTTTATCTTTTATTATCTTCTTAGTTTATTTCTTCATTAGGAGTAGATTAATTTCATAGTTTCTTGATAGATTGATATTAGCACTATATTAGTATCCTCTCCATTAAATATTAATAGAGAGGTAAGTAGTATTTTTACGCTTAACGTAAGGATGAAAATATCATTACATGTATGAAAATATCTTTTAATTCTCATTTTTACATTGTTTTACACATCATTTCTCTACCCATTAATAGAGAGGATACCTAATCAATCCTCATACCTGAAATTAAGATAGTCTTAATTATAAGTTGAGTTTTAAATTGAGAATGGTTAAAAGTCTCAACTCTAGTCATTCAATTTAAAAAATTATTGCTTAAAACTCTTGTGAGATTTATCAATATAAGTTCCACATGTTGTGAATGGTGACAAGTGTCGTTTGTGTTGTGAGTGGTTGGATTGGAAGGTTATTTGTTTTGTTCCTTAAAATATCTGTCTATAGGGAGGGTCTATGATGAAAGTAGGGGTGCCCTTTTATTTTTGTAGCAGAAGATGGTGACATAACCTTGTGACCACTGAATTCCTCCAAAATTGCAACAGTTACTTTTCTCTGACTTATTCATGCATTATGTGATTGATGGAGTTCCAACATTTTCAATACAGGAAATATTTATTAATAGTTTACATAAAATGGTTCAAATGAATTTCATACTTACAATCTTTATTAACATGAGGTGAAGAAGTTTGAGCATTGTAAAATGTAATCTTTAAGGATTGGACATTACTGCCTTGGGCCTTGGAAACCTTTTCTTAATAGGCCATTTCAATATTTGTATATTTTTCTTTTGAAGACAACATGTACTCATGCTTATCATGTACACATAAAAACAGCAAGTAATAATATTATTTATTAATATTTTATTTTAAAGACAACATGTATGATGTATCCTTATCTACTATTTTATTCTAAACAAATAATACTTTATTCATGATACAACCTAAGCTACATCTTGATAGAATTGCATATTTTATAATCTTAAATTGATTTGTGTTATAGCTAAAAAATAGATAATAGATCATATGCTTAAATCGAATTTTAGATTGGAAGAATCCTTATTAAACTGAATCCATCTAAAATTCATTTCTTATCCTTATAAAAATATTTACTTGTAGATCTAAATGATAAAACTTAACTTAGTAGATGATGAGATGCTTATTTTGCGGTTCGTAATGCTTTATTCTGCATAGGAAAATGGAGGTATTTGGTTATATTCTTCAGTGGGCATATTAATGTATGATTGCACCATGCTGATGATGATAGAGGAATCATCATATATTCCCTCCTTTTTGTATTATTAACGCTATTTTCATCTTATAAAGAAATAATCTTTTCCAGGTTGTATGATTCTCAATCCCAACAAGTATCATTTACATGAATTGAATCCTTGATATTTTAGTTTTTTTTTAATACAATGGAACCTTACATCAATAGATAAATATCTTATTAATAGATTCTCATCCTTTAAGTGTGCATAAGGGCATCCATCTATATAGTTGTGTGTTTTACTTTGCCTTCCCCCCATCATCCAATACAACATCCCACCATATGGATCATCTTCCCACATCACTTTCAATTTTGAAAATGGAACATATTATGGTTGTGAATTGTGATTTCTATCTTGGTTATATTGTGTTTATATTTGATGGTGGATTTAGGATATAGAGAGAATACGAAAGTTGCATTAAGTCAGTTTGAACAGATTAGTCTAACCTAGAAGGAATATATTAATGGTTGGGGTCACTCATTCGATCGACCGTCAATCATAACTGATATAAATTGGTTCCACTTGACTATTTTAACTTTTAAGCATAAATTTGGTGTTTTGACCCATCAGTCAAATGGACGTATCAAAAAATTGGTACATATGTTTGTCACTATTGAAGTTTTTTTTGTCATTTTTTATTTTATGTTGTAACAAAATTTTCTGCCTTTGTAGTGATTAAAACGAAGAACCTATGTTGTGTGGTAATACTTTCAACTTATTGGTAACATTATGTTATAATAAAAGTTAGTTAGTATTATAAAAAAATTAGAATTTTTTAATGTCAACCGGTTTTTTACTAGTCGAATAAGTGACTCACTAATTCCTGTTGCATGAGAGGGAATCCAAGCATACAAAGTGTAATAACCTTGTGAAACTGAAAGTTGTAATAAGAAATGTAAATATATGAATTTGTTGAAAACATGATGAAACTTTATTAATTTAGTGTAGTATACATATGGATTTATTCAAATGTTAATATAGTAGTGTAAGGCCCCGTTAGATATTCAGGATGACCAAAATGTTAAGTGCTTGATTCTCGAGAGCGGCACTTGTTGCAAGGAACAACCACATATTTTGAAAGAGATTAATTCATTATCTAAAGGGGTGATGTGATATCATTGTTAGTACAAAAAAAGAATGTGAAAATATGCTTTTCTCATTTCGAATGTTTTGTCACAACCAGTCTTAATATTCTAAGCCCATTATGTGTTTTGTGGGAGTCCTTTATAAAAGTCCAATGGTGGTGTTTTTGAGCAACATAACTGGGCTCAAACTTCTGACCTTAAACAAGACAAAAAATAGGAGTAGCAGTGTTTGAGTTGAATGTGTAGAAACTATATTCTGATACATTCTCATTCTTGTCTCAGAAAGACTAAAACAACCAACCATAAAGCTGGCAACAACATGCACAAAGCAGTTTGGGGTAAGGGTAGATATTAAGGTAAAACTTGGGACCATAGGTTTCAATCTATCATGACTCATAATTGTTAAGACTATAAGTTTCAATCTTTTCACTTATTTACTTATGTTATTCTTTATTAATGTGATATTTAACACTCAGATAAAATTTTAATATAAACTTCATGAATTCTTATTATTTATTTGACACAAGCACCATCCGAGGAGGTTACTATATATGATATATGAAGTTGAAGGAATTAAGGACATGATCAAACGTGCACACGTGAACTTGTTGCTTTAATCATGGATATCAGAGATCTCACATTTTTTATGATAACTTGGGCTCATAATCTGACAAGTCTACTCAATCACAACCTCTGTTTGCACGATCTCGTTAAAACTTGGTTCCAAACTTCCAATAATTCTTAAATATATCCCACTCTAAGTCATAATTAAAAACCAAAACGAAAATTTTCAGTGCAGTTCTCAAATTTCAATTTTTCCTGTAGAAAGGTCAGAGCTTTCAAACCAAAACGAGTTCCCCCCCCCCAACTAATGCTAGTTACTATGATGAAGATGATGAGTAGTTTTGCCAGCACTAGTGGTATTATTGCATTTTTACTGTTATTTCCTTTTGTGGGTAGGCTCAGAATGCAAAACATTCCTTTTCTGTAAACTTTCATACTATGAAGATTTTTTTGGTACAAAAAAGAGATTCTTTTCTTTTCTGTGGTTTCATTTTATTCATTGCCTTTTGGGGGTTTATTACCCTTTTACCTGCTAAAAATCTTTTGATAAGCTAAGTGTAGAAAGTCAGTTTCTACATGAAAATATCATTACAGTTTGCATCTGGTTTTATCATTAAATTTTGTCTTAAGAAAAAACCTATACCTACTTTAGGAATGTGTGTTTTTTTTGCGGGTGCGGGGACCAAAGATTTGAAGTGCACTAGCAAAGTCCCTAGAGAAAGAGACCCTCAACCTAAAACTGCTGTCTAATGTTCACTGTTCTCTCAAAGGTTCTGATATGTGAAGAAGTTGTTTTATGTTGTGGGGTCTCATTCAATGACCTACTCCTGACATGGTTGTGATAAATCTTGAATTGTAAGAAAAGGGAATAGTAATAATAGAGCTAACCCTCCATAGATCAGTTTGTTACTTAACCCTTTAACTATAACCTATACACTGGCAAAGATTGATTGGTTGGAAAGTAATAGATAATTGACTCAGTGTATGTTTTATGGTGGGGACTAATTAATATCATCCTAAGAAATCATTCCAACATTAAACTAAATCCACTTATCTGCCACCTGTGAATTCATGGAAGTGGTTTGCATAGATCTGTTGGATTTATGCAATTAGCTTTTTAGTTTTGGTTACAATGTAAAGAATATAAGAATTCTACTAGGGGCATCTCATGTTGGGTATTTGCCTGTGGTAAATAACATGGTCAAACTTGCACTGCCAAATATACTTACCTGTTGCTATTTGCTGAGACTATTTGTTCTGCTGCTGCCACCATGTTTTCCCTGCCTGTTTCAGTTTTTGGATATCAGGAAATGCAACCATAACTAATCAAAGCTATCCTTTAGAAATTAGCAGCATACCAATTCCTTGAAATTTGGGACTGTTTCAGACTTTTTTAGATTCTTAGTATTTGTTCCTTAATGATTTCTCTACTGCATTTATAGAGCTATCCTTGGTCTTTGTTGCTTCTGAAAATCACTAACCCTGTTTATCTTATTGTTAGACTTGTTTACTGTTCTTTGCTTCTAGTGAAAGCAAAGTAGTAATAATTTCACTTGAATTGTAGTTTGCAGAATACAGTGACATCATGGAGTGGAATTCAAAATCACTGGGGCAATGGGAGTGGGAGGAGAACTTATTCTTTTTCAATGGAAAAGCTTCAGAAAATCCTAAGTTACAATCAACCACAAATTGGAGTTCTGAAGCAGATAAAGAAATCAATGTTGAACTATTGTATCCATCAGAGGTTAGTGTTTTTTGTGAGTCTGAACTAATACATGCTTCTTCATCAAGGAGCTCAAAATCAGTTTCCATCAATTCATCATGGAACGAGGACAGCAAAATATCAATGTTCACTTTGGAAGGTTCTGAACATGATGATTCAACCGGTAAGAAAGAAGAGCAAGTGGAAACTTCAGCAGCACAAGAACCCTCTTCAGTCTCTGGTGAACCACCATTTCTGACTCTAAAGCTTGGTAAAAGGTTGTACTTTGAGGATGTTTCTACAGGAAGTGATTCCAAGAAATGTAAATCCAATGGTCAGAAGTTGCAACATCCAAGCTGCCAGGTTGAAGGTTGTGGCCTTGATCTGTCATATGCGAAGGCTTACCATCGAAACCATAGAGTTTGCGAAAATCATTCAAAATCCCCTAAGGAGCTAATATTTGGGTCAGAATGCCGATTTTGCCAGCAGTGTAGCAGGTAACTTTTTAAGGATTGAGTAATGATGATACATTCCTGCCACCTTATCATTAGAAATAAAGTGGTTACTCTTTCACTTATGATGTTGAAGGTTCCATGGTCTGTTGGAATTTGATGATAAAAAGAGAAGCTGTAGACGACGTCTTTCAGATCATAATGCTAGGCGCCGCAAACCACATCCTCATACATTGTCTTCATCGCCCTATGGTATAACTCTCAACACTCTCCGCATCCTTCTTCCTTTCAAAATCCATTAGCTTTGTCTTAGTCATTGCCTTAGTTTTGCAAGTTGTTTCAATTTCTGATGCATAGTAGATATCTTAAAATGATTATGAAGAATTATAACAATGGCTCAGCACAAAATGTGGTCATTTCTATAAAATGTAGCCTGTTTTCCTTAATGGTAACTATTTTATCAGAATATCCTTTTTAGTGATTTCCCCACTGTATTTCAATAATCATAACTGTTCCAACTTTCAACAATTACTTGTTTAGTTTTAGCTTTACAGTTGGTCTGTGCAAAAGGATTGCAGCTTATTTCAGTTTCTGATAGCATATTTGTGGCCTATGAATGAATCATCTGATGCACTTAGAATGCCAAAACATATAGTTTTGATTATAATATTTAATGGAGTGCTTAGTGTTGACCATTTGTATGGAGATATATATTTATTCTTTTTGAATCCTTATGTTGTTAGTAAAACCCATATTACTTATAATGCATGTGAACATGAAATACATTTAATATCAACTTGTGTAATAACATCAAGAAATACAAGTAACTATTATGGCCTTTTTTTACTTGAGTGTTGACAGTTTAAAAGCATGATGTCCCCACAAGTATGAGACTTCTAAACAAACCTGATTTCCCTTTATAGAATGATGATAAGAATATTATCTTATCCACTGCCTAATTTATCTTTGCTATGCAGATGGGAGGAAACTAATGAGCCCATTTGCATATTCAAGGAATGCTACGAATTTAGCATGCCAAGACATACACAGCAGCAAGTTCCCCCACACAAAAGATTTTCTCATGAAGCCTGAAAAAGCGTTCAATAAGATACCAAGTACTATCAACATGATTTCTGATAATTCCAGTGGCCTTCTTACATCCAAAGGCATAGCAATCAAGAGTACTATTACAGGTTGTTTCCTCTTCTTAATAATTGAGCATCACCATTTCATTTTAAATTTAGATTATTAAGAATGACATGTGTCATTCATAGAGGGGGTGCTTTTCCAAACATCCCCATAAGTTGTTTTCATATGCTCTAATAAACTCTATGCAAACATACCCTTAGGGTGATTTTGGCATTCCTGAACTAGAACAATAGGTTAAATGCTAATTTCATAATTAAGGTTTACCTATCAATAGAAATAATCATTATTGAGCAGATAAAATACATGTTGCAGGTATAGAAGATCCTATAACGTCTTCTGATCTGAATGCTACACAAGTTGTTAACCGTGCTCTCTCTCTTCTGTCAAACAACTCATCATGGGGTGCTGCATATGAGTCCGAGTCCTTCTCCATAGAGTGCTCCAATAGGACAACCAATACCAATCATCAGCCTATAACAACACATGCAGCAATGTCTCATCATCTCTTACCTTTTGCTTCATCAGAGTATTGGAACACTAATCAGCAACCAGCAAATTCCAGCATCTGTATCCCCTCATACTCAGATTCTGATAATAGCACTCACTTTCAAGGGTTTCAGCTGTGGTACACACCCTATGAATCTGGTTTTCCTTGCAACCAGCTGGATTAACTAGTATGTGTTCATTCAATTGGTTCCAACTTGATGAAGTTACATGTAACTCAGTTTAATTTCATAGTCTGCAGGGTCTAATCGTCTGATGGAATTAGAGGTGAGCCTCAACGCAATATTAAGCCTTTTATGAGTCCAACTTGATGAAGGTTGTTTCACATCAAGTAATAAATCAGCTTAATCTGCTGCATCTTCATAAATCATAAAGTAATAAATCAACTTAATTGGTCTCATATTTTTCAAAACTATTTTACATCGCAGAAGTTCTATCCTAAACCCTAGTAATAAATAAAATTCAAACTACTTTATAATGCAAAATGTAATATGACTAAATGGCCAATCACGAGGAACGTCCAGAAAATTTCTACCATTTCATTACCCACCGAAGTCCATTTTCTTCATCCATTTCTGTCCATTGTGCCCTCTCCTAGAACAAAGTGTGTTACCTCAAACAATGGCTTCTTAGAGGAGTATGTTCTGGACTACAGTGTCGACTTCATTTCATCCCAACTGCCCTATGCTTAGAACAAGTATATAGAGCAATACTCTGCTGGATATATAACGCACAACTGAAAAACTAGCTAAAAGTTCAAAAACTAGGAGCTCAAAGCTTATAATAAACCAAAGCTTATAAGTAGGGGCTATTTTAAAAATCTCCCCAAACTAAACAAAGCGACTAATTTATAGCCAAATAAGCTCCTTGAGTAGCTCGTAAGATCCTCAAGTGTACCCAACACACATAGCTGATACCTCAATTGACATCTACATTTAGAAAAATGTCAACACATACTTTTTAACACTCTTCAACACAAATTTTATTAATTCACAAGACCCACTAAATCACATGAATCTCCTCCATGTAGTGGAATCAACAAGAACTCCACCTAATAATAGTGTATTGAAAAAGTGTTCCTAATATTGCTCCATATTTATATGTTTACACCAGCACATTTCTATAACTTCATTGATAGCCATTTCTCAATGGCAGATAGGCAGGGAACAAATAAGGTCAAGATAGTAGAGACACGTCGGGAGTATTAGTACTCTGACCAATGAGGCAATGACCTTATGACACTTTAATTGACTTCAAAAACCTTATATTATCATCACAGGGTTCTGTATAAATGACCATATAGAAAAATATATCACCAACCAAAAATAATCCACTGCAAATATCATTTGAAGCACATAAATAGTCCACACTAACAAGCAACGGCAGAAAAGAAAATGGCTTTCCAACGCTGATGTATACATCCCATGCGTGGAAGGATAACAAGCAGACACTTTTTCAACAACTCAACTAAAGTGTACTCCTAAATAGTCTAAACACTTAGATCTTCAAATGCTTTTGAGGCATCTTTTTTATAACAGAGACAATTCAGAACCAACAGAAAACGGAAAACCGGGAACCTGCAATAACCTTTCAGCAACTGGTAGCACGCCTAAATGAGTATGATAACATCACCACTAGAATAAGGAATTGATTCTTAGAACAAGGGAGCCTAATTGTGTAATTCCAGAACCAAACTGTAAATTATTGCCATGAAAGCTGGTTCACATATGCATCTTAACAATCCACAAAGACCAAAATACCATCTTAGTTAATACAACAACTTGACACAGATAATGAGAAAGTGAGTGACTTGACAACAGCTTCAAGCTAGACGACGACAAGACTGACTGTCTGACACCCAAATTGAGCAATGCTGATGACAACTCTGTACCTTCTCAACCAACAAACATGTCCTAGTACTCACTGGAACAGTAAATAATTGCAAATTAAAGACTGTAATGCATAGCTATTTAGGAAAACAAACAAGTATATATGTAAATTGTGATATAAGGATCCAAATGAAAAGAAGCAAAAGTAAAACATTTCCAATGAAACCACTTAAACAGCTTCACGACAGCCTCCCAGTTTAAGATGTTCATTATGTTGCAAAGAACCTCATGGAAAATCAGTACCTGTTGCAACAAGCAATGAAGGTTAACAAAGTAAAAAATATTTTAAACAACAAACCTGATCATTTTGATCTGGAGATGGTGAAAGAGATTTCTCAGACTCGTCTGGCTTGTCAGCACCACAATTCTGTCTGTTGCACTTGGTTCTGAATGGATAGTTAATGTTATTACATTTTTCACACTTCCAGCTTCCCTCGGGCATCTTTTGCTCTGAATGACAAATACAAATGAAGAAACATAATTACCAACTACTGCTCTGTATTACATTTGGCATTATTTTAAGTAGAGGCATATGCAGGAGGAAACTTACTAGAATTTTTGTCAGACTTTGGAACCTGCTGCAGAATATTTGCATCCAACAATATCAAATATTAATGATGGCTTATCTTTGATATAAAAAAATCAATATGATCAATCTGCATTAAAGAAGTGAAGGTAGACCTGGGATCCAGGCTTGGGTGTGTTGCACTTTCTCATGTTGCAAACATTTCTGAATGAGAAGTTGACGTTACCACAATTTGGACATTTCCAGTCATTGTCACGAGATGCATCTAGACAAGGAAGCAGACGGGTAAGAAACAAAACTATGTCAAGAAACTTCCATATGAATCAGAATAGACATAAGCTAAATATAGGAAACCTGCACCCTTCTGAGAATTGTCATCGGGACTAGGACCCTGCACAGCCAAACATTAAGTACTAAATTACACCATGCCACAACACCCATGAAATTACAAAATCTAAAAAACTCAAGCTCCTTTAACTTATTAAGGGATTGTGCCTAAACCTCGAATGTCAAAAATACATTATATGTATGCATATAATTAACGTCTTGAGATGGTAAAAAAATAAATGCAGCATGACAAGCTTGTTCTTGCTAGTGACACTTCACACTAGAATGGAGAAAGCTGGGTTTTAAAATTCTTGTTAAATATGAACAACACTAACAGCATGGCAGATTGACAGAGGAATCATGTGACAATATCACCAAAAAAATAAAGACTACAAAAAACTAGTATCCTGGCAATACAAGTAGTAGCAGTTGACTTTAATCTTTTAGCTCATACCATTGTTCCAGGTCCAATAGGCATACCCAAGCCATACCGGTCCAACAGTGGGGGCATGCCATAGATCCCACCTGCGAAGGAGTTTCGAACAAATTTTTTTGATATTAAATGCAACGTGAACATATCAACAAAAGATAATATTACAGAAACAAAGCAATAACATTATTAAGATTGTTTAACAATTATCAATACAAGAATTTGGCATTTCCAATTGCTCCTTCATTTATTCCATCATGAATTGAAAATAATTAATTTTAAATATAAATAAGCATAATATATCTGATTCAAGAAACTTTACGGACTTAAAACAGAAAATAAAACATATCATTATCAATCATTGATCCACCTGAGTAGGGTGTTGGTCCAGATATATGCAATGGTCTATAAGGACTTCCAGCAGAAAGGCGACCTCCAAAGTTGTAGTGATATGCAGATCCTCCCGAATACAGAACATCATAGGGAGGAATAGATGATCCATTAATTATAGAGGATCCGTATGGTGGGACACCAAGATATATTGAAGAGGGGGTACTAGAACCTAAATAAGGAGCTGAGGATGAATAACCCCGTGGAACAAGTAGAGGCTTTGCCGCATATTTCTGGAAAGTGATTAAAGAATTTTAACAGATTTGAAATTAAAAATAGCTCCAGAAAAGAACATGCGTATGCCAACACCCAATGCTGATGTACAGCTAAATATAATAGTACCATAAGTACCACATTCTTTTGTTCAAGCATAAATGTTCCCATCTATTTGCGAAATACAACTTAACAGACACAAGAACAAATTGAAGACAGAAACATAAAAAGAAGACACACAAAGAGCCATAAATAAAAGGAGAGACAAAAGGCAGTGGCAAGAGACAAGGCACTGATAACACGTTTTCATAAAACAGACCCCTGTAAATCATTTACTTTGGCAACCCAGTGCATGAGGCTCCCATCTGGTGGGATCTGAGAAGAGTAAATGTACGCAGCCTTACCCTCACAAGGCATGACCTTCGCGTCACAAGGCAGACACACTTTTTCATTGAAAGAACAGGACTATTATTCACAAAAAGGTACCAGAAGTATTCCAGAACCAGTACAAAGCAATGGAACCAATACAAAGAACATGCTAATCCCAAGGAACAAGAACACCAACCTAATGACAGCGAGAATACAAAATTCTGCAACAAGGCAAGCCGCATTACCTTTGCTCCAAAGCTCACCCTCACAGTAAATATTTTGATAGATGAAAATTGCATTTCAAAGGTAGCACAGTAGTATTGCATAACATCTTACCGAATTATGATCGACTGGCCTTGATTGAGTGCAATTACGCATGTTGCAAGTTGTCCTAAAAGAGAAATTGACATTGCCACAGCTGGGGCACGTCCAATCATCTTCTCTACGACTACCTAAAAACAGAAACCAAATTTAAACACCGATCAGGGAATCATATGGGAACTCAATACCATAGCGTTGATCATTTCCTGCATAATCAGAGTTCTAGCATAATACTAAATCTTTCAAAAACATTAAGCAAGAGTTTGTATCACAGAGAACTAAAAGACTTGCAAGTTATGTGTAAGTAAATTTTGGATATAGCTATATTTGTTTGTATAATAACAAACTAAACAAATATATATATATAAGGAAAAAACACAAAAAAACAAAGTGGCATACCATCAGTCCTAGCGCGCTTAGAAGCTGAAGAATTTCGATTATCAACCTGAAAAACCAAAATGAAGTTAAATATTCAGAATGAATAATTGATTTTGCGCAAATATAAAGGGTAAGTGGATTAGGAAATCAAAGAAATTAAAACTACAAGTGATGATAATCTATTGAGACAGCGTTTACCTCTGACATGGCGATTGAGAAGTGATTAGGAAAACGAGAGAGAGTTGAATGAGAGGTATATGTCACCAAATTATACTTATTAGTAATTGATTTACAAATAACATATGTAACTTTTTATGGATATGATAATTAATATAAGGATTTAGTAGAAATATATAAGATAATCTTTCTTTAATAATAAACACAAAAATTATTCCCCATTCTAAACATTCCATATCTTCTATTATCAAAGGGAGTGCTTATTAGTGTTTTCACTAATCAAGCCTTTTATATATATGATTCCTTATATTTGTTGTTTAGTAATATAAAAATATGTTTTCTAAACTTCAACAGCAAGAAGATAAGTAAATATTTTTTAACGGATACAATTAAAAGTATTGAAGTTAATTTTTCAATTTCAACATACATTTTTAAGTTTTTATCTTAATCTCTAAGGAATGAGGTTGATGAAGCTCACAAATATATAATACATGTCTTACTTTTAAATTATTTTATCCTTTAATTGGTTGAATATGAAAATTGATCAAATAAAATATTCTAATCAATATAGGTAAATGTTTAATATTTAAAATCGTCGTGTTTTTTTTTTTTTGCGGGACTTTTTTATAAATTAATAATTTCATTGTGTTTTAATAAATTGATGCATCAACATTAACTTTTTAATTAATAAATACATAGATATAAATAGATGAACACTGATATAAATTTAAAGACAATTTTGTAATTATCAATTAATTTGCTCCTGCACTCTATGCTTCATTTGGTTGGTGAGAAGAATTTAAGAAGAAAGAAAGAGAATGAGTAGAAAGAAAAATGTGAGAAAAATAGTAGAATTGTGGGGTGTTTGGTAGAATAGAAAAAGAAAAGAAAGAGAAGATTGAGAGAATATGATTTTATCGAGTAGGACTCCTCTCCATTAATGGAGAGACAATTGAATTTTTTATGTGCATTATAAAGGTAGAGGTGTAATCTTCTTTTAAATAAGAAAGACAAAAGTGACATTGCATCTTCCACTTTCTTTGATTTTGGAGAGGAGTCCTACTCGATTTTATCTCTCCACCTATGAAATAGACAATTATACCCTCATTCACATTAATAATATTTTATTTATAAATTAAAATTAAATACTAGTTAAAAATTTAAGAAATATAATGTTAATACTAAATATATAATTTCATATAGATGATTAAATATATAGATTTAATTAAAGTGTCTAAAAATAATGTTGAATTATTTAATTAAATATATTGATTAATATTTAAATGTGAACTTTAATAGTGATGATAACATATAAATAATATTTTTAGGTTCAAATGTGACTCACATCTTTGTGTAAGGAGATGTGTTTGAAGGTAAATGATAAATATAATAATAGCTAGATGATAGTGAAATAAAAGAAGTTAAAGAAAAATGATGATAAAATATGAGTTTTTCTTGTGCATATACATTTACCATTTTATATAATTATATATTAACTTTATTTTTGTAAGTTTTAATTATAAAAATGTATTTGGTTTTAAAATATGTAAATAAATTAGTATTTATTTAAAAAATTTAAAATAGTTTAAAAAATATCAAACAAAAATGTCACATTTATAGGTTACATGAATATTTAATGGGTAGGGTCAATTTAGTCATTTATGGTTTTTTATTCTCTCAACTCACTTTCTTCTCATCTTTGAAGAGAAGAAAAAATGGCATGGACCCACATATTTTCTTTCTCTCTTCTCTCTTTCATTCCACAACCTAACAAGGGGAATTTGTAAAGCACTCTCACTTTCTCTCTTCTCCTTTTCTCTCATCCTTTTCTCTCATCGTACTTACCTCAACCAAATGAGACCCTAATGAATATACTAATTTAGTATAAATTTTCAATTTATCCAAGTCTTTTTATTAAGATTATAAAGAAATCTCTTTTGTAAAATAATGTATCTTTGCAATACACTAAGACTAATATTATATATGGGAAGAAGTAGAATATAAATGAAAATTAAAGGAAAAAATAGTATAGCTAGGAAGATCCGAAACAAAATTATTCCAGAAACCATAAAGTAGCAGATGAAATTAAGTGCTAAAGAGTGGAATGAAGAAATAAAAGTGGTAGAGACAGACATAATAACATAGTAGATAGATGCTGCTAATATAGATAGCATTGAATTCAATAATATCAAATGTAAATGGTAAGAAATCCTGTTGGAAGTGCAATAAGAAGAAAGAGTAATATATGAGTGATGATGATAGGAGGTTTAATGATGTTTCCATAGGAAGCAGAGGATGTTGAATTTGAAGCTTCATTAGTTGGACTTAACTTTGAAGCATTTGTAAATATAGCAGCATCCGGTGAGGTTCCAGGTAGACCCAATAGTTCTGTTCACATGTATATATATATACTCCAATTATATATTATTCATAACTGAATCAGGTAGTTGTTTAAGTTATTAAAGACTTACTAGGGCATTGGGTGATATTGGCATTTTTAAGATTACAAGCAGAAGGGAGGTGAAGTAGCTTATCCTCTTGAATTCCCATTTGTTTGATCTGAGGGCTACCCTTATGAGTTTGTAGAATTATGTAACACAAACACTCTGGGTTACTCTCTTTTATCTCACTAGCTGCATCACAACATTCTTTTGTTGCTGTTGTTGCCTTCCCCGTCGCAAACTTCAAACATGGAATTACTTTCTCCACTACTTCCCCACATTTCGTGGCTAAATCGTCGCCTCCATTAACCGTGCCTAATGTTCCACACACAATGAGAAGAAAGGACAAGGAAATGAGTTCATCAATTCTACTTAGATGGTGCTTCTTCATCTTTATTTGGTTTGATTTTGAGTTCTAAGAATTATACTAATGTTTAAAGGAAACGTTTTAAGGGTAGCTCAAGAATGGGAAGAGAAACATGTTTCTGAGAAGGTGTTGTATCTATTTAATGTAGCACTTAAGTCATAAAAGTCTATCATCTAATAGACTAGTCTTTTGGGTTGAACTCTCCTCATATATTTAAGACTTAGCATTAAAATGTTGAACATTGAAAGGAGTGACTAAAAAATGATGGAGAGGAACCACGGTGGGGTAGGTGGGTGTTTGGTATAAATGAAGTGTGTGTTTCAACAAACTACGTGTCATGCATGTCAGTATCTTATGTTCTACGCGGCATCTGCTTTATATACAGCATTCCATTTTATGCAACGTGCCCTTCTTCTTCTTTTTGGGTTCTACCACATCACCAAAGAGATAGGGTCATAGGGTGGGGGCAGAGGTGGAAAGATCCAAAGTCGAAACAAATGAATATGGGTTGAGATCACACATCATTCTTCATCCCCACTAATCCTAATTCTAACTCTTATAGTATTGGGTAGATAATTCCAAATAATACAAAACTAAATATCTTTTTATTATTTTTATTTCACTATACAACATATTAATAATTATAATGAGATGTTTATATAACTTTTATACTATTTTGTAATAAAACAAATAATGAAGATGCATTGACTCTTATATTATTTTAATATGTCTACATAATACACAATATTTTATTTAATATATGTACAAAATTAGGGGAAGTTCGTGTAAGAGGGAGAACTGGTTCGTGTAAGGACAAAAAATGAGGGATAATTTATATAATTTCACTAAAACTCAGGGTGTAATGTAAATAACCATTTTTTCAGCTTTAGGATGTTCTCCAAAGAAGTACAACAAAAATAAAAATAATTTGATGTAACATTTTTACATTTTATTTATAAAATGACCCATAGGCTTTTGATTCATTTTTAGTGTCTTAAGACATAAAATCAAAGTGTAATTATTTCTAAGGTAGAAAGATACAACTTCTTTCAATTAAGCCTGGCTTTTTCATACATATTGTGATGTGATTATGTCATTTCATTGTCCATAGAATGAAAATTACATCCATCTTAAATGACCAAAAGGTTGTTCACAGTCTCTCCTTCGTGGAACTATACCTTAAATATGAATTATATACATAGCTTGATGAAAATAATGAACTAAAAAATTTACATATTAAAATAACAAATGGCATATTTACCTCTTAAGCCACAAATTTAATATGAAATTTATCAATAGTATGCTATTTTACATTACGAAAGTATGGAAGTTGCCAGGCTAGAATAGTAGAATCTGGGTGATGTTTGGCTTGAATGTTGTCCTAAGATGGCCTAGAAGCGTATGAGTAGGTATCTGAAAAAATACTCTGACACTCAAGCTTGTATATGGAGATGTGTAGATATAATAGAATGTGAGAGTATCGGAGAGTAAGACATGTTAATTTCCTTATGAAGGGTCTCCTCTTATTTAAAGATGAGATGATCATGAAATATTCCCTAGAAGATGTTGTTAGCATGGTGGTTCTGACACAACCGTACTCTGATTGATATGATGCTTTATCTAGGATGATTGACTTATAGCCTATGTCAGATATCGTAGCCGTATTCTAAGTATGTTCATGCTGTATAGTAGGGGATAGTGCGGAGTGTAAGATGATGTGGTCAGCTCTGTTGTAGAGGTTCATGTTGTGTAGGCAACGTGACAGTCCTGTCAGACGACATGACAATCTTGTGGTAAAAGTCTATGGTCTTATACATTGCTGATAAGGCCGTGTCCCATCAATGTCGTCCTTTACCTAACTAGGCTAGCTATCCCGATATGATTGACAGTTGTATGCGCTGGACTGTCCTTGTCTGACATTTAGCCGAAACCTGCAAGCGTGGATGGACACATAGTGACACACATAGTAACATTCATTCAATACCATAGATCTTATACCTTACAATATACATCCAACAATGAAGAATCGGTATCTCATGCCAGAGAGAAAATGGTTCCTATGGTTAGCCATAGTAGGTTGATTAGAGTGGTTTCCTTCATAATGATATATTGTGTGGAAGCATAACCCAAACTCAAAATGGAAAACTACCATCCAATTAAAAGCAATACTCCACTACGCCACCTTGGGCGTGGTTCCCCAACAATCTCTCTCCGAAAATCATTTTATTGGAAAATGATATATCTTTTTCCTTAAGTTTAGTGGGAAGAGGATATGTATCTTTAATGGATTAGTTTCTAACTATTAGAAGAAGGGCACTTGTCGAACAATAATATATCTTGAAACCTACTTATACTCTGTACAATATTTTTTGTTTAATAAAATTATATAGCAAACTCCTACATTAACATCAACCTCCTTGGATAAAGAAAAGGGGAAATAACAAGACCTTTCTTTTCTGAGAAAAAGGGTTGCAATTTGTACAAATTACTCATAGTAACTAAGGATAATATCTATGTTTATGTTTTTAATATTATCATAGCTATTGTTATTTGAACAAAGTGGGGACAAAAGGAATCACAGCCTTATGGGAATGCCGGAGATGGCATGACAATTTCTTTCTAATCCCAATCGTGTTAGAAGAGTAACGTATTGTATCATAGTTTAGGGTCAGGGTTTTCTTTTCATCTAGATAGATTACCTAAAAGAGACGAAACATCAATTTCCTTTATGCACCTATCACTTTCAGACATTACACTCCAATATTTTATTAGGAATGCTAACTTTTTCTTCTCATGGAATAAAATTGGTATAATTTATGGAATAGGGTAGGCTCAGGACCCATAAGACCTAAATTCCTTAAGTATAATATCAGCGGTTCAATTACTACTTTATATTGAGAAAATTTTGTTATGAGAGATAAAATCTAGTGTATGATTAACCCAACATAGCTAAATCTAGTGACTTCTGATATGATATGATCCTCAATCTTTAACTATAAAGTAGGTTTTGTCTACCTCTTGCTAGACTTAGGCTCCACTTCGACTTATATAAAATTCATGTGGTTCTAAAGCTTGTATCGACATTTCTACCTTCTCTTTCAATTCCTCTCTTTTGAGTCTACCACTAAGACAATATCATCTACAAAAAGCATGCATTGTGACACTAGTTCTTGGATATGCTCATTGAGAACATCGTAAACAAGTAGGGACCCAATATTGACCCTTAGTATCATATCTCAAGAAGAAATTTTTTGGGGCTTGTGTTCTCATGCTCAAATTTTCTATATGATACAGATAAAATGGTTACAAAACTAAACTAAGATACCAAGAAGTTCTAACTAAAAAGGACAGCTAATGTAAAAATTCTTATCCCACAATATCAGAGACCATATTCTAAGCTTGAACTAAAACTAAACCCCGGGATATGATGAGTTATCACTTCTCCATTTAATTACTTACACTCAAAAAGCATAGGAGAACTTAAAACTAAACGAGCAATCAAATCCCCAAACAAGACATATAGGATTCGGTCTTCATCAACTACATGGACTATTGAGTAATGTGTATGATATTATTATCTATAATTATAGGTGATAAACCATACTCCCAAGTTATTTTTTCATAAAAATACAGAACAGATCCAATTTGCAGCATGACTCCTCTGACTACAATGATATCGTGGATAAATCAAAGAACAAAATGAGCCTAACTAGTAGAAAGCAGGCACAAGCATTCTATAAAGAATCTGACAGACTACAAAAAATATTTCATCCGGTCATCCATCCTCATGGCATTATATACAGCTTGGACCTAAAAAGGCATTAAAATTCCATATCAATGTACATTCACCCAAGATCATTTGCATGTTGACAAAATCTGCTATGTAATACATGTAATATAATGTTCTATGAATAGAACCATAGTTTGAAGAAAAATAAACTAGAAAAGTTTGACCTAGAGAGGAAAAGAGTGAAGGGAACAAGACAGAAATACCTGTTCACTGGAAACAACTTGGACAGGCCCAATATTTACAGATACATATTTGCCTCCGGATGATAACTTCTGCTTCACATGTCCCTGTAACAAACATGTCAGAATTCTTGATGGTGAACCTCATACATCAAATAAAAGTTAAAATGTTATGGTTTGATGCATGCTAAATCATGCAACATTCCTGATTCTACACTTCTTGTTGCAAACTCTTTTAAGGCAATCGCATCATGCAAAGTGGGACTATTGTGCTAAAAAAATTAAATTAGTGCTTCTCTATCACTAAGACTCTTCAAACTCTACCACACTAACATTTCTCCCATTAAGATTCAACTTCACACTCTTAAGACTTTACACCCATTTTGCTAAGACTCAATTTCAGGCTCCTCAAAGTGACCCCCATAGTGATGTGACACAAAGGCAGTGGTTAAGCATATTTTGGAGGGTCTCACAGGTACATGAGGAGGGGCTTGAAGAAGGATCTTGAAAACGTATTACTGAAGTTAAGTCTCCAGGTTAAGACTCTCAAACACATTGTAAAAGAGTGGATCCAAGTTGAGTGGAGATAAGGTGTATGGAGAATATAAATCATAAGACCCAAGTTAAGTGAATGAAATGGAGGAATGGTTCAGGCGCTATTTATGACAGAAAAATACCTCTTAAGTAAAAAGAAAAATTATAAGGCCAGCAACACAATATGAGGATGTTAAGTGATGAAGTGGCAACAAGACCATAAGTTGCGTTGCAAATATGAGAATGTTATGTTGGATCAATGAGCATCCTAGGAAAAATAATAGGGAATGGGTGTAATAACAGAGATAAAGTAGGAGTTGCATCTATTGAAGCAACGATGATAGAATCGCATCTGAGATGGTTTGGGCATGTGAGAAGAAGACCAATAAAAATATCAATTCAAAAAAGTATATCGGATGGATAGTCCGGTATTGAGGATGAGAAAGACCAATATAACTCTATGTGAAACCATTAACAAGGACATAGTTCTAAATGAAATCTTTGAAGAGTTGTTTTTTCAACAAAGCAATAGCATCATTTGATCCATGTAGCTTGCCTTATCCGCGTAGCATCATTTGATCCAACAAATAAGCCCAATTTATAATTTGCAGATACATTACCTGAGGAATTTGCTGTTGAATTACAGATTCGACAGCAACAACCATGGCTTGCACAAAGTCCTCCCCACCAGTTCCTATTGCAGTAAATCCTCGCACACCAGGGTATGAGTTCACCTACATGGCACATTATAACAACACATGGATAATGTTAACTCCATTTTTTTTCCTTTTTCCAGTGCAGAATTTCACCATGACCAAAAGGAAGCAAAAAAATAGAACATACCTTCTGGTCCAAAGCGAGCCATTCATTTGTAGAATCATCTGTCACAGTACCGCCGATAATCATGTTTGTAGTTTGGCCAACCCTTCCTTCTGTCTTTGACACCTCTGCAACCAATTAGTGCAATTTTTAATTTTATTTTAAGAACAGAAGTTACTTTATAGTTTATACCCCAACTATTTCGAGTTAAGCTAGAAAGACTCCAATTATTGTGTGTTTGGGATAGCCAAATTAATTGGAATTTCAGCTTTGTTGAGCTAAAAACCTGTTTTTGGGATAAGCTGGTGTGTCTAGTAAAGTAGATTAAAAATCCAAAAAAGTAATTCTATGGTGAACAAAACAATTTTAGAGAAGCTGAATGTGTTGAGCTTATTCAAAAAAGCTGTTAGATTATAACGAAATGAATAACATTTTTTATGATTCCATCCCTCCATAGTCCATACCTAACCACCCAAAAAGGATATTATTAATCTATAGAAACAACTCCATAATTAAAATGAATTACAAAAATAATGAGAGATAATAAAAAAGTATGAATTTGAATGAATACCTGAAATGGCCTTCAAAACAGCTTCTTGAGGAGGAGCTTCTTGATCATCCTGAAACGACGGCGTTTCATTATTATTATTATTATTATTATTATTATTATTGTAAGAACAACGGAGAGGTCCTTTGGTGTAATGAAATTTGCGAGACCTAATGGGTTTTGGTGGAATGTAATTGGAATGATTATTAAAAGATTTTTGGAATTGAAAGGTTTGTTGTTGTAAGATAATCGCCCAACGAAGCATGTTCCTGCACGCCATTTTGTTTCTTCTCTTCGATAAGGAATTTGTTGGAATCACACTCCCAACAATAACAATGTAACAATACATGTTTGCTAGCATTGATATATGAAGGAAACTATTATCAAAATATAAAATTAATTGAAAATAATATGAAAAGTAAATTTGAGAGGTAAAAGTGATCTATCCATTAATATAAATAATAATCATCTTATACTATAGAGTTTAAAATAAACTTATGACAAAAATATTCATTACTTTGCTATCTTCGCATATACAAAGTTATCCTGATATAGTTGTCATATGAATAAGTTACGTAGTATTATGTTAAGGAAAGGAAAACAAAATTGTGTATCTAAAGAGTATGAATCCTGATAAATACTCGAAAATATAAATACACATGTCAAAGAGTTGTTTTCTATTATTTGTTGTGTTGTAACCCATTATGCAAACTTTTATCAATGAAATGTAATATGTATAGCATATACAATGGGTACAAAAACAACATCTACATCCTTACCTTATTCCTATGCCTATGGTGACCAAGGCTCCCATTTATAAAGAAAATCATGTCAATTCTCTTAATAAGATTAAAAAAAACTAAGCGACCTGGTTTTATATAGATGTGATACACATTTACATAATTACTATTTTTTACATGCTTGGTTAATTTACATAGTCTTTTCTAAACTTCCAAGTATTTCTAGCCACAACAACCTTATATATGTTCCAAACTAAGTTTCACTAAACTCAGAAAACAACAAACTTTAAATGGATCAACCATGCCTTAGCAACTTAAAGTCATTATCACCACGAGGGGTTCAAGAGGTTAGTCTTAATCACTTATTGTCAACTTAAAGTTTTGTCGAATCTCTATGAAATGGATCAACGATGTTGTCTTGTGCTCCTCATATTTATACGATTCTCGTCTAAAAATTCCAGGATCAAACTGGATTATACAAGAATCTACTACAAGAGTTTGTTCAAAAAGAAGGATTTCGTTTACCATCTTATAATACAAATAGATATGTTGAGTCTCATATACCAACATTTGTTTCACAACTGAATATAGAGGGACAAAGTTTTACTGGACAAGAAGCCAAATCCAAGAAGCAGACCGAAATGAGTGAAGCCAAAATTGCCTAAATGACTTTGAAAGAACCCAAAAGTATTTTATTGTCCTCTATGAATGAGTGTATAAACAGAGGAGATTATAAATATTAGTTATAATAATATGCTATAAAACTGAGGACGTCCATTATAGCATAATATTAGTTATAATAATGATTTCCTATTTTTATACACTCATTCATATAGGACAATAAAATACATTTGCGTTCTTTCAAAGTCATATAGGCAACTTTAGCTTCATTCATTTCAGCCTGCTTCTTGGATTTGGCTTCTTGTCCATTAAAACTATGTCCCTCTATATTCACTTGTGAAACAAATATTGGCATGAGACTCACCATATCTATTTGTATTATAAGATGGTAAACGAAATCCTTCTTTTTTGAACAAACTCTTGTAGTAGATTCTTGTATAACCCAGTTTGATCCTGAAATTTTTAGACGAGAATCATATAGATAGGAGGAGCACAAGACAACATCGCTGATCCATTTCATAGAGATTCGACAAAACATTAAGTTGGCAATAAGTGATTAAGACTAACCCTCCTAGTGATAATGACATTAAAGTTACTTTAGCTGCAGCTTAAAACTTCAGAAAACTCCCTGCTTAAATGCCTTAGCAACTTCATCAATGGGAATCAAAGGCAAATAGAGAAAGAGGATATAGCCCTTCCCAATCATGGTCTTAATCACATGGTTGTATTTGTGAGACAAATAAGCAATAGTGGGAGCTGACATCTCTGCCAATGCATGGAATAGTGGAATGTGGTTGAGTCCATTCCACAACTTCACTGAGTTAATCAGAACAAAATGCTTTGATTCTGTGGTAACAAAGTTTATAGCTGCTACTGGCCCTTCACATTGAACCTCACTCACAACTTTCCCTGCTTCTTGTGCCACTTTCTGAGTCAAATCATTTACTTGCACTGCAACATGTTTGGCAAAAGGAGCATGCTCATTGAACTTATGAGCAACTTCATCTACCTGCCCAACTCATATGCTAATTAGTTTTGATAAAAAATCAATTATCAATGTACCAATTCATTTCAAAGTTTCAAAAACTAACATGGAAGTTTAAGCACAAAGGGATCAAACAAGAATTCCAGTGAGTTTTTTCATTTCATGATTCAGTTTCAGTCCCATGGGCATAATAGCACATAATGAAAGGGCTGCATCTAACAAAAGAATCAAGCTTCTTGAAAACCCCATAGAGTCGCATAATATATTAACATCATTAGATTGAAAATTAGTGAATTCTGCATATTTATTTAGTAGGGCAATGAAGGAAAGGTCACCTTAAACCTTTACTTACAGAATCATTAAATCCATTTTTGGCCAACGAAAAACTTGTTCGATTTGAATTTATGCTATGACACCCACTAGCATAATAAAGAGACACATGGAAAGGCTTATAGACAAACTATTTGAAATAATGAAAAATCAGCATGTAAAAATAGTGTTTTTTGTTTAACCAAGGGTATCCCCGATCTATGGGTAAAGAACTAATCTTTTTGGGATGTGCGATCTCTCAATAAGTGTCACTCACAGGAACCGAAACTATATAAGGATTCAGTGGGGTCTTACACCGTTGTAATAAGCATTTTTTCTTGAATATTTAGTTATCCCAAAATTCTGAGAAATAATCCTTTTCAAAAACTGTTTAAGAAGCTAATCTAAACACACACTAAACATGAAGTTTTTATGTATTCCAATGAAATAGACAAAGAAAATACTTGTCTTTGAAACCAGCAACCACTTACTGGGATACTTAACAATTATATCTAGACCTTAGTTTAAATAAAATTATGCATACAATAAAAATATCAAGACAATTCATGATCTGAGTATGAAAGTTTAACAAACTTTTCACAATTTAGCCATAATGACCTTCAAAATTAAATCCAATGTTGATAATAGAATGGAAAGTTCTGCAAAACCATACAAATAAAGCATCAAAATTTTAACCCAAAAGAAAGAGTGATATGTATATATATATACCTTGTTGTCAAGGAAAACAAGGACATGATGAGGGAAGGCCTTGAATTTGTTATAGATAGGACCCAAAACGGTGGTAGCAGTGCCCTCCACAGTTCCAACAGCAGATCTCAAAGGCCCAGAATTCTGCTTTGCATGTTCATACAAATATGATACAAACACGAAAGCTTGAATTGCAGAAACCCTCACAAACCCCAAGTGTTTTAGCTCCTCTTTCTTCTTCTTGCTCTCAACCTTATATGAAATTTACTTGCATAACTTCAATAATCTCAATCACTGTCGCTATTCCATTTTCACTGATACAACGGGAAATGTGCAAATAAATGCAATGGATTCCCTATTGATGTTTTTTAGTGGAAAAACATGAAAAACCAATTTTTTTAAATAAAAAGGATTTGGTCTACTTACAAACAAAGAAATTAAGTTTGAGAGTCGGTTACGGATAAGGAAAGTGTTAGGCACCTCATACCATCCATTATAAAAAAGCTCATTATAAAAACGGTATCTAAATCAATTATATGGATATTTATTCGAAATATTAATTTTACCCTCACATTATTAAGTAAAAAAAGAAAGAAGAAAAAAACTTTTATTTTTATTTTTGTGGCTGACAGAAAAAAATATGCTCATACGTATCTCTAGCTGCAATAAAGAAATCAAGGCTACATAGTTCTTTAAGAAAAATGTTGATCGGTTGATATATATATATTTTTATTAAATTGTGTTTGAAAATAATCAAATTGAGATAACGCGACACAGGGAACGAGTCTCATGGTGCACTTAGGGATGACAATGAAAACCGAACTCACGGGTACCCGCCCGAACACAAACCGAATTTAACAGGAAAAACCCGATGTGATTAGGTCCGAACCCGCCCTGAACTCAATTAATATATGTTAAATTATAAAATTACATATAAATACATATATAAAAGCTATACATATAAATTTCACACATATATAAGCTATATATATATATATATATATATATATATATATATATAAAAGCTATATATATATATAAATGTAATATATATGCATAAGTTATATACATATAAATATATGTTTTTCGGGTTTTTTTAGTTCGGGTTACCCGAAACCCGACGGGTGCGGGGATGATATCATTATTTCTAACCCCATTTAATTCGGGTTTGGATAAGCACAAACCTAACCCCGACCCGCCCCGTTGTCATTCATAAATGTACTATCTCTCCTTGATTTATTTAAGTTTTAGAAAAAATATGAATTTAAGATAACCGATAGGGAAAGAGTCTCACACTATCTCTCATTGATTTATTTAGTTTTATAAAAAATATCAATTTGAGATAACGCGAAAGAGAACGAGTCTCATAGTGCACTATCTCTCCTTGATTAATTTAAGTTTTAAAAAGAATATCAATTTGAGATAACACGACAGGAACGAGTTTCATAGTGTCTCTCATTGATTTATTTAAAATATCCATTACATTATTATTTATTATTATTGTTTTTATATTAATTTTTATAAAACAAGTAATAATATATAAATAAAACAGAAAACAAAAAAAAAAAAAAAAACCAGCAAGATAAAAAATAAAAAAAACAGAAAAATAATATAAAAAACAGAATATATATAATAATAATAAAACGAAAAAATAAAAAATAAAAAGAATTGATTTGGGATTTTAGGTTAAAATTGATTTGGAGTTTAGGTTAAAATTAATTCGTGAGTTTTAAGGTAAATTTGATTTGGGGTTTAGGTTTAAATTAATTTGGGATTTTATGGTTAAAATAGATTTGACGTTTAGGTTAAAATTGATTTGGGGTTTATGTTAAAATTGATTTGGGGTTGGGTGGCCATGGGAGGCAACTCTCTTACTTTTGGCAGGAAAAAGTGGCGGCGGCAGTGTCACTCACCATGTCATAGTTTAAAAAAATCAATTAAAAGCAACTCAAAAATAAAAAAAAACAACAACATAATGAGAGTAAAAGGAAAAAAAAAACAAAAATAACCTAGAGAAAAGGAAAATGGAGAGGATGGGGAATATGAAGTAAAGTGATGGTTTCTTTTTATCTCTTCCTTCTTCTTCTTCTTCTTCTTCTTTTTTTTTTTCTCTCTCTCTCTCGCTGCACTCCCCTCTCCCTTTCTTTAGTTTAGGTTTTTTATATATATATACTAGGGACATTAGGAGTAGGGTTAAGATTTTAAGGAAAAGTTGACATGTCATCTTTAGCCTAATTGCCACTATTTTTTACTTTACACTATTCATTATTTACTCATAATTATTTTTATTTTAAAAAATTAGCCCGTTCAAAATTAGGTATTTACACTCACGTATATAAAAATGTAATTTTTGGTGTTGAAAAGAATCAAAATATATAATTATGCTAACAAACACCTCGTGGCCATTGGTTGTTGAATAAGTGTAGAAAGATGGTAGTGAATGAATGAAAGTAGAAATGTATAGAGAACCTTCTTTGATGCAACGGCAGAGGAGGGCCTATATAAATGAAATGTGAATTAACAAATATCAATTTAATTCAATTTTTACACATTATTTTTATAATTTAATATAACTAAGAATAATATTTACTTTTTTTCCATAATATCATTATTATTCTTACTTGTATGAGATGTATCCCTATCTCACAACATATCACATAATTTTTATCTTTCCCATTATTCTGTATAGATTCCATATTTTCTTCTAAAAATAACCACAAGACACCATGGTTATATCATTTACACTTAGTTGTATTTTGTAAGGTATTGATTGGGTCCATGTTCAGACCGACTCCATGGATCTTTCTAGGCCATACTACCTATTTATAGAATCTACCTCGCCCTTCTCCAAATGTTTGTAGAACTCACTCGTTATAAGGAAAAAACCAATATTCTTTTGTCTCAATTAAAATAAATACAAGTTTCTTTTACAGTTTTTAATACCAATTTTTATTGAAATAATTTCACTTGTTGAATAATTATTGTAATTATTTGTATGTCTTTGTTAAATCAAGCAATTAATTACTTTAAGTAATTTTATAAAATTAATTAAATTTATTTACAAAAGAAATGGCCACCTACTATAATGATTTAATCTTTATGGCACATAACCATTTTTATGTGAAGAATTCAGTTTCACATGTTTGTAGATGGAGTTAGGTATAGTTTTTAACTAGCAAATAACCCGTGCATTTGCACGGGGTAATATTTTTGCCGTATGATTTAAAACACACATTACATGTGCATTCATATGATTAAGAACACACATGTTATTCGTAAACACACATGTTACATGTGCATTCGTATTGTTAAGAACATTTGTGATCAGTGCAATCACATGGTTAAAAACACACATGTTATCCATACATTTGCACTCCTAGGAACATACATGTTACCCGTATATTTTTGTACTTTTTTTTATTGATTTTCATATTCTATAATCTATATATTTGGGTAACTAATAAATAAAATAAAAACTTATATTGTTAATTCTTAATATACACGTGTTTAATTTTATGTTATTATTTCTTAATGTAACTTGTTTATAATTTCTTCTATTTCTAGGATATTATTTTTTATTACTTGTGTAATTGGTTTATTATTTAGTATTTTTTTTAAAATATAAAAAATGGGATATTGTAATTATTACTTAGATTTTTTTGAAATAAATATCGGTTTAACAATTTAGTATGAAAACTTTGAAAATAATATTTTAATATATAAAAATGAAATTTTAGTAATAAATGATAATTTAAATAGGATAGATGTAATTACTTAGTTCGATTATTTTTCAAAATATTAGAGACCTTAATTATTTATGATTAAAACTGCTAAAATATTTTAAAGATAATAATGGAAATGTGTGTACAATATTAATAAATGAAAATGAGAACAATTTAATTAAATTTATAGATTTTTTTTAAATAAAGCATACATACTAATTTGCAGGTAGTGATTACTATACATTATTTGCTAACTTGAATAACATCACCGATCTCACTAATAAGCACTACATTAAATGACAATATTTGTTTTTATTCCTTTAGACATGTTTATCAGTTTTATTTCTATCATAATGATTGGCAATATTTATTTAAAGTAGTTATTAATTATTAATTATTAGTTTGTAACTGATCAGCAATTAATGTAATAATAAATGAAATTAAAATGTATGAATGTTAAAAAGTAATAGTAATAAATGATCAGCAATCAGAGCTATTTAAATACATGAACAATTGTAATAAATGAAATTAAAATGAGAATATTGTAATTAAATGTTTAGGTTATTTTCAAAATAAAGTAGACATTACTTTTTTGGATTACAACCACTAAAATAATATATTAATTGATATTACACATTATTTACCAGTATTTAGGCCTTAATTTTTCAAAATAAAGGTCGTATCTAATGTGATATGCATTCACCTATGTTAAGAATTACGAGCAATTGTAATAATATAAAGTAATTATATCTGAAAACAAAATATCTTTATTTTTGTTACATTTATGTATAAAAATGGAGAAATTTGTTTAATTAGTTAACTAAATATTTCATGAGCATTTGACTACACATTTGCTATACATGAAACGTAAAAATGAAATGTTCGAATTTATAACTATTTTAGTACATGTAGATGTAAAACGAAAAAAGAAAAGTTAGAATTTATGACATATTACTTTTTTTAATTATATCATACAAAACAATCCAAAAAATTGTCAAAGATAACCAAAATATCAAAGAAGAGAGAAGATCATTGAATCCATTGGTTATACTATTCTCAATGAAGCCAAATGACTGCGGTAACATAAGCAACAAATATATTTTAAACAAAAAATTAAATTAGTGATTTCATGTATAAATAAAATAAGATTAAGATAGATAAAACTAAAGTGTAGAGGTGCTAGAAGGGAGAATCAAACTACAAAAGAAAAGAGAAAATGTTAAGGACGAAATATAACATACTCAATAAATTAAATATATCAATAATAAAAACAAACAAATGGAATATTGTAACTGAATGTATATATAAAAAAAATGAGATTGAGTACATACGATATGTTTTGAAGGTTTTGTCGTCCTTTAGGATGATACCCTTACTTATCAAACGCTAACGAAGAGAACAGTTGGAAGAACATATCTAAAAAATAATGAAATCATTAAGAACACTAATAAAAAAATAAAGAAATCAATAAAAAAGTAAACCAAAAAAAATAGTTGGAAGAGAAAGATTGTTGAAGAGAAATGTTGTTTGAAGAGAAAGAGAAAAACATATATTTTGTGATAATAACAAAGTAAATTCTGCGAACGAATTGTAGCAGTATGTGAGAGAAATGAAGAGGTAGGGGATAGATGAAGAGATATGGATAGAAACGAAAGGAAGTGAGAAACATAAAGAAAATTAGGTTGGATGTGAAAAGAGATTTCAATCTCCTCTAATGTTCAATAGTTGATACTTTTTCACAAAACAAAACATAAGACCAAACATTAACATTTATATTGTTAAAATTTAAAATATAGAAAAAGTGAGGATGTAGTGTGAGAAGATACATAGTAGTAGTATAGAACACTTTAGAAAGGAAAAGAATTGATGAGGAGATGACATGTGGCAAGAAGAACCTTATTTTCTTATATAGTATATAGATTTCATTGACTTCCTTCACAACAAAAGTTCCACTCAATTTATTTTTTCTAGACAGTCATACATTTTCTGGAAACTTCTCATTAGAGAATAAAGATTAAAGAGTAATATTTGCACAAAAGTTATTGTCTGTAGTAAATCATGGGGCCACATAATAAAGTGGGACATTAAGGTAACTACAATGGCTCAAGCTGAGGCCGTGGGACATCTTTTATGATACTTATGTTTAAGGTTAAAGATAATCATTTCAGTGCTAATTATGGCTAAAAAGGTTTTGTTCCAAAACCCATCAGGGTGAACCATGACTAAAAGTGTGTGAGCAGTACATTGGTTTCTCTATGAACATGAGACAATGTTAACACACTGAAATTTCTAGACAGTAGATTACAGTCCATAACAATAGTAGCAATAGCTGCATGGGGCATATTTTGTTTAGTCACAAACAACCGGTGAATCAAAACCTGCGCTACCATCAACAAGCTGCATCTACATTAAGCTTCGTCACGACATGATCAAGGTTCAGCAAAATAGTATCAAAGTTTTGTTTTTGCTAATCAATAGCAGCATCAAACTTAAATCCTTAAAACTCCACTTGTATTTTATAAAAAGTTGATCAGGTGGACTTTATATTCCAACACCAAAAAAATGATACCTGGACTTTGAACACTAGTCCAGTGATGTACTAATTTTCACTTTTAATCCAAACACACTAGGCAGCAACTTTAGGTTCAGATGCAGGGGCATCTGCATACACGGGGTGGAGGACATGACCTTCCTTAGGCTCAACATGCACCCACTTACGACCGGTTAGCTTGTTCCGCTCAAACTTCACACGGCCTTCTTTCAAAGCAAAAAGAGTATGATCTTTCCCCAGTCCAACATAGTTTCCTGGATGGAAACGAGTACCACGTTGTCGAACAATGATATTTCCAGGTATTACCCTCTGCATCATAAGAAAAGAGTATGGCCAAGAGTGAATGGACCATGTTCAGCATATCAAGGTTCTGCCATAAAATTTATACTCATGCTTAAAGCATAAAAGCTCATACCTCCCCACCAAATTTCTTCACTCCAAGGTTCTTTGGTTTTGAATCCCGTCCATTCTTTGTGGACCCAGCTGTCTTTTTAGTAGCCCAGCGCCTGAACACCAGACTCAATCCTTGTCCAGAAACATCTACAGTAACGAGTCAAATTCATTAATCTAGCTTATTTTTTAAAGTTATAATACAATAGCCAATATAGTAATCATGATGTTATACCACCAGTGCTTCTATAGACAGGAACATTAGTAACCAATTCTTGGATGTTTAATCTTCTGCAGAGTGATGCCGCAAAATTCATGTTGTGTCTATGTGATAATGACACTACCTGGCATACACATAATATCTTTTTTAAAAATTCCAATACTTAGAAGGCCAAACAATAATACTTACTTTACTTTTGGTAAGTGGTCACAACTAACAAATGAACACAAATTAGTCAATTGAGGCAAAATAAAAAACTCATGAGCGGGTCATACTAGTCCTTTGACATGTGATGTGATCCATAGAAGGTATTTTTATATATTTAATATGTAGACAATAAGTTATAAAGACAATATATCTCATAAAAATGAATCACAGGTTATTATGAAATATAAAAAAAATATTGATGGAACCATACATCCTTTCGAAAAAGGGTGTAAAAAGGTTAAGAATCCCATCCTGCAATACATAACACAGTGTAGGTTTTTTCTTAAAGATGATGAATTCATTGCCAAGCAATATACAAACACCAATTACTGAGAGCAGAGGAATACCACCCTACTGTCCTCTTTTTATGGCAATGTATCCCTTTTAAATATTAAGTACACCATCCAACAAGTTCATAAGAAATCTAGGCTACTAGCTATTAGAAAGTAAATTATGCCAAATCAACATTTCACATCAAACTGATGAAAATTTACAGTAACATCAAATTAAAAGACTAAATGTTATTACAAATAAATGATGAAAATTGATATAAAAAAGCATATACAATAGAGGTAGTCAATGGTAGAAAGTCTCATGAAGCATCCACCCGACATATCATGTCATAGAGCAACCGTTACACCCAAGACACAGGTGTAGTATTAAAATTTCACAAATTTGTGATGCACACATAGTTGGCACTCAAAACTCAAAGCACTGAACTTACAAAGTTGTCCACATTCATGAATTATCTTAGTAAAGTAAACCCGAAGTACCAAAAACAAACTTAAAAATAATTCATATTTTACATAAAATACAACTCAGTTGTACTAAAACACAGCCCAGTGACTAGTAAATTAAACTAACGATTTCACTGACATGCTACCATGCTTAATTCATATAATTAAATTACATAATTCATTCCATAGACTAATAAATTAAACATATACCATATACTTCAACACACTAATCAACTGATATGTGAAACACCAAATTGCTTGCCGTAACAAGATCTTGGATGGAAACGTAAGCATTTTGGTATTCTAGATTGAATGAAAAACAGAAAAAGAAAAGGAGTTGCTGTCATAACTCATACATAAGATCCCATTTGCAGTATCATATACATGCGAAGATGCGAAATTGGTGTGTTACAGTGACAAGATCTCGGAGGAAGATGAATAACACAAAATCAGTTGTGATTGACTATCATTACAACTGTTAGTGTTAGTGTTAAAATCATTCTAAAACCTACAATAAAGAATTCCTAATATCCTTTTCTGTGTAGAAAATATAATCAGCAAACAAAAAAGATGATCCCTAAATCCAGAAACAAAAGCTCAAAAGAACGAAATTCAACAGAACAATCAACCAAAGAAGGAATTGAAGTAATTAGAATATGATAACATGTATAAAATTATAGAGGCGGGTAAGTTATGTTTTATTACATAGTTTGAAAAGTTCAATAGATGGAGCTTTTATAGTTGCAATTATAGTGGAGAATGATATCAAATAATGGGGAAAAGCAGAGAAGAGAAAGAGTGAGAAGTAAAGAAAGTGAATAACAATTGAAAGTAAAAGAATACCGAATACTGATTCTGCTATGGAGATGTCAGGTTCACAAATGGGCGTCACTCAGATTGTGTTTTCACAATTTAGGGTTTAGGTTTTCACTTACATACAATCACCCTACCCTTCAACATTATTTATTTATTACCCCTAATTTATCTACATTATAATATTAATATTTATGCTTAATCAAAAAATAAGAACCTAATATTTACCCCTAATTACATTTTTAATATTTTTGAATTTACGGGTACCATGAATCCACTAGATACCAAATGACCTGCAAGTAGTATAGTTAACGAGTATTAGCATGAGTCTAGGACAAGTATTAGTCCAAAAATGTAATAATGGGGCGGGTTCGGATAATGCACTCCACCCATCCGGTCATCCCCATAATTTGGGTCATGAAAAAAATTAGATGCGATATGACGATACTACCCTCAAAATGTTCATTTTCATTCCCGCCAATTTGAAACCCTAAACATGATTAAAAGAGGGAAAAGAAGAGAAGAAGAATGATCGTGGCGATGGCGGAGGAAGAAGAAAACGAGAATTCAACCCGACCCGAGTTACCAACGGGTCGGATCAAGAGAATAATGAGACTAGACAACGAAGTGAATCGTGTCAGCGGAGAAGCGTTGTTGTTGGTAACGCGATCGACGGAGTTGTTCCTCCAATTTCTAGCTGACAAGTCCGCGCGTGTGGCGATTGAGAAGAAACGCAAGATCGTGAAGCTTGAACACTTAACAATTGCCGTTAAGAGGCACCAGCCTACCAGTGATTTTCTCCTCGATTCGCTTCCGCGAGCCGAAGAGAAAATTGTTCCTCCCTCCAATCGGACCAGTAAACCTGATAATCCCCCTCCGCCTTCTAATCGCCGTATTGATCAATTTTTCAAAAAACAAGTAACCGAACCTGATTCTGATGCTGATGTTGTGGCCGAACCTGAAACTGAACCTGAACCTGAAGCAGAATTGGAGGCTGAAGCGCCAGTACCAATAGATGAGTGTTAGTTTATTCTTATTTTGTATCTAACTCAATCGTAGAGGACTATGTATTACTTCTAATTTGTCGTTTACATTTTTAACTGTGTATTTATGGATATGTATTCTGGTTAGTGGATTTGGCTTATTTATTTCAAGTTGTCAGATATTATATGATGATCATTCAGATTTGTGACATTGTGTTTGTGTGATGAGTAAGCTCTCTTTCTAGTTCATTAAATTGTAAGCAGTAGTTTTTCATTTTAGTCCTTGAACCTGTAGTGTTGTCATATCAGTTCCTTATGTCAATCATTTGTTCAATCAAATTGGTCCTTATGTGATTGGGATTACAATTTCAGGAAGTAAAGCTTTAGTTTTGACTAATATGATTGGTATTGCAATTTTTGGTAGCATGTGAAAGACATTTCATAACAGCACAACACATATGGATTATGTTTTCTGTTTGTTGTATTATATAAAATGAAATGATATAAAAGGATCTCATGATCTTGAACTAGATTGCAAATGTCAAGTTTGTCATTAATTTCTTTTACATAGTTCTATAATGTTATATTGCAACACATCAAACAATACTTTTAGTGACTAAAATGATGATTAAGGTTTAAATGCATTACAATTTCAGCTTATAAGCTGTATTAAATTTCCCTTATGGTGTCTCTGCCCCATTTTATTATATATGTAGTCTACTTGTGTCACATTTTCATATGTAAAACTAACATATATGCTCTGTAAATTTTGAGTCAGAATCAACATGTTCCTTTGATGTTAGATTATATTAAGAGCAGTATTCTGAAATTCTGTGCTTCTTATACTTCTGTTGATAACTTGATTTCTCAAATCCATCATCCAGAAAAATGGTTTCTCTTTTTTGTTGGGGCAAGCAACAACACAATAGGTCGGAAAAATATAAATGAAGACTTTATTTCATTTGCAGTTTACAACTATCACGAGGTCATCCATTTTGGCAACTTAAGTGCAAAAACATTAAGTACATAAAAACTGTAATGCATATTGAGTTTGAATTTATTCTGATACAGGTCCATGACCATTTTCTTGGAAAGCAGACTTTCAAAGTATTTCCAGTCAAAAACTAATTTTCTGAAAAGAAATTTAAGGAGAAAATGGTCCCGAGTGCGCTGACACCACAGAAGGTGCCTCATTTCTTGTATGAGAAGGAAAGCCAGGTTCACCAAAAATCTTTTTTCTATGCACCTTCCTTCCATCCTTAATGAAGGGTGTACCTTGATATCCAGAATTTATGCTGTTTGTTCCCAGTTGTTGGATATTAATAGAAAGCCTTCTGTTCTGTGGCATGGTACTGTCTAGTCCTCCATTAAAGCTTCTGATTGGAAGACGTCTACTGTTTGTGCTTGGTCTTGACGCATAAGTATTCTCTCGTTCAACGACTACTTGGTTCTGAACCTTCTTTTCCCATGGCTGAAAAATCAAACATAAGAGAATTTAATGTTTGTTTTGAACTGATGTAAAAAGTTCCTACTGTAATATCAAATGCTAACCTGCTGTCTTTTCTTATCCTCTTCCTTTTCTTGCTGTAGTTTGTTATACTCTTCCAAAATTTCCATTAGCGGTATCTATGCAGATATCATGTTGGCTTGATGTTATTTTAGCTTAATAAATCATACTATAAGTATAAGAGGTATGATCAATTAGGAAACGTATATACTGAGCTTTGAGGAAGGAAACCATGAGAGTCTAAGACTTCTCAAACCATTTGATGTCAATATAACTAAAGCTAGAATTGTATAGCATGCTTTGTGTCTTGGAATTCTTAAGGTTTTTCTTATCTCGTGCTATGCTGAGGTGTAGCTTGGGTTACTGTATCTCTTGGAAATCGTGTATAGAGTTTCATTATTGTTTCGATGAGTGCTATGCCATAATGTTTCTTAAATTGTGGTTGAGGCATTTAACATTGGCTAAACCTTTCTTCTAAGTAGTCCTGAATTTGAATTTGATTTTCCATATGCATCAGTATGTTCTTAAGTGTTGTCCAATGTTAAATCAATATGCTAAATGAATGTTGTCCAATGTTTAATGACATGACTACTTCGGTGTAAGCAAGCAATTTGGTGAAATGTGTCCAAGTTCTTTCAGATAGTCATTACTATTTACTAAGCTTGCTATTGATTGATAGTTCCTTCTACACTTTGAATACTATGGCATGTTAGGGTTACTTGTAAATGAGGGATATATAGTAACTTTTGTCTAAGACTATCACACCAAGGAATATTATAGAGGGGACTCTTCTCAATACTTATTTAGCCTCTCTTAAAAATGCTGGATTTTCTCTGAATTTTTATTATCTTCTGACCTATTTCCTTTAAATAATCAGTAAGACTGTTTGTTATAAACCTTTTAAGTACAGATTTTCTAATATATGAAGCACAGTGAATTCCAAGTGTTTCAGAATGAAAGATATCTTACCTGATCGTACAAGAAAACTTTCTTTCTTTCCTCTTCCCAACTCCTAGTCATTTTTATTAGCAAATCTACCAAAGCTGCAAGCAGCAATCATTTTAGGTAAGCACATGTGGATTTGCCCCTAGTTGGTGCAAAACTCCAAATTATATTGTTATAATTTCATTACATATACCTGGCATTCTGCTGACCATTATACGGGCACGTTCAGCACGTCTCAAGTTTTTGTGAGCTCCTCTGGTGACCGAGTACCGATTATCATCCTGATGGCAACATTGAATTGTGCAACAAAAAATAGACGAAGTCATTCTTTAATCCTACTATTGAATATTAATTCAATTGTAAAATCTAACCGTGATGTATTCTTCTAGCCAGCGCTCTTCATCACATGCTAACATCCACTTTTCCACTTTCTCCATTATCGCCTTCCTGCTAGAAGCCTCTTCTTTTGCTCTTGATATCTGTTCATCCATGCTCATGAGGAGATCGGAATGGTCAATCTCCCCTTTTGTACATCTAAGTCAATTTCTACACTGGTTTAATTCTATACAACCATACACTTTTTTCGAAATGCAACACACGTAGTTAAATTCACCTGAGTTTATGAGGTTAATTATCTTGTTCATCTCTGTCCGTGAAGGAATCTCCACATGTGATTTCTTGCATATCAACTTCAGTTCCTCCTGCTTCTTCTGGAATAACTCCTTCATCTTGCTTGCTTTTAGTTGATCCAGCCTCTTAACTTCAGCTTCAGTCTTCAAAAAAGTTGAGGTTCTTTTAGTAAAAGTTTCTGTTATTTTGGAAATGTTACATGTTAAATACCTACCTGCCGGACTATTTCTAGAGTAAGACTTCCTGGTTCTGATACTTCTTCCGATGAGACTGACAACAAATTGATCACATGAGAAAAAGGTTGCCTGTCAGTGTATGGCGTGTCCATAAGATTCCATAGATTTGACAGTTCTTTCCCGAGATGGTGAAGCTGCAAAATATATCAAGAACATGACACATTTGTGAAATGGAAACTGTAAAACTCAAAGGAAAAATGCTACTATACTTGAAGCTCAAGGACCTGAAGCATTTATTTTAGAATAGCCTCTTTACAGGTTAGTACTCTGACAATGCATAAGTATTTCTCTTTGGCATATGCAATGAAAGAAAAATACTGTTTCTCAGTATCACCTTGTCCAACCGATTTTGCTTTTCTTCAAAAAGGGACTGCACTGTGGTACTCAGTTTGTCCAGGATAGTGTCACTTATATTTTTTGTTATTTCACACAAATCATGCAAGCTTGGATGAACTTCCATGATAATCGCAGAGGAGTCCTTTCCCAAGATGGTGGACAAGCTGTGTATCATGTCTGTGTGTTTCTCCAGTTGCTGGAGTCTTTCATTCTTCAAACGTAGTCACAAGAAGCAACATGAAAATGGTGAGTTTGAACGATACTACCACTTAAAGATGGGGCGAAAAACATAATCAACTGCTAGGTACCTTCTCATTGCAGATCCTTTGCAACTCATTCTGAAACTCCTCAAGTCTTTTTAGTGAAAGATCATTCTCATTTACTACTATGCTTGAGGGTGCATTGTCTGAGTTACCTGTAATTTCTGAAGAAATTTTTTGAATTTGTCCTAGCACACATCGAAATTGTTTTAGCCTCTCTTCTTTCCTCAAGCGCATCTCCCGGAGTGCTGGAGTAATTGAATCTAACTGCTCTTTTAGTGTTCCCTTCCTTTTTTCTGGCTGTTGAGTTAGTATTTTCGTCAGTCTATAGTCTACACTGATTGATGATCCCTTGTTGAAGCATACACATTTACCATTTAAATCATATTTAAGAATTAAGATATTATTGCAAAGTTGTAGTGCTTGATAAAGATTATATGAGGAATAGATATATTTTCTAGCATCTTTCTCACAGTTATACAGAATATTGTGACTTGGAATAATGCAGCAAAAAGTTCATTATTATTATTATTATTTTATTTTTAAATTATACTAAAGTATTGGACAAAAAATAATTCAAGGGCAGTACAAAACTCTTCAATTTTTTGTGTCCACCTCCACCAGTTCATCTCCAATTTTGTCTACAGCTCTAAAAAAGAAGAAAAAGACTAACTCTTTGCAATGCCATGGGTATTTTACTAACTTGGTCTTATTTAGTTCAGTACTTGTTCATATCAAATGATGGATAGCACCAAATATTTAGCCTTGTGTATTAATCATTAACATGTACTACAACAAAAAGTACTCCTCTGACTGATCCAATTGTATTATTCCTCAATGCATCCAATGTGTCCTTAATTAATATATAGCACAATGACTAACCAAATAGGATCTTACTTGCTTGTTCTGATATGTGGTTATTCTGATTGTGTATCTACTTAGTGCAGATTGCTAAGTAGAAGGACTTGTGTTGTAAATAGTAAAGTTGTCCCAAGATTATTGGAAATAGATGTACAAATAACAGTGCTGCAAAGCGGAAAAAAAGTACCCGTCCAGGTAGAAATCGTTCACCGAGGGACAGAAGAAGATGGGTGAATTCAGCTTCAGCTTCTGCCAATTCCTGATGCAGATGAGCTCTTGATGTATTTGCTCTGTCAACTTTTCTTCTGTAAACCTCAAGGCATTCTTGCTCCAAATCTAGCAGAACCTTCTCCCTCTCAAACTTATCTTCTCCAACTTCATCCCATATAATCTAAAATCATATGAAATTTGAGGATTAAAAAAATGATATGCAAAAGCAATTATATGAAGACATATTTAATGTATGAAATAAATCAGTCTCTTGCCTGCAGTTCCTGTAACAGAAATTCACATGAAGTTTCTAGCATTGCTGAACTTCTCATCCCAATTGGTGTCTGAAATGAGCCCATTTGAATTGATAGCACCCTTCAGTATAGATCAAACTTAGATAATACAAAGTATTAAACTTGCAGCATAAGCAGCTGAGTGGTGAAGAGGCAATAAATCAAAAGAATGATGGGAAAGAAGTGGTGTGAGTATTTACCATTTGGTATTAGTTTTTGCTTAAAAGACAAGGGTGGCAGAGGTGGGTGATGTAAGGCTTTGGGTTCAAGAATCAGTTTGTCATTTCATCCTTTACACCTTTTTTTTCTTCTTTTTCCATCTTTTATTCTTTCAATTTTATTATGAGTTTAATATTTATCCACTCTAGGTGTAAAGTTTTTACACGATTAGTATATCATTCACTATTCATTTATATTAGAGTGAGAGTATATTCATTTATATTGCAGATATATGTCTCATTCTTTTAGGACCTAAAATTGATGGAGTTCCTTATTTTGATAAATCATATGTGATATGTGTGTTGCACCTGGCTTTGTCATGTATAGCTCTTTCTATTTTATATAGGACTTAATTCATACGTTATCTTTCTAGAATATGAGATGTTGATCTTGAATGGGATAGTTAAGCATAAAAACATTAATTTTTTCCACTATGTGATGGATTATAAACTTGATTATTTTTCTTGCAAGTAGCCAAAAGTGATATCAAATTTAGTAGGCCATCATTTTCACGTTTATTGCATTTAAATTTCTTATTTAATTTTTAAGACAACAGCAGAGTAATTTGATTTTACAGTTCCTATGATTATTTTCTGAATAAAACATTCCACCTTGTTCCATCAAGAGGAGGTTTGTCTTGTGTATAAAGATAAAACATGAAATTAGAATATTGCATAAAGATGAAAAAGGGATCCATCTATTCTAATAATAAGTTTTTTAAACTTACTTCATATTTTAGATATAAATTTTATGGAAATCCAATTGTTTAGATCTACTAAATTCAAACCATTGAATTTTCCTAGAATTGATGACTAAAATGTGGATTAAGGTTACTAAACTTACTTTTGGAGTAAGTGAATCATCTCCCAAGATAAAATATAAAGAGGGGATCTATTGATTCCAAGAGTAAGTTTTTTAAACTTAACTCACATATTAGCCATCAATTCTAGGAAAATTCAATGGTTTGAATTAGTAGATAGATTTAAACCATTAAATTTCCTTAGAATTGATGGATAAGATGTAACGTAAATTTAAAAAAACTTACTTTTTGAGTAAGTGGATCCTCACTCAAATATAAAATATGAAACAGAAGCTTCTAAGAGAAAGAGAGGTCGTGGCAATATATCATTTCTTTTGGGGTACAACAAGAATATAACAACATAAAGTATATATTAATGATATAGTAATGATGCATATGATATGATATACTCTAAAAAGAGAAAGGTATAATACAGAAGTAACCAACTATAAAATAAAATATTATTTTTATTCGAAGAAAGGAAATATATGCTTATCATTAGCACTCAATGTCGGTTAAAAGAGCCTTCTTGTTATGCTAAATCAAGATGATATTGTTAATGTAATCAACTGGACCATGCACAAACTTTTTTTTATTTTTTTCCCAAAGCTGGCATTGTAATTAGCAAGGAACAACAAACATCAAGTATTAAGAGTAATATTACATAGACATCATAATTTGAATACTATAATACATCATAATTTGAATACTAAAAATAAGTATCTGACATCATATACATTAATATCTATATCCTATTTATATCTGCTTTATATCTTACAGCAAAATGTTAAAAAACATCAAATAATGTCTTTTTTGTATTTTGCTGCCTATAGTACTGATTGTGCATTATGTTATTTGTTGACTTAGTTTTTTTAATATAATTTGAGTTTATTATATTATCTTATTACTTTATATTTGGTTACATTTCATTTTTTATTATCTTATCTTTTTTGTATGATTTTTTCTGTATAATACATTGGTGTCTTGCTGAACTTGAGATCATTCATAAAAAATGGTGTATTGAAAAATGTTGGAAAATGAAGAGATCTAGCACAACCTTATACTACTACTAGATCAACAAGTTTTGTCATATCTAATGATTATGTTGTGAAAAACTTGTTTCTAAATTTTATGTAGTAGTACATAGTGTAGAGTTAGGAAAATAGAAAGGAAATGATTTAGTGTCCCAACTCATTGTATACCAAAAAAAATCAATCAATATATATATAGGAAAAAAGAAATGTGTGGGTTTTAAAATATAGGGAAAGTATAGTAAGGTGGTTGTAAATGATATATAGTGATTGAAATCTGCCATTAACTGATAACAATGCATGTTTTTACGCAACACTTGGGTTCCACTTCCTCAAGTAAATATGATAAACTATTTATAACATGCTTGTTTGCATAGCACATTAATTATATTGCCACTTTCATAGCTTGCTTCATTTTGCCTTGTTTGTAAGGCAAAATCAATAACCACATATTCTAGTTACTTCTATCAAATATGATTCATCACCACCACTCTTCATTGTTGTACCTTTGGGTGATGCATGCCTCTATTAGTTATATATATGCTGACTAGCCAACTATATATTTGATGGTCAAGTATAGTAAGGGTAGGGTGAAAGATTTTAAAAAAAGTGGAACATAAAGAAATGATGAATGCTATGGTTATAAGTTTCAATAGATAATATATTCAGTGTATATAAATCTTTATATTAACAATGTATAGATCAATGTTATGAAACCAGAGTCGGATATCAAGTTTGAAGAGCTTCCGCATTAGGTCTAACCGGTTTAAACAGTTAAGCTGTCCAGTCGGACATGATGATTTTAAATATAATTAATAATTTTTATCTATAAATATATAAATGTAAAATTTTATATAACTATATTGAAGTATCATCTTTTTTGGACCTAAATAAAACAAAACATTAAAGTAATGTTCCACTTTTTTAAATTTTAAGTGAACAGTTCGACTCACTTCTCAGATTATTCCGGTTTAATCGGGTTTAGCACGGTCGAACCGAAATTTCTCTAGTTCAAAGCGGTCCAACTACTCATTCGGTTAAGACTACGAACCGAAGCCGTTTTTAAGTCCGATCAGCGATCAAACCGATCGAACCGTCCGGTCGGGTTCGGTTATCACAACATTTGGTATAGATATAACAATTAAAAAGTTATAAAGTGAGACTTAGATTGGGATAAGCCCAATCATTTTTGGGCTATGGGCTCAAAACTAAAGCAATAATAAGTTGAAACGGGTTTACTAATGGGCCGTAATTGACCCATTATTGGATTGGATAGATATAAAGTGAATGATTTCATTTTGTTAAAACCCTATTATTCTGCTTCAACCTCGCCCAAGAAGAAGAAGCCGCAAACACCATGGTAACCGTTTCTTCCCTTATTACGACGTCGTTTCACTATCTCATTTTTTAGGGTTTAGATTCTGATTCATCTGTGTTTCACTTTCGCAGGTCAAGTACTCCAGAGAACCAGATAATCCCACAAAGTGTTAGTCTCTTTTATTATTCTTTTATAACTTTATCAATTTTTTAGATCCCTCTATACTGTAAATTTCGATTTATATTTTTTTTAACAATCCTTGTTTTCAGGTTCACTGTAATTTTACTTTACTTTAGATATTGTTTGTTTAAGATTTTATCTCAAAAAAGTGATTTAGTTCTCTCTTTTATTATTCCCTTTTTGTGTTCATGTTTTTTTAACGAAAAAAGCAGAAACTACAAATAAACAGAAATTGTTTTTTTCGGAGCTCTAGTATTGAGATTCTCATGACATCACTTTTTTTAGAATCACTTATTTATAAAGGCTTATATGCCATTGTGTTATGAAAATGCAGCTTGCAAGGCTAGAGGTGCTGACCTCAGAGTCCATTTCAAGGTACTAATAATGTTGTTTTTAGTTGTTGTTCTCTTCACATGATTATTTGATGACCTCTCTAAATTTTTAGTTTTGGTATCTTTCATATACTTATTTTAGTTTGGAAATTTCAAAACCTGGTGAAAAAACTGTAGTCTGTTGCCCTTACTCACTGGCCCAGCCTCTTGTAAACTTCAGGGACAGAATCACCGTTGTTTTTGGGTGAACCTCTGTTATTAATTTGTTGCTCAAGGTTCAGTTAATGATGGTCAATATCATGGTCTTAAATTGGATCTGGTCAATACAGCTAAAAATATGGTCAATATCATGGTCTTAAATTGGCCCCAACTTTAGAACTTTTTGATTCATATTAATTGTAAAAATTACCACTTAGTTTTTTAGATACACATTTAGAGTCCCCTCTTAATTTTAAATGTTATCAAACTATTTCTTTGTAGATACAATTATAACTATGTTAAGGTTTGTCCTATGTGATGAATGGAAGTTGACTTGTCATCTACACTTCAAAAGGCTGTGTCAATTTCTGTTAGTAACATAGGATTTAGGATAAACTTTAAAATTGCCATAACCTTCATATATCAATTTTGAGTTGTGACCTTAAAAGTCTTCAAGTATGGATAACAAACTAAAAAGCATGTGCCAATTTTGGGGACTAAAAGTATTTTCTTACCCTTTACCCTTAAAATATTTTTACTTGCAAATGTAATGTCAAATTTGTTATTTTGGACATTCCAGATCAAACTCTTGTTCCATATATCTATATATGAGTGACATCGTATAATGATGTAACAATGTATTGATTCTCTAAGCTCCTACTTTCTGTACCTCAATATTGTATTTTTAATTTTCCTTTGCAGAATACTAGGGAGACTGCCTTTTCCATTAGAAAGTTGTCCCTGGTTAAGGCTAAGAGGTACTTGGAGGACGTTTTGGCCCACAAACAGGCCATTCCATTCAGGCGCTTCTGTCGTGGTGTTGGGCGAACTGCTCAAGCAAAGAACAGGCACTCTAACGGACAAGGACGCTGGCCTGTCAAATCCGCTAAGTTCATCTTAGATTTGCTTAAGAATGCTGAGAGTAATGCCGAAGTATGTCTGTTAAATGTGTTCACTTTTATTTGCTTTAATTGTCTACTTGAGGCAACTTCTTATTCATTTTACTTCAATCGCTTCTTTGCAGGTGAAGGGTTTGGATGTGGATGCTCTTTACATTTCTCACATCCAGGTTAATCAAGCACAGAGGCAAAGACGGCGCACATACCGTGCTCACGGAAGAATCAACCGTAAGTTGTAATCTATGCATTCTGGTTATAAATGTAGTTATTACTTGGTTATATTGATGGTATTTTTTGTTCATAGCCTACATGTCATCTCCTTGCCACATCGAGCTGATATTGTCTGAGAAGGAAGAGCCCGTAAAGAAAGAGGTATTGGTTGATAATCTTATTGTATTATTCATTGCATCTCAATGTTTTTTATACCATCAAGTATTTATTTAACGTTGTTCTTTGTAGCCTGAGACCCAGTTGGCCACAAAGAAGAAGTCACAAGCTCTTAGAAGTGGAGCTTCATCTTAATTTTGCTATCGAACCAAGCAGTGGGGATGCCTACATTCCTTGATTATTACTATTTTAGTTTCGTTGTGCTTTCCTCTTCATATTTGTTATGAGTTGTTTTTAGAATCTTGAACAGCATCTTTTTTGGTTAATACTATGGTTGAACTTTATTTGAGTTTTACTTTTGTTCTTACTAAATACTCTTGCCGTGAGCCTTAATTAAATGTGGTCTTTTTTTTAGTTATAACTTTTAATCATATATGTTAATGGTAATGTGAGTGTTTGAACTGCCAGGAGGAGGTTCAGTAGTGTGATTTCTGGGTATCATACAAAGGCCAAAAACCATTGGTAGTGACTCTTGTTGGGAGTATGTCTTACTTTATGTACTTATAGAGGTGTTTAACCAATTGACTCTACCGGGAATGAAATTTGTGTGATATTTATTTCATATATTTAAATAAAATTATGTATGTTATTTGGTTGCAAAAAATTTCTAATGGAAATTTAGGAATGTGGAACTGAACAATCTTAATAAGGATGGTGATAAAAAATTGACATTATTCAATGTAAGTTACAACTACTACCTTCAAGCCGAGGAACAATCTCTTTTTTAGTTATAAAAAATTGTCTTAACTGTAAAACATGTGAAGATAAAGCACTAGGATCACGTCTTTCATCATTCACATCTTTCACTAGGAAAAGTAATTATTTTTCAATTATTTGGTTTAGTCCTTATCAGATATGTTATCTGCATTAGTCAATCTTATTATGTGGAATGTTATATGTTACGTAAGGTTATAAATAGACTTATAATGTGGTCCAAACTTATATATTTGTCATCATATATCAACCTAAAAAAAGTTTGATTTATATCAAAGTTATCTCCTGATTAAAATGTTGCGTAATAAGGAATTGGTTCCTTGGCATTTACAAATTGTTCCTTGTGTGATGCTGTTGTATTCCGTTCTAATTTTCTTACATCTAAGTTTCTAATAAAAGTAAAGAGAATCTATCTAACAATTGGAGCTAAGTTGATACACTGAAAAAAAAATATGTAACACTTGGAGAGGCTGATTCACAGAGAGGAAAGTGAAAGAAGAAAACAAAATCCATAAATTATACATACCTGTACATCTCTTCTTCACTTTGAAAACCAAAAAGGAAGCACCATTCATGGGAAGAACATGAATGAGAGGAGCATAAAAGAAAGGCTAGGAAAAGTTGAGAGATTTACATGGAACTTCAACACTGGTAAACAGAATAGCTCTTGCTTTTATAGAGAAAGCTAAAAGCCTTCCCCACCTTTCTTCTAGATGCTGACTTGCATAGTGGTTTCACTTCAGGTGGAGCCATAGACAAATTACTAGCCTCAGGTGGGTGTTGAAGTGTCTCTGCTGGCGAATGGTCTCGGTGTCGCTGCTCTCGGAAGAGTATCAAAAGTTTCTGAGATTTTTCTCTTCCTCTTGAGGTGCCATTCACTGATATTGACACCAATGCAGGTATGACCCCTTCTTGCAAGACCATTTCAATAAATTTGTCACTCTTGTTACACAAAATTAGGAGACAGGTTACAGCTTGCTCCTGCTCTTGGAGCTCACCAGTATCCAGTATTGAAGCCAGTGCGCTTATGAGACCGGGAGCCGACATTATTTCCTCTCTTCCAACTTGAGAAGCAGCCAAATTTATCAAAACAGCTATGCATTTTTCGGTCCACAATGAACCACCCTGGCCTACAAGAACGGATTGTAGGGTATTAATGATGCCGGATGAAAGGAGGTTTGGGATATTGGAGGGCACAGTAGAGAGATTATAGAGTGCATGGAGAGAGTCTAGCTTGCATTGCACATCAGTGTTGGCTTGAAGAATCTGAATTAGGAACTGGACAGCCTGACTCGATCCAATCATAGGCTTAGTGTCTTCAAGGCAAGAAAGATTCAGATAGAGCGCTGTTGCACAACCATAAGAACTACTGTTTGAGATCATTTCCTCCAACAACGTTAAGACCCCTGCTGATATCATAGTTTCCTTATTTCTACAGAAAGAAAAAGGCCAAGTATATGTTAATGATAATGCACAAAGGTCAAAGAAACTAATCATTATGACACTTTGATACCAAGTATGGAACATTAACTCTCAAATGACAATGTGAACAAAGGTTAATTGTACTGAGTTAATATAAGTATGGAATATTAATTCTACCACTTTAATCATTATGCACAAAGGTTAATTATACTGAGTTAATGTAAGTATGGAACATTAATTCTACCATTTTAATACTGAAGATTTCTTAACTAGAAGATGACAATGTGATCAAGGTGTAGGGTAAATGAAAGGCATCAATTCTCAAATGACAATAACTGTAATAAGATTGTCATTATGTGAAAAGCAGTTTTACTTTATGCTTCAAAACTATAAAAACTAGAGACAGTAAAAATACCTGTCGTTATTCACAGCAAGGTTGAACAGAGCCATAGCTCCACTTTCCTGAGCCATCAAAAGCCCTTCATGTATAGCTGGTTGTAGAAACTTCAAAAGTGCTTCGACAAACCCATTATCCCCCATAAAAATCCTAGCTTCCTCATCATCCCGCAGCAATTGCCTTAACCGTTCTACCACTACACACTTCTTCTTCCAGTCGCTCCCATCAGTCAAGACTTTAAGATAACTTAAATACTGCTTGGCATCTTCCTCTTCTGTAGACAAGCTTTCAGTTGCATTCATCTCAGTTTTCTCTGATATAGCACTCTCTTCTACAGGAACTACTTCAACACCATTCAGCTTGCAAGAGCTGACACTGTTCACAGATCTTGAATTTGTGGATTCAGAATCTGATAATGCCAACCCCCAGTAGTTAACATCAAGAGATTGAGGAGGGCCTTCAGGAATAGGAACTCCATTTTGTTGACACCAACTAGCCACAAGACCCTTAACACAGTAATTAGGAGTCAATGAAAGATGTGAAAGTTCTTGTTGGGTCTTTGGGCAGGTGTTGTGTCCAGCCCTAAACCATTTTTCTATACAAACCCTTTCATATGTTTGCCCAGAAGCAATTATAACGGGGTCACTCATAAGTTGAAGAGATATTGGACATCTTAACTCATCAGGTGGAAGGTTCATCTGCACGGATTTCCTACTAGTTGCCTTCAAATTATACGAACTAAGTTTAGAAAGCTGTCTGTTAAAGGCCTGACAGTTACCACCAGGAACACTGTCCTCTTGATATCTCTGAACAGTGGGAGAACAAGGTTGAGAACCCTGAGAATCACTATCATCAGAGAACTCACTTCTAAATAACTTGGAGTATTTTCTCATAAGGTGTAAAAGATATGCAATAATTGATTCTTTTCGTTTGTCTTCCTCAGACCGAGCCCGTTCTATGAGTTTTTTTAGGTCTCTCCTTTCAGTGAAAGCGGATCTTAAAGATATAATTCCAAGACTAGTAGCAGCCTGATGAAAACATTCTAGTTCACCACTGTCACTAGAATCATTAAACTGTATCCCCTGCTGAAGCAATGCAATTAAATCATCTCCGATTTGCTTCTCAGATGGGTCAAGTGCAAATACCATACTTGCAAGTTCCTTCACAATTTCGTCAATCTGAACAGATAGCATTCACGGAAAAAAGTAAGTCTAAACAAGTTAAATGTTGACAATAATAGCAACAAAAGAATACCAAATGTGCATGAGCATTTACATATGATCCGGTATTAATATCGAGTACATGAGGTGGCGTTCAATTATTTTGGGAATCAATAAACGAAACATATAACATAAGCTCCCCCTCACTCATATTCAAATAGCAAATAAAAAGGCCGAGTAAGATCCTCCACATGATAGAACAAGATCAGGAACCTAAAATCATGGGGGCAGGGGGGTTCAAACATGAAAAAGTGAACTATTCTGCCTTATTGCTTATGCTTATTACCTGACATCCAATAGATTGTGGAACGATATCTTCCACCAGTTTAAGACTACCTTCAAGAGCACACTTAGCCTTCTCAAATTTTAGAAGAACAGAACTCCCAGTTATAGCCTGCGTCATGAGTAAGTTACATTAAGATACAAATTGTAACTCATCAAATGATGTAATAAAACAACAACAACAAAAACAGAACAAACAACAAATGCCAAAGGTAAACTAAATTACCTTACACACTGGTAAATAAAATCAGAAAAGAAAGATAAAAGTGTAAAACTATACAACAATAACCATAATCATACCAGGTAAAGTTTGCTGCAGTCTGAACAGTGCCGAAGAACACTCTTTGACTTTTCTAAGGCTACATGCAATGAACATAATGCCTGGATTCCAGATTTGCTCCTAGGCCTAGCTTCTTCTAAAGACGGAAACATTGACAATATTTTGCAATATATCACAGATAGTTGCTCGCACATTCTTCCATGTAACTGCATAGGAAACAAGAACCGAGATAAAAATTTGCTAGATAATAGGGTAAACACAGAGAACTACCCCTCTCCCCCGAACTACATAAACTAAAACTCGCAACAGAACTAGAAATAGTGGCCTGAAAACAAAAGTGAGAACCAAAACGCAGAAAATTTGCTCTCTTTTTTTGGTTTGGCCAGCAATTCAAAACATTTCCATAAACAAAAGCAGTGGTAACCATGTAAAAGAAAACCATTAGAATCTGCTTCAAACACAAAGCTAATACTTGCCCGAAAAATATAAAAGAAAATAAATAACTAGTATGAAAGCAATTAGACTCTCTAATTACACCTGGACATAAGGCATTTACATATTCTTAACTCCTTTTTTTGTACATAGTACTTAGTTACTATATGTAAAGGATTAAATTCCACAACAGCACTTGCAATAAGTAGATTATATATATATATATATATATATATATATATATCATTATACCTTAGCATCACTTGCTGCAAACAGATTTTCTTCTAGCTCATCCACATCCATCATTCACAATCACTGTGTCAAGATAGATACTAAATGATCTCAACTGTTAATAAGAGAACAGAAATGAAGTTAGCAAAGTATGAATATATATATATATATAAACGGCTAGAACCAGTTTAGAATTAAAGATCAATATCAGCCCATAATTTGGTTTTAATTAACATACCAAAAATAAGTGACAGGTTGAAGATATTGACCATAATTTGGTGACTTAAATATCATTTTTACAACAATCTATAAAATAAAAACAGAAAACACAACATCTAAAGTTATGTTACATATAGTGTTGTACTTTTTTTGGTTGGCTGCTACGTATTAATAATAATATTCCCCTTATGTAGTGAAACACAAACAAAAAAGCAGGTGCAATGTAATGAAAGCCAAAATAATCAAAGTCAACAAGGTGAGTCACTAGATTTGCCTATACCCTTCAATTTCAAAAGAAATAAACAGTTATTTATATCTTTCAGTTTTCCACATCTTCTCTCCAACCAAATAAACTACACGCAAACATTTAAATAAATAAATAAATAAAAGTAGAGTTAGTCCAAATTTGATAATAGACAGTGTAACTAACGATTCATAAAAAAATGTTGGAAACGTAGGAAATGGCGATTAAAGAAAAAGAATATAATAATGAATTGAAGAAGGGAATGATGATTGAAAATGAGGATGAGTAGTTAAAGCAATACAACGATACATTTCTATCTAATAGCTTCATGAATGATTAAAGTAAAGAAGAAATTGAAATTGAGAATTATAATTTGTAGAAAGAATTAGGGTTCAGAAATGACAAGTAGAGAGTTAGTTACATCAACACATTTGGATTTCGTTATTACTTTCCTTCCTCACCTTTCGCCCCTGTCCTATTAATATAGTAATACAAATAAATGATAAATGATATACTAATTGTATGACCAAGACAATAATGAAGGATTAAACTTAAGTTATCCATGTGAATAAAAAGGAAATGGAAACAAACTTGAGCTCCTTTTCTAAAAAAAAATAAAGTTATCCATGTAAATAAAAATTGTTCTCATTATCCAAATTGGTGTATTATTATCAACTTATATTTACACGATAGGTTAAAGGACTTAGTCAACTTTTATGACTAAGAGCAGGGAATCTCATGATAAAAGTTCATTAATAAATGGGTTTAATAAATTTTAATTATAGTAATTATTACTAATATTAGAAAAGTGCTCCATTAAAATCATATTGGAATAAAACTTTAAGTAATGGTAAACCAGTCTTAAATAATAATATAATGACAACTTTCTCCTTTGGTTTTTTTAGAAAATATGTATAGTATAAAAAAGAGGAGGTCCACTTACTTTAAGAGCAAGTTTTTTAAATTTACTCCGCATTTTAGCCATCAATTCTAGGGAAATCCAATGGTTTAGATTTACTCACTAATTCAAACTATTGGATTTCCCTAGAATTGGTGTCTAAGATGTGGAGTAAGTTTAAAAAACTTACTATTGGAGTAAATGGATCTCTCCTCTATAAAAAAACATTTATAGACAAAAAAAAATAAAGAGAATGACCTAATCATAATTCCTTGAGTGGCATGATCTAAAATTTGTACATGGAAAGAAATATCCAGAAAAAAGTTTTGCCCTTTTAAATTATCCTTTCAACTCCACTTTAACGAGCGTGGGCCGGGTTGGGATAGTTTAAGGCTTGTCCTTACTCAACCCTAAATATTGGTCGGGTCATTTATTTAAATCCGGACCCGACCCTAGACCTAAAGTTAGTCTGACCCTAAATATACATAGAGTCAACCTTTAAACTTGAACATGACCCCAAATCCGATTAAATATAATGTACACTCATTTTAGATAAAATATTCTAAATATTATTTATTATCGTGAATATGTAATTTCACATATAAAATAATATATATAATATATTAAACATGTATATATGATGAAAAAATTAGAGAATCAATGATATTTTCTACCAAAAATGTATCATTACTTTATGCACATTTGAATAGAGACACACAATCATCATGAATGAGTGACCATGAGACGAGTCATGTTTGGTCTTTACCTTGCCCCAAATATTGTCTGGATCTAAATTTTGAACCTGAATCCGACACTATTTAGGTCCAGTCATGATCGGGCCATACTGGGTGAGCGGATAGTGTCGTGTCCTGCTCACCCCTACTTGAACCGACCAGAGACCAAACTGAATTATAGATATCAAGGTTCTTAGACTTGAAAAAATGACAACATATATAAAATAGCAACATTGTTAACGAATATGAATGATTTTGTACTTCACACTTACATTGATGGATCACATAATTGAGATGGAATAACAAACAATAATGCAGCAACTGGAGGGAGCACATTCCTACAACCAACAAAAAGGAAAAATACCTAAAAAAAACTTTACAATTATGTCAAACACAATGTCACATTTGTTACAAAATATTATATTTTCAACCAACAAAACCAATTGGCAATGACTAAAGGCTAAGCTCTCATGTATTATATAGGCCAACATTATTTGGATCATAAGTACAACCTCAAATTTGCACTCACATTATGATACAATTGCACTTTGATTCAAGCTTTGGTGGCTTCATACTATCACTATCTACCTCGTTAGGAAGACCAACATCATCATTATTATTATTATTATTATGTGTCAAAGACTTGTCAAGATTTTCGTCATTCTCAGTCTTGCCCGAAGAGGGTCTGACTATAGTTTCTACTACACTCCCCTGCCTGGCCTTGTGTGATTTCGAAGCATGCTTACTGACAGTTCGGCTGCGAGTATCTTTTCTATTAGAATTGGATTTCCCTATTAAAGTCACTGTCGGTTCAGAACCTTCCAACGGCTCGGAGCATTCTTTTTCCATTGCTATCGTTGCAGCCTGATATGCCAGATCGTGGATGATTGAACTGCAAAAGAGTATCGTATCTGTTGCCTCATCGAGTGTCAGACTTTTAGTGTTTCCCACAGCTTCACAATCAACCATAACAGTTGATCCCTCTGCCATAAAGCATTAAAGAATTGTTAGCAATTGGCCATGTACTGATATTTTATCAAAAGAAAGTTCCCATTGCATGGGGGAGTTTGGAAGAGTTCTGAACTTATTTAGGTTTATGAGAACAAATTATTATTCATAAGCTTATGACTTTTCTATCACCTCTTTTTAGTTTATTTCACTAATCTTATCTTAGAAGCCTAAGAAAATAGGTTTTTTTAGCTTACTTCAAAAAAACTTAATGAATAAGCATTTAACTAACCTGTTTACCCTAACACATTATCTATAGGTTAGAAGCACTAAAGGCAACATGTATGAAAACACTAGAAGTATAATCTCTTCTGCAACAGAAAAATGAAGTGGACATATTTTCTCCATAAACTTCATATATGCTTAGGTCCCAACAATAAAAGTATCTATGTTCAGATATCATTGCTTGTGGACTCCTAGCCAAAATTTTAGCAAAATGCAGCCATATTTTTTTTTATCAGGGACAGATTTAGGGATCTGTGATATTCAGAAAGCAGCATAAAAAATATAAAAAGCATTGTTTTAAACAGAAAGATAAGAAGCCAAGTTAAACTAATATAAACTGTCCTGAAGGCACAGATGTGTGAGCGTCATAATACAAAATGCCATGAACATAGATCAGCCACATCACTCGAAGTATTATCACTGATTTTAGATTGCAGAGAATACATGAACAAAGAATGTTCCCAAATATTCTAACTATCTCTCTAAAATCAGCACTGAATTAATAGCTCACTATTAGTGTCAAATGAAGCAGGTTTCACTAAGAATATATTGCCATTCTATAAATTTGTCCCAGAAAATTGTTTAAAATTAGGACATGATTGTGGTATATGCATAGATAAGTGCAACTCTGAGAGAAGGAGATATGATGAGAAGCTTTATTTTAATCTCAACCATTATCGGTGACCCTTCATTTGAAATTTCAGTACAGTAAATAGCATACCTATGCCATGGGAATACTCAGAGGTATTGAGCTCTGAAACAGAAGCCGTAAGACAATCACTGGAAGGATTTTGAGTAGAAAGTTCCTGAAATTCATCCAGGGCGCTCTTTGATACCAAGGACAGATCGTCATTCACTGTGCCAGTATTATTCTCACAATAGTTTTTTCCCACTTCAATTTCTGGTTCTGTAATTTTAGAACTATTGGTAGTAACCAAAGCATCCAGTTCATCAACATTAGAATTCTGCACATCATGTTTTTCATGAAAGGATAATACACTCGCATTATTTGGATCGTCTTCAACATTTTCATATGAAATGCAATCCCCATGGTTCGGAAATGATGCCACTGAATTGTCATCAGACTTGACAATGGCAGCAGTCTGGCTCGAAATTTCTGAGCTACAAGCTTTAGTTAGTCTACTATTATCATCATAGTCAAATTTATCTTCCTCTACACCAATCAAGCTTACAGAAGATGCATCAGTTACGTCTACAACCATAATTTCTGAAGCTTGTATTTCTCGCAGAACTTGGGGCATCTCCTCTACAAAGCCACTATCTGTATTGCCAGAAGTTTCCAGACTTGCAAGAACTAAACCATGGTTAGAATGGTTTGAAGTTCCAGAGAAAGATGAATAGGTACTTGGAGGCTTGTTTCCTAAGTCATATCCAAACTCCACATCCAATTTCTTGCCACTCAACTGCCTTTGCACACGAATCTCTGTCTGTCTAACTGAACTTAAATCAAACGATGATGAGGCAGAATAACTACCATGTCTTGTTGAGCTTCTCGTACTGTTTACACTGTCTCTCGCAAGAGACAGATCATCGTAAGAAATGGTGGTAGCAGTAAAACTCCTGCCCTGAAGTATGGATCCTTTGTTGCTGCTAGACCTTTTCAACAATACAGAAATGCCAGTGCCTTCCATGAGGTTCACATTCAAATTTGGGGGATCGCTGTAGCAATACAACTTCTGATAACCAAAATCATTATTAGGCTTCTCGTAATTAACTCCAGATTGGTTCATCTCTACACCTCCCTCCTCTGATGTACTTGGAATAGAGCTGTTTTGTGAATGATCATGGATACATTCACTGCATGAAGTTTGATACTCCCTAGCATCCTGTTCACTGAGACGAAACCTCAACTCACCCGCATCAGTGTCTTGAGGCAATTCAGATGCAACTGTTAGCCGGTCTGTTTCAGATAATGATTTTTCTTCTTCAGGCATGTTTTTATAAATCACCAAGGAGTCCTTGGAAACAGCCAAAGTTGTCTCAGGTTTGACGACTCCCAACAGTGTGGCTTTACTACATTCTGTACAAAGCATGACATGCTTCTCAGCTTGTTCAATGACCTCATAACGGCAACCACAATTAGAACAGACAGCTGTATTTTCAGAACTGCTAGTTTCATAAATGTCACCTCGGTTGCAAGAAGTTTCTGAGTTTTCATTGCCATCAGCATCAAAACCAACATGGCGAACAGAATCTTCAAATTCAGTTGGATCAAAAACAACCTTAGGGTCTCGAGTTTCATTGTGCTGGATATCAACTGATTCCTCATTTTCATTTAATGCATCAATTTTATCAAAGGCAAACACTTCATGTATATCAGGGTACAATATCTTCTCAGTTTCACTCATCATATTATCGTGATTGTGGTCACTGCCCTCAGTATCTACTACAAAACTTCTACCTTGACCAGAGCTTGCATTGCTGCTTGTTGTAACAGAGGAATTCCTAGATACAAGGGAACGGTGTGAAGAATTTGTGTTTCCGACATAAAAGGTTGTACTAGGAACACTTGATAAAAGTGGCCTGAACATGTCCTGAGGACTTCTTCTATCCTGCATATTTTAGACATTCAATAGTGAGTAGTATTATTAGATTCAACTATTAAAGACAATAAATAAATAAAAAATCATGGCAAAAGGAAAAGTGGGAGGGGCTAGGAAGATTGCACAGGACCTAATAGGAAAATTCAAAAAGTTTCTTATTAATTATGCTTACCAAACATAACTATTGGCTTCTTTGCCACTGAACTAAGATCATCAATGGTGTCAAATGTCTACCAATGCAAAAACTCAGTTATAATAAGTTTACTAGTTCAAGCATGTTATATTAAAAACAGCGCGTCACGCAAACTTAATGGTGACTTTATAATAAATTTACTAGTTCAAGCATGTTATACTACCCTACAAGGAACTAATTCTTAAATGGCATGAAAAATAAGCACACTTCATGGCAGTGATCAAGAGAGGAAATACCATTTGCCGGATAGCAGAGTCAAACAATCTTTTAGGAGCAGAACTCGGGGATGCCATCCTGGCTGGTTTCTTGGAAAAGTTAGGAGTTCTGTTAGTTGACAACGAACCACTCCTTATTGAACCTTGCCTATCTAAGCTACCTACTGGTTTGGACTGTATAGAGTCTACATCATCATCACAAGATGATGCAACAGAACCTTTGCTGCGTGAGCTAAATTGGTCTCGATCATGACTGCGAAAAGAGCTACTGCTCCTAGAAGCAGTTGGAGACATTGATTGCCTACTTGATTTGGACTCCCTGCCGTTTCTGGATAATGGAGATGAACCCCTCACATATGATGCTGGCCTGTCGGTCAAAGAAGTACGAAGATTGGGAGGAGCTTCAGAAGAGAAACCAGGAATATTTGTTTGCCATGTCCTTATCTTTGGGGATGCAGAGTTTCCACGACTTGTCTTAACTGGGGAAGTCCCTCTGATCCCTGATGAGACTACAGGACCACTGGAGCCAGTGCTCAACCTCCGGGGAGTACAACTGTTAGACCTGGAAGCAGATGTCTTGGGCTTATTTGGAGGTGGGGATGGTCTTCTTGATGGTGTGGCATACCGTAGACTTGGGGTTGGGCTGGAATTCGGCACTGACGAAGGCCTTCCCCTTGATTGCAATGTACTAGTTCCTGAACGAGGGGGTGGACTTAAACGATTTGGACTTGCACTACCCTTACTGCTTCTGTAACTTTTCTCCATCTGAAAGAGTGTGGCATCCAACATAAGATGAATGATGTATAAAAGCACACCTAAGTTCTCTGAAATAAGTAAAGGATCTTTTTCTTAGAAAATAAATTTATGCATAAATATGGAATAAATATCTATTCACCGTAGAAGATCTTGATATCGATATGGGTTTACTCTGAGGCCTGCCTCTGCTAGCAACATTCACCATTCGTGGTTCATCATCTAATGAAGGAAATAGTGGTGTGTCCGGGGGTGTCAATAACCTTTAAAATGAAAAATATAGACATGGCATTAGTGAAATAAGCAGTGGTGACCATAATCTCAAGCCGTGACCAAGAAACTTTGATTTATTTGTCAAACCAAATCAGTATATCATAAATGCAAAATAAATACAATCCAGAACAGCTGGAACCAGAATCATAAAATTTGATCACTACACACTGTGGTTTAACAGATGAAAGTTAAAAATATGGAATAGTACCCACCAGTCATAATCATTCTTGTCACCATCTGCATTCAGCAAGTTGCTGGTTTCTCCTCGGGCAGGAATGGAGATTCCACGTTTGGCATCAGAAAAATGTCTCAACTTTGTAGCTGTAAAATAAAACCGAAGAAGAAAAAACACATTAACATCACCCAAATCCAGCAACCAAAAACATATAGCCGGATACATTCTGAGGACTTACAGAATGTGTCCTCCAAGTCATCTGAGGACTGAAGCAAGAAACTCTGTCTTTCTTTGAACTGCATTTCATTGAACAAAGCAAGATCATCATCTTTCTCCCTAAAGAGCAATCCGCTTTCAAGACTGCGCCCCCGCTTGTGACCATCTGCTCTTGGCTCCCTTCCAGGAGAGAATCTCAATGCCGGGGACGATAGCATCTCCACTACCCAATGCAGTAGTGTCAGACAAGTGTTACCTCCGGCTCTTCATACAAACTAAAATAAAAAACCTCCAGCTCTACACCCTAACCGACCCATATTTCTGATCAGCCCTACAACAAACTCAAGACCCAACATCCATCAGTTTCAACCCCAAAAATAAAGTTTCCCAATTTGCTATATGCCATTGCTTCAATAGATTATTTAATTGCAAAAGTTAAAACATAATTAATATATATATATATATATATATATATATAAATGAAAAGCATCTAAGACTATCCATTACAATATTATATCGGATACCCATATTGGTGCTACTAAATACCCAAACCAGTACTACACACTGGCATCATCTTGGGTATGACAGAGTGAAGGAAACCCCATATCTTATAGAAAGCAAATTTCATCATATTAAAATGGTGACTCACTGGAACTGGAACAAAAACTGTACCAATTTCTTTTTCAGCATATTAAAATGATGACCCCTCCCCTCCTAACCAACCAAAGTTAATTGCTATCTTCCTTTGCCTCATTATTTTAGTTTAATTGGTCCATTAAATACCTAAACGGCCAAACCAACAGTACACACTGCCATCATAGTGAGGACAGAGTCAACAAAACTCTATTTCTAATAGAAATGAAAGCAAAATTGAGCATATGAAAGTGGCAACTAACTGAAACAAAAACCATATCACTCAAAATGCAATGCCTCAGCTCAATATTCATAATAAGCAAAACAAAATTAACCCTGAAACCCTAAAAAAGTGACACCCACAGATCCCAACTGTGAGGTTCACAGCTAAAACTGAAAAGGGTACCTAAAATTGAAATAAAAAATGAAACTTTAATAGTCCCCATTAAGCATTGAAGACAACAACCATTAAATATGAAAGCAAAATAGTAATAATACACCATTGGAATAGTAGTAGCAGGTGAAATTGCTAGCTTGAACTTACCAAAGAGATAATTTTGAAGTTAAATTGGTTCAAAGGGAATGAATGAAGGTTAAGATCCCAAATAAGAAGATAGAAAAAGAAACGAAAAAAAAAAAACAAGAGTGGGACGAATGTTGTTGGTTTTAGAGAAAGGGATCTATAACATTAACGTTCATGGCTTTGTCCCAATGAGTGACCAAAGTACAGATCGAAAACACACTACAACTACTAGTCTAGGACTACCCTACTTCCAAATTCTTTTTTCGATACTTAGTATCGAACGAATTAACCTCTTTCATGATGTGAGAGTGTCTTCAAACAACATTAACAAATATCACTCCTAATAATTGAATGATAGAATCTAGCACTATCTATTATCACCTTTAACCAAAATGTTATTGGTTACCACTAGTTTCTTACAACAAACACACACTAAATATATTAATGTAACAAAAAAATACAAACAAAGCTTATTCTTCTATATATTCTGTTATTTTATTTTTTAATTCCTTCTATAACTCAAATATGTGAGATTAAGTAACCTGATTGGTCAAAGCTCTTTCAAAATATGTCTACTTTAAGATTGAGATCAATAACCTATTATGGTTTTATGGTTTTTCTAATATGTTTTGTAAGATACAATTCAATTTATTTAAGAAAATAAGTTGGTGTTGGTAATTATTTCATTTATACTCTCTTGTTCCATAAAAATGGTAAAAATTTATCAAAAATATTGCCCTAAAATTAAAGTTTTGTCATATAATTTATATTTTCAATTTGGTCAAACAAATTTTCTTTGTTTCATTTTTGTCTTACCTAAACATTTTCCCTCATAACCCTTTAAATTATGAACCAAAATTTAGAGTTTTTGTCTTTTAACTTTAGAAAAATATATATACAAATATGAGGAATAAAAAAAAACATATATCAAACAATGAGATACTTTATTCCCATTTTATAATCTACATAAATATTGAAGTATATATCACTCTTAATATTCTACATACCTTAAGAAAAGTAAATATAGTTGTGATTCTTTAATTTATAAAAAAGTTAATTCCAAAATTATTCATCTATTTATAGACAGAGAAGAAATAATTATTGGAATATTCAAGGCTAATAAATATAAAATATAATTATGAACTGACATATATATTATTTAATCTTATATTTATGGGAAAATTACTTCATTTATAAATAGGGAGAAGAAGAGAGTACACAACAAAAATCATAATCAAAAGCATACCTATTTTAACTCTTATTACTCTTATTTTAACTATTTCCTTCATATTTTGGTCAAAGAGAAAATTAGCGCCATTAAATCTGCTTTTTCAATGCACCAATAACTTCATCTTCAATTCCTTCGAATGATAATCCAGCAGATTTTCCAATTTCCCAATATTATTATTTTTGCTATTCTATGCTTCTTAATTACAATGTTTGGTTTATTTTCCAATTTCCCAATATATATATATTTTTGCCATAACTTCCAAGTTCCAACCATCATCCCTATATAAAAGATGGAAATTAATTATCCTAAAATTTGGTCTAGTATATATACCCTAAGAATATTGACATTTTTTTACGGTGAATAACTGAATAACCTTACTCATTTATAAAGCAAAATATATCTTAAAAAATGAAGGCAACTTCACTTTAAATCATCTTTTAAAAAAACTAGTTTGAGAAAACACATAAATATTTTAACTGAATATGATGTGCATGTTCGCCTAAAATAGTATTCGAACAAGTATATATCATACTATCATAGTCACATCATTTTGGTGAGCCTGAAAAAAAAACAATATGCCCTAATTAAATTATTTGGAGTTTGAGTTTCTTTCTAAAAATCACTTTTTTATATCAGTGCTAAAAGTTGGTAAATTCTGACATATTTGAGATTATGTACATGAAAAAAATGTGGAAAGTAAATTTATTACAAAAATTTGCAGGTAGTTTTGTTATCTGAATTGAGAAAATTTGGGTAGGTGTGTTTGCTTGGATCATTTTCTGTTTTAATTTTCAATTAAATCATAAAATGAGGATGAAAACATGTTTCTAGTGTTGTTTTTATTTTATATTTCTGGAAACATGAGTTTCATTTCTGTAAAATTTGAAAATGATAAAAATGTCATTTTCAATAACGAGACAATAATATTTTATTAAAAATGAAAAAATTGTGTAGAAATATTGTAATTCTTTAATGTGAAAGTTTGAGCAAGATATTTATTTATAAAATTTAAATTTGGAAGAAGGAAGTTTTAAATCTTGTATCATTTTCATTAAATGAACCTAAACTAAAATATAATAAAATTATTATGTGATTCTAAAAATAAACATACTAATCAAATAAAAGGTATTTAATTAAATTTACTTTTATGCTAAAATATATTCACATCCTTTACCATTAATTTAATTAAATGGTATATAAATATTTGGGAAGAAAGATGCATGAAGCAGCAGTGGTCTAGTGGTAGAATAGTACCCTGCCACCCGAGTTCGATTCCCTGCTGGTGCATTATTGGAGCTATGATGAAATTGCAGTGATAGAGGGTCTATCACATTCTCCTTCTGGTTGAAATAAAGCTTATCTGAGCTCCTCCTTTTTTGATAAATGTAAAATTGAAAGGCACCTTCTTCATTCACATTAGAAATATATATAAATAAATAAATAAAAAAGTGGTCAAAGTTGGTATGGTCGGCATAGATGGTTCTCAAATATATGGCGTTACTATTACATTAACCCCCTTATTATTCACATCATTATTTATATATACTTGCCCCACACGTTTTTTCTTTTTCCATTTCAATTTTGCTCTGTCTTCTTGTTTCACAAGTTTCTTTTGAAGCAAGTCAAGGCATAACAAAAAAACTTTCTTGTTTCTATTTTCTCATCCTCAAACATGGCTGCTAATAGATGGTTGAGACCTGAGGTATACCTATATTCATAAATATGTCAATACCATTCTATGTTTCTTTCTTTATTATTTCCTTAATACCCTTCTTCTTACTTTTAATATATCACCTTATACCCTTTTATTTATTTCTAATTCTAATTATATGCATCTAATATATGTCTGTGATGATATAGGTAACATCTTTGATCTGTTTCAAAGGTTGTACTTTAAAGGGTAAAATGCGGATTTATAACATGGGTTGAGAAAATATAAAGTTTTCGATCAATGGATATAAATATGTACTTTTTTTGAACTTCAGAGGAAGCAAGTCCTAAACTTTGTTGTTGATTGTATTGTACACAAAACCAAGTACAGTAATAATGAAAAAGTTGGTGTTGGTGTTGGTTTCTTTTTGTATTTAACTCACCATCAAATATGAATCTCTCATATTTGGATTTGCTAAGGTTAATTCTTTGTGTAGTCACAGCATTCAATTGAATCCAAGGGCTTATAGTATTTGAACAAGTATTCTTTTAATTTTAAACATCCAAAAAAATCATTTGGAAATGTTCATATTTCATGGTGTCAAAATATTGTCTGCAGCAAATCCAAATCTGAATATCTACAATTAATGTTTGCTCTAACATTGAGAAATTAGTCCATAGAGCAAGTATAACTTCCTGATCTGTAGATCTGTTGCATGTAAGATCTTCAGATCTATTCTGCTATATTTATTTCAAGGCGAGAGAGAGAGATGAATGTTAATAATAGGGAACTAAGTCCCTCATCGCCTAACTCATTGTGTCTTGTCAATGATTTAAATACATGTTGGATTATTCCTCTCATTGCCAATTGGTTTTAATATGAAACCTTAACATGGTATCAGAGGCAGAGTCCAACTTCGGACATGTTGGGAAGTAAGTCATCCATCGCCTACCTCATTGTCTTGTGAATAGTTTAAATAGCTGTTAGGTTATTGGTTATGAGATGGAACATTAAGAAGAAGATGTGATGATATAGATGTCTAAATACATTTGTATTTGTTATGACTTGAATAGGTATACCCACTTTTTGCTTCAGTTGGTTTGGCTGTTGGGATCTGCGGCATGCAACTTATTAGGAACATTAGCACCAATCCTGAAGTCAGGTATAGATTTTTCATTCACCTCTTAAGTTTGCTTTCATATTTGTTTGGTTTGTTGGACTTATTTTGGTTCACTCATTGTTTAGATCAAAACCCATGTGTAAAACAGATCAGCCGTGACATTAATAAATATAATAATATGATATCGTTATCCTTAAATACGTGTTACTTATTATTATGTATAATAATTTAGTTTGATTGTGGTTTAAGGGTAACTAAGGAGCACAGAAGTGCAGGAATCCTTGATAATCATGCAGAGGGTGAGAAATATTCCCAACACTTTGTGAGAAAGTTTGTACGTGGCAAGACCCCTCAGATTATGCCATCCCTCAATAAGTTCTTCTCTGATCCAGATTTGGACTAATTCAGATGCCAAACTCTGTTCTACAAAATTCATTATTTGAGACTAATTTTGGTTTTGATGTTCCATATAAAGGAAGGATATATGATGATTGAGGTCTTTGTTGATGGATTATTACACTCAATTTGTCTAATAATAAAGTTTAATACTCTATATTTCTATAACAAATGATTAATTTCATGCTTTGATATTAATTTACAATTAAGTATTTGTAATATAGAATTTTATATATTGAGTCATGTCTCAACTCAAGTAATTTTATCCTATAATGTGGTATGAAGGTTTCAAGAAATTCTAGCTTTTTTTGTTCTTGTTGAGAAGAAGCATATATATCATAGGAAGCTCCAATCATAGAAATTCTAGCTTTATGCAAAGTTTTCTACCACGATATTAATTGTATAACTGAGAAGGTTTAAAATCACACTTTATGTTCCTCAACTATTTCAATCAAGTGTACTCTTGAAGGATTAAAATTACCTATGAAAAAATAAAACATCAATGTTCATTTTTTTGTCTCCATCAAGTGTCTTCCGTAAACAACAACAGAAAAGTAATTTTTTTATTGATAGAAATTAAATTTGTGTTAAGCACTAAAGTTAAAGTTGTTGGTTTAGTGAAGTAAAATTCTATTATATTTCAGGATAAACAAACCTCAAGTTTTCAATTTCTGAAAGCGACACTAGTTGTGATAAACAATCACAAATCCTAAAATAGATTAGTTCATTGTCCAACAGGTGAAAAGATGTCATTGATAATCCTAAAAAAATGTGTTCATTTGTTAATTAATTAAGCAACATCTAACTCAATTAAAAATAATATTGAAATTATTTTGAATGATAGTTAAAAAAACATTACAAATAATAAAAATAAAAATATAATATAATAATTTAGCATTATCAAAAAACCAATTCAACTCTCGAATTAAAAACCAAATTGGCAAATCCTATACTAGACCGTTGAATTTCCAAATTCAAAATCCAATTAAAAATAAATAATACGTAGAGATGCCAAAGCAAAACAAAAGTAGCCGTTACAGTGCATTGCTTTCCATTAAGTTTCATAAAGCAAGTTTTTCACTTTCATCCCATATCTGAAAACCCTTTTGATTTTCCTTCATCCTTCTTCTTTTTCCTCATAAACTTTCACATTTCCTTTCTCTTTCTACTTACACAAATCATAAACCCTAATGGCATCAAGAACAGCTTCCAAAGACATAATCACCCTTCGTGGTTCTGCAGCAATCGTCAGCGAGTTCTTCGGTATTAATTTACTTCTTTTCTATTTATTTTTTATAAATAATTTCATATTTTTCACTATATGAATTTATGCCTCATTTTTTATTTATTTTTCTAACAGGATATGCTGCTAACAGGTTTGAAGATTCCCCCTTTTCTGGATGTAAATTTTTAATTTTTTAATATTAATTAATAATTATATGAAATTATGAGTGTGGATTTGATTTGTTTCAGCATCCTTTACAACCGTGGAGTGTATCCAGAAGAAAGTTTTGTGAAGGTTAAGAAATATGGTCTCCCTATGTTACTCACTGATGATCAAGGTGTCAAATCTTTCATAACCAATCTAACAACTCAACTCTCTGGTAATAATCTTTGCTTTCACCTTCAATTATCATAATTAATCACTTATTCTTTCAAAACTTTTCTTAGTACACTTTTTATTACAATTTTTAATACAAATAAAATGACTCATATCCACATACTATAATAAATCCACAAACTTGTTTTTTATCATTGTGTTTGTGGTTCTTTATGACTGGACAAAAACATAAGAAAAAAGCCAAATTATGAAACTCAAATAGTTTAAAACTTGCTGCATCTATGTTTTGGTGTAGGATTGTATCTATGGCCCCATGTCATATTTTTGCTTCCTAAAAGTGAAATAATTCATTGTTTAGTTGGTACTTGTAACTGTTTTGAACTAATTTTTTTCGAGTATGAAGTGGTGTTTTGAAATTGAATCGATGTTAGAGTTCATTCCTTTAGGTTGTTAAGATGAACGTGTTCAATTCATCATTTTCTTCCCTCAGTGCCTAATCAACATGAGAGTAAAGTAGTTCAGTTGTGATATGATTGTTGACTAAATTGTCTGAATTTTGATTTTGTAAAGAATGGCTTGAAGCTGGAAAGTTACAAAGGATTGTCCTTGTTATAATGAGCAAGGCCACTGGTGAAGTCCTTGAAAGGTGGAACTTCAGCATTGAAACAGATGGTGAAGTTGTTGATCAGGGGTGGGTATTCTTAAACATAACTAGATCATTTTTTCCCTCTTTTGAGTATCACCTCATTTATTTCTTTGTTACCTTTCAGTGTGTCTAGGGAGAAGAGTGACAAGGAAATCATGAGAGAAATACAAGCAATTATGAGGCAGATTGCTTCAAGTATAACCTATTTGCCATGCTTGGATGAACCTTGTAAGAACAATATGTACCAACTATCATGAGAAGAATTGCTATGATCTATGCATCCTTTTCTGATTTTCTAATGGTTTTGTTAACCATTGCCCTTTTTATTAGGAAGTGAGGTTGAAGTAATATATCTAATATATTTAGGTGTGGTGTATAATTCTTCCAATAAAAACTTATCTCTTTGAATTTGTTAACTATTTATGGGAGGAAGGAAAAAGTAAGCAGCATCACTAATCTTATTATCTTTTTCTGTGTTCAGGTGTTTTTGACGTGCTGGCATATACTGACACAGATGTAGCAGTCCCATTCACTTGGATTGAGAGTGATCCTAAACTGATTGCAAATCCACAAATGGTTAAGTTACACTCCTTTGATACCAAGGTGAATATGGAATAGCAATTGGTTTAGTTTTACATGACATTCTTGGTTACCTTCACTATCACTAATTGGTGTTGTTTTTGGATATGCAGATTCACAAGGTTGACACACTTGTATCATACAAGAATGATGAATGGGATGAGCAGTGAAAATTCTGTGGATGTCTTGTTATTTTCTTCATATGTCTTGAGTGGAAACTTTGTTGTGAATTTTGTATTCACATTGTTAGATATGTACTGTTCTGTTGTGAATGTCAACATGGTAGTGGTACTAGTAATCATAGTACCAATTTCAGTTTTATGGTTGTCATTTCAGTTTTATGAAACTCTCAATGGTATCAATATTCAAGTGTGGAAAAGTTTCAGGTCTTTGAAAGGTTTAGTGTGCTTGGTCAAGTATTGTTATGGAATTTTATTAGTTTACAACAAAGTAATCTGTTGTGATGAGAGGTAGGTAACAGGGAAAAATACAAGGTACATACACATTTCAAAAGCATATGTACATCATAGTACCTTTCCTCATCATCTCTATACAATCTCCTGAAATGCTAAATATGAAAAGCTTATGACAATTTTCCTTAAATAATTAGGACTATCTATTCCTAAACAAGGATTCACTTCTCAAGGTGGGCTTTTCTATATGACCACATCTAACTTGCGAAATGCAAGTTAGTTCCCATGGAAGCTAACTACCTTCTTAGCCAGCCAATTAAATACACATTAATCTTATTTGTCTATTGTGGGTTACTGCTTTTCTAGGGAATTATAGCTTTCATAGAAGTCGGGTAGCACATTTCCAACTTCTATTGAAGTGATATTCTAAAACTAATGAACATACAGAACTTGTTCTAGGTGAAGACTTCTATATAGGGCTCTTCATTGAGTTCATTCCATGACTTCTAGACATAATAAAATCAACCTTCATATTCCTCTTCCAAGACTTCTAGGCATTAAAAAATTCACCTTATGAACTTGTGATCCTATTCACTAATTCTAGGATGAACAAAATTCAAGTACAGAAGAAGTTGTACACTTGCCACGTGACTTCTTAATTTACACAAATGGTTATCGACATCCAAACTTGTTGAACCAATTGTTTATATTTAGTTCGATTCGAAGCGAACTAAATAACAGTTCACATTTTAGCTTGCACCTTCTATATAGGGCTCTTCATTGGGCACACTAAAAACTAGTGGATTGTGCATGGTAGTCAAAATCGTGATCATACTTGTAAAAACACATAATATTGTGATCCTCGATCCCCAACTCATGCTTGATCTCAGTATTGGACACGCCTCCATGAGATCGGGTGGGACCGTTATGTGGGTATGTAGAATCGATGGAATCGATGAGCCCACCCATCCCTAAATCTCTATCAATCTACCTCTCTTCCTCTTTGTCTCACTCTCTGCTTCACATCCTATCTCTCTCAACACCTGCATGACCAACAACTCTAACAGTCACGCGACCAGCAATCAAAATTATGCGATTCTCCTTTTTTATTTTTTATAAAAAATGGATATGGTAACCTAATCTGTTAAGCTCAAGGTATTTTTTTAGCACAAACTAATAAGTATAATTTTATGAGTCGTATTACAATCTTACTTTTACAAATTTTGACTCTCTTCCTCATCCTAAGTTGAATCTCGATTTTAACTACCATGAGATTGTGTCGATTTAAAATGCAAATACGAGATCAAGTTTTATCAATTAGATATTAACGCTTGAAAGGTTGTTGTCACTATAGAAGATTGTTGTCACTATAAATAATAAAGCCTTAAATCTTTGATATAACAAGTAAAAAGAGTTTGAAACCACCAAGTGCAAATGAGCATATCTCCATGTGAGACATACATGAACATCACTTCCTAGCAAACCCAACAGCTCCTACCATACAGAATTATTACCAAGAAAAAGTGATAGGCTTATGAAGCACCCATGATTTGCCTTAATAATATCCAATATGTATTGTATCAAATTACTACATACTTGGATATTATTTGTTTGTCTTTCAATTATCTTATAAAATCATCACAAAACAGTAATTAATATGTTTGAACAGCAAATGCATCTTCAGTTATTTACAGACATGTTGAGGCCAATCATTGGAACTGAATCTGTGCATGGGACATAATTCATTTTCTATAGTAGACTGGATAAGCAGCATTTTACAAACTTAAATATTACACATATAGTACTAACATAAACAGTCTCCTCCAAAGTTCTATAGGCATCATATAGTTAAACAGCTAAACATTGATCATACCATGTACCTGCACTCTCAACTCACACCACGATATATGGCACCAGGTCGAAGATCATCCATATTGTCAATATTTCTATAGCCATCAAACTCCCTTAGACATGTCCAACCTCGGCGCGTCAGAAAATCACGGTAATCATCTTCAGTGTAGAAAATCTTCTCTTCAGTGTGCACAGAGATATGGTCAGACTCATCATAGAGGCATACTTTAACAGCCATTCCTGCAAATGATAATTTAGTGTTACCAGCAATCATACAACATCCAAAAGAAAAAAGGGTGGGGAGGAAGTAACTGTAATGTGGTTAAACTGTACTGTTAGTCTCTATGTGTCACTTGTTTTAACTTGGTCCATATATGTAAAAAATTGCAATCTAGTCCTTATATGTACAATCCATTTTTTTCCACTTAGTGCTCACCATGTACTATTGTTATAACACCGGTTTGGAGTTTAAGTGTTGGGACCGAATTGAAATGATTGCCAAGTATTAGGGAGAAAGTGAAAATGATTACTATTAGGATATCCTTTTTAGTTTTTTCAATTGCTACTTTATTTTGACCAAAATGTATATGTTTGGTATGTGACAATCATTTTCAATTCACTCTCTATAGTTTAACTCCAACATATGGTGTTAAAAAAACAATAAACAACAAAGACGAAATTAAAATAATAGTACATATAGGTACTGGATTGAAATTTTAGTACATATAGGGACCAAGGTAACACCAAAAGTATACTTCAGCATTTTAAATATTTAACCACCATCATAATATTTTGGGTAAAATAAAGTTTATCCCTGAGTTTATGGGGTAACATAAACTCAATAGAGGGACTTCTAAACTACACTAATGTCCAAGACATTGTGAGAAAAATGAGACCACTAAATTTGCAAAAACCACAATAGTATATAAGAGTATTGCAAAGATGGCGGCAACAGTTTCTAGAAGAATAAACTGTCCCTTAAAAAATTGAATAATAAAACGAGTCCAAATTAAATTACCTTCATCAAGGTGAAGAGTGTAATTTCCTAAGGGCATGTCACGGTCAATACTTCTGATAATTTGTTCTTCATCCTCCAACCAAAATGCACGTCTAGTTCTCAATCTAAAAGCAGACCTAATTGCCTCCTTGATGGCTTCTGCAGCGCCATCAATACCAATACGCCTTGTATAATCACCCCATTTCACCGATATAACCCTTCCACAACATGACTGACTCTCCCCACCTCCTAAAATAGGAAGAACCAGAAGCAAAAATAAGAAAGTATAATGGCCATCATCTAGTAGCTAGAGAGAAAAAATGGTGGCCTAGTGCAGTAACAACACAAGTAAAGAGACTATTTCCAACATTTGAACATGTGACCTCCATGTCACGAGAGAGCAGTAATGTTATGGTTGCGTACTCAACTTTAGCTAGAGAGGAAAAAGAAAATAAGGAAGGGAGGGGTTGAGAATGGAACTAACTGAACTTATTTGACTAGTTTTTTTAGATTCTATAAAACTTGCTTCAAAAACATTAAACTATCCACACTTACAGTACATATATTATTAAGAAACAAAGTCATTAACTTTTATATTCTTTGACATTTTTGCCTTTCAATGGTGATTAAGCTCACATCAAGCTACAGAATTTTACATAGCTTACCATTCTCAGGAGTTTCTCTCCAATTCCAAGGCGGGACTCCACTTGCTGCAACAGCGTCCGCTGTGGTAATGGCAAGAGGATGCCCATCATGATCCAAACTTCTCTCCAGATTGAGTGTTGGTCTCCCATTAGCTAAATGTCAAGTATTTGAGTATTATGATAAACATGAAATGGAAACTACTTCTATGCAAAAAAATGAATAGGTTAACATCCAAACGAAATCATACATATGCTAGATCCGTTACAATCAACACTTCTTTTTTGGATAAAAAAGATGTATACTAGATGAGAAGAACATAAGATATCCTCACAAAGAACATAAAAAAACAATAAACACTCGTTTCCATTTCCCCAAAATGCTATAAAAAGGGTAAATTTTGGTATTAAATACTATTTTTGGGCATTAAAGAGCAGCAAAATACCAACATTTTTACAATGACAACTGACAAGCAAGAAGCAGTGCGATTATTTTCTCCCTGTTCATTTGTAACAAGTTCAAAGCTTATTAAGCATTTGCTTGACGGGGTTTTAGAATATCTAAAAACTACCTTGTAATATCTGTATTGTATCCAAAAACATTTTAGAGTTCCTTACAAGATCTCTTGAGGGATACTTCTTATTAATCATTTTCTAATCTGTTTCCTTAATAGTATAAATGAGATTCTTAGCATTGTATTTTGTAACATAACATCACATTATCATCACACCATGTCAAACATGTCAATGTCACTCTCATAATTCCACTTCGCTATTTATTATTCTCTAATTCTTTTTTCCTCCTTATCACTTAAAACCCTCTAATCAATGGTTTCATTCTATGAACAAATTTACCTGGTCACGCATGAACCTAATGAGTTCCTATACATTAGAAGTGAGAAATTTGATAAATGAAAAGTGATAAACAGTTAGATGCTCACTCCTGTTTCTGTTTTTTTGGGCTTGGCGTGTTTTGTGGGAAAAGGGTTAAGCTCAAATTAGGCCGAACCTAGTTTTCAGACCGGATACACCTGAAAACCCAAATTTTAAGTTTTAACCCTCTTCAATCTCGCCCATGAACCCAAACAAACCCAGGTACTTAACGATAGTGGTCAAGGCAAGAATTGGCAGCTACGGTGAAGGTGAGGCCTGCAGTGGGGACAACAAGGTTAGGCTGGTTTAAGCCTCCCCCCTCTTTGTTTAACACAATACCCCTCGGTAATCTCATGGTGGTTTGATGCCCATGCAGTTCTTACTGTCACAACGATGAAGGTCATTTTCATTCACCCAAATCCTGTGACCTTACATCCTTACCCTTCTTTCTGTTTTTTTTTTGTGATACTGAAGCCCACAGGTTAGACTTTGTACTAGGCCTTAATTTGAAATATAACACATCCCTAGTATTTTAGGTTTCTATGTCCTATTATCTTCCTTTTTCTTTCTTTTTCATAATTACTATCAAATATGAAATAGATAATTGGAATATGATAATACAATATTACAAAATAAAAAAAAATTAAATTCTCAATTGAATATTAGTGATACTTCTATTATTATGTTTTTGGTAGGATCTCATGATCTCTCGATCTTGGCTAGGATCTCAATCTTGACAACCTCGCTAATAAGTTCCTGGTAAAATATGATACCCAGGACTATCCATTCTACAGAGACAGATTTTGAACTCTCATTTCAACAAGCCCTTCAGAGTAACAACATTTCATCATTTATCCCAATTTTCCCATCATTAAATGAAAACAATTACCACAAAAAAAGAGAACATACCAGAATGCTAAAAGCATGTCCATCGTCATGGTTAAATTTTAAGGGAATGCATGAGTACAACAGCATGCTCATTCCTTACAAATAGTTTAGTATTCCACATGCATGTCTCAAGTAACTTCAATTAGCTAAACCTACCAATACAACTATCTAGTAGTAAACCAAATGTTATAATAAATGAAACAAATGAACATAATAGAAAGTACTAACTAAAACACAAGAACCTAACAGTTACAATGTGTTACAATGACACATACCTTCAACAGGCCCAAAAGATATGCTAGTATCCTCAATACCTGTACAGCAACATAAACAATCAAACAAGTATTTCTAAAGCTAAAAGGAAAAAAGTTTAACAAAAAAATAAAAAAATAAGGTTGGAATGAATGAATGAATGGAAAAAAAATGAAGTACCTTTGTCAGCAAAATGCATAAAGGAATCAACTTTAGAAAGGGTTGGAGGAGTAGGTGTCTTATAATGCACACTTTTACAACTCCTCTCTCTCAAAATCTCATCAATCTCTTTATAATAACTCATTTTACTACTTCCTCTATTATCTTGGTGCTTTGCTTTCTTAAACTCCTTAAGCAAGTTCCTCCATTTATCAGTGCACATAGTTGGAGAACGATCGAAACCCTTGTCCCTCATCTTCGCCGAAATCTGCTCCCAAAGATGCTTGTTCGATTTGGAGGTGTTGAAAAGCGCGTCCATCTCACGACGAAGGGATATTAGGTTACGCGTCTCGTCTTGGACCCATGTCTCAGCGCGTTTTTTGGGGGCTTTGATTTGGTCCAGTTCTGGGTCGTCGCCGCTGCTCTCGGTGAGGATTAACGGTGGTGGTGGTGGCGGTGGTTGTTGGAGGTGGTGATTGTTGCTGTTGTTGTCGGTGGTGGGGACCACTTCGATCATCATTTCTGGGGTTTCTTCTTCTTCTTTGTAGAAATCAATGGGGCGTGGCTTCTCTAATGAGTACATTTCTTTTGTTTTCTTTTTTTCAGGAACACAAGAGGTGTCTTTTCTAGTATTTATATTATACCTTCCATTTTATTTAAATTTATCTTCATGTCTCAAGGAATTAAGTTTGAGTTAACTAGGGTGACCTAGGTAACCATGGTTCATAGTTAGAATTTGTTAACCATGGTTCATAGTTAGAATTTGTTAACCATGGTTAGTTAGTTTTCCATGCAAACTAGAATAACCATAGTTGGGATGGGTTAACAATGGTTAGTTAGTAAACCATACTAGAGTTATTTAACCATGGAAGAAACTTACGTAAAGTATCATATGTGCTAGCGGTACATGTGACCTATTAGAAGATGACACGTGAACCTTTTTGTTTACTTTCAATTGTCCTTATTTATATACCTGAAAGCCTTAGCTATGAGGTGAGCCTTGTATTTATCTATTATGTATCAGGTTTCAATTTTTTATAAATATACATTTACAATTAATCGGTTTGCAACCAGATGACAAGTCAACTACATGACAAGTTTTGTTAGACTCTAGAGAATTTATCTCATCGTTTATGGCTTCTTGCTACAAATTAGCATCCAAATAAGTCAAAGTTTTTCAGATAGTTAACGGGTCATCCACTAATGTATAGACCATATAAACGTCTTAAAATTGTTGTTTAGGTAGCTTCCAATAATTCTAAATAACACAAAATAATATTTAGTGGTTGAGTCACGACCAAATCGTTTTCTTTAAGATGTTTCGTGACAGTGCAAAAAATGTGAAAACAAACTATCAATCACGTCGTCCCAAGATAAAATAGTTCAATTCTATGTTACCGATTTCTTACTGCACAATATGACTATCAGGGTCAATTCTCGAAATACTCATCCATAGTATGACTACTTGTGTCAATTCTTTTCATACAATTTAACTACTAATGTCAGTTCTCAAAATTCATACAATTTTACTACTTGTGTCAATTCTAATACCAAAGAAAGAAAGAGTGAGAAGTATGTCGAAAATGAGTCGCATAGATTATGAGGGAGAAAGAAGTTGAATAAGAACACACTCAACTTGGGACAAGAAAATATGAAGAGATGAAGCTTCTATTTATAGCATGAGATTTTTTCCAAGTTCCTCTTCTTTTCTAAGTGGGTCTTGTGAGTTGTTTTCCAAAAAATTCTTCCAACGTGGGACTTGTGAGTTTTTTTTATTTCACACCCAAAAGTCCCCACTAATAGCCTCCAACAAAGCAAGTTCCAACACCACTTCATTTAAATTATGCCATATATGCATGCTACTCACTCAAATAATTGTTGTGCGTGATTGTGAACATGAGTCGGGTAAATTTTGTTCCTTATCCGATCCTAAATGTTGATATAATCATTTTTTGAACATTGACTCGGCCTTAGATCCAAAGATAACTCGACCTTGAATATTGATTGAGACAACCTTGGAACCTAGACCTGATTAAATATAATATATACATCTTTTAGATAAAGTATTCTCAATATATTACTTATTATTATATATATGTAATTTGACATATGAAATGATATATGTATATATATTGTTAATCATGTATATTTGATAATGAAAAAAATTAGAGAATTAATGATAATTTTGACAAAAGAGATGTCATTATTCTATATACAATTGAATAGAAACACATGAAACATGGTAATTGAGTGGCAATGGGATGAGTTAGGTCATGATTTGTCCCTATGCAACCCTAATTATTATTTGAGTCTAATTTTTTAACCCAAACTCGGTGCTAACTAATGAGACCATGTCCTATTTAGACCCGATCAAGATTGGTTCAAATTGAGTGAACAGGTAAGGTCGAGACCTACTCACCCCTTATTGTGCCTAACATTTAAAGATAATGCATGATATTTAGTAAAGTGAACTTACATGAAAAATTGGCTTGTTTAATATTCTAGGATGTGCTATTTTTAATTTCTCATAAGAGTTTATACCCATTGCACAAAATAAAAAAATCTCACATTTAAATATTTAACCAAAATCAAAAGAATAATATATATACAAAAACATCTAACTTATTTTCCTTTGTCATCACAATTTTCCACTTTCCAGCCAACCAACATATTCTTTCATGATACATTAAGAGGTTGAAACCTAAAGAAAAAAGTAAAATGAAACCTTATTTATATATGGAATTTTTGGTCAGGAAATGAACCACAAGTCACTATTAATCCGACATAAGCCATGTGACCCCAATAGTTCATTAAATAAATTGACAAATCAAGTATCCCTACCCATCAATCTAAAACCAGTACAACTTGAGATGGATGTTTTATTAATATGAATATTTTCCTTCAAATAAAATTAATCATTGTAAATGTTGAGTTACAAGTCCTATATATAAGTAGATGTCACAATTTTGTTTAAGGTAGATTGATAGATCATCTTTAAACTATTAGAAGGAGAAAAATACACCAAGAAATTTGATATCTTATATTCACAATAATGAAATATGTTTTTTTGGGCATGACATTGGGAATTACCTCATAACCCAACAATTAACTTTCACTTCATTCTCCAACCATTATTTGAGTTTTTGTGTATGTATCAAACATATATTTCAAAATATCATTCTTCCATTGGCTAATTAAGTGAAAGAAACATATAAATGAGTTTGATATAACATATTGACCCAAAACCTTAAATCATTAGGTCTATGAATTTATCGACTTATATATTCTTCAACTCATCCATTTTACACAATGGGAGATTTCTTTATTCACACTTGGAATACCCAACCATATTATATATATATGAGTTTGAAGGATGCATGTAAACCCTCAGATTGGTGGGGCTTAGAATGAGGCAGCCCCCAAATAGAAGTGCTATATATAAATCAACTTCAAGCATCTTAAAGTAAATGAAGTTATATAACATTAGTTTAGATTTGGTTTGAACTTCATTATTTGTAATCAAAGTAAAAGTTTTATATATAAATTTCATTCCATAGGTGATGCTAGGGTTTCTGGCATTAGAAGGAACCATTCCACCTTCATGTTTTCCTTCTACTGTTATCACTTTTAATAGCCACCTACTCTTTTATCTTTCAACTATAACCTCAAACCTTCAGGTTTTTGCTGCTGATATATTCCCCTCAAATCTTCAAATAATTATTATATTTGGGTGGTATATTAATTATTGTAAATGTAGGATTATTTTATTTAGGTGTTTGATTTAAAAATGTTCAGGAATTGACCTTAGTGGAGGGAAGAATTCTACTGAATTTTTATCAGAATTTTTGTGAAGGGAGCTATCAATTCAGAGTGGAGATCACTTGTCTCATTTATGCGTTCTAATAGTGTTCCAATCCAATTAAAAGTTGTCACATACATATAAATAAAAATTATAAAACAAAGAAAATATATTTTATATATTACTTGGTGGGATTTGATTAGTTTGAAACATAAATACATGATTTCTTTGGGACGGAGAATCCTTGTTCATCAATTCAAGCCTTCATTGAGAACAAATCCAAGTCAATTTTGTAAGGCTTTTTCAAAGAGTATTTGCCTATCCAATTCTTATATATGTCTCATTTTTTGCATGGATATCATATTTAATAAACTATTGTATCTTGGTAAGATGGCTGACCAAGAGAATTCCATTTGTTCTTTAAACAAGTGAAGAATAATTTATTAGTTATTATTATGTAATGTAAAAAGGGGAAAAAATGTATTGTAACAATATAAGAGTTTTATATATTATTAGTCCATCATATATTATTCATTTTTAATTATCATTGATTCTATAAAAAAAATATAAATTATGAATGATTGATATTATAGTGACTATATATATATATATACATTTATGGTGCATACATATTATACTCAATGTTTGTTTTGAATTGACATCATAAGGAAATTATATTTTTTAATTTTTTTGATGCTGAAACATATTAGTTGTAGATAATACTTGAATGTACAATTTACAAAATAACTCAAATTGAGATGATGATAGATAAGAGGAAAGTTCAAAGAGAAATTGAATAAAATGTACAATTTATAGGATAATTCATTCATAAATAGTAGCAGTAGCAGTAGCAGTAGAAATAATTTAAAGTGAAAGAGTTGAAAAAGACCAATGAACCACTTTTATGTTTTGCAACATGCGACCCACTTATGTTTCTTTATTGTCAAATATTGTTGTGAGCTCAAATTCATTCATTGATGCCAAAAGGTATCCAATCTAGTTTAGGTAATTTGGTTCAACTATTCTTTGTTACAAATTTGATTTGACATGTTTAAAGTAACCTTGTAATTTTAAAAAAGATAAAAAGAAAAGTGAGCATGTAATTATGACTCATGAATGATCTATTCACCTTCACAACTATTCAATATCTTAAACTTATTTTACCATTTTGCTACCATGTCAATCAACTATTTATATTATTAGATGTGATTGATGATATTAATCAAACAATATCATAATGTTCATTGACTAATCATTTAGTTCTGAGTTTTTCTTTATTATTTTCTCTATGATTTTTCATGGTCTTCATTTTCATCGAGTAATTTGACTAGTTTCAATTTGATATACTTTTTTACCTGTCTTCTTTCGGACTCCTTCGCATATGTCAAAACCACTTAATGTACAATTCTACTGGTTTTTTAGAATTAGTTACTTCAACTTTCTATTTGAAACATTCATTTCTAATCATATTTTATTTAGTGTGCCTAATCATCCATTTGTACGTGGTTATTCAATTTGTGTTTTTGTGACTTCAAATTCGTCCTAAACCACATAATACTCACTTGACTAATGACTATTTCTCACGAAGAAGCATGGTAGAAATAGAACCCTAAGACTCATTAAAAACTTCCAAGTCAACAACAAACCACAACCACCAATATAACAATACCGTGTTTGCTTTGTGGGTTAAACCTAATCCATATATTATTGTTAATTACCAATATTCCTTCATCTTCTCATTTTGATTAATCTATGTATTCTCAAATATATGCTTGCATAACATGTACTTTCCCAATTTTCTAACAATATTTCAACTCAGTTGTGCCATACTTTAATATTAAGTACCTAAACTTGATTAATCTTGGTGAAAGTAAAAGTGTGATCTTAAACAAAAAATTTGGAAGCTTCAAATTACTTTCAAAAAGTTTTACTTAACTACTAATAATAGTAAAACAAATGTTAAAATGGAGAATGGTTTAAAGATAATTGAGTTTCTTATTTAGACCATTGATGAATACACCCTCTCTTAATTATATTGAGGAAAAACATCAATATTCTTTCCTATAAAATATGAACAAATTTAATCACTTTTATAGTATTATGAAATAATTTACCCTATTTATATGCTGAATAATAATTGCAACTATTCATAAGTTTTTTTATTTAAACAAACAAAAAATTGCTGGTTAAAGTAATTTAATATATGATAAATTAGTTAAATTTATTTATAAATAGATTCTTTAAACAAAATTTATTTCAATAATTTATATGCCAAAGAAAATATTATTCACTTGTCGGATTAGAAAATCTTTTAAAATAAAGGTTCCACTAATCTGATAAAGTATATAAAGTAATTAGGATAATGGTAATTATTATCTCAAGTAATGTTAAAGTTTAAGCAGGAAAAAAATATAAAATTTATGTTGAGAATTAATTTGTTTTATATTGTGTGCATGTTGTTTCGATATTCTCTTTTATTTTATTAACCAAATATAAATGAAAATAAAAAGAAATCTGCAGAACATTCTTCTTCGTTGTTTCCTTTCATGTTTCGAAGATTATTTTCCTTTCAATCTCTGAACCTTTATTTTCTGTTTTCACCATTATTGAGTGTTTGTGATCCCAAAACTTTCAATCATTACCACCAAACCGATCCTTCATTTTCTTCTAAATAATTGAATCATTTGAACGAACTGGGTCGGGTCTGTTCCACTTAACAAAAATGGGTTTTTTCTGCTACCCAGATAAGTGTTCAACATGTTAATGTTACTTAATCCAGTTCCATATTTTTTCTTAGTTTCTGTTTCTTCAATTCAAAAAATAAAAAATAAAACTTTAAGGTTGTTTCGCTGTATTTAAGATTGTTTGTTATATACTACTTTGTTCAGTGTTGTTCTGTTTCATGAATTATGTTGAAACAAATACTTAGTAAACTTCCTAGAAAGTCTTCTTCTTCATCATCCAAAGGTGGTTCTTCTGAACATGGTGGTGCTAGTAATGGAAGAACTCATGGTGGTGTTAAAAGCAACGATCTTGCCACCAAATCTGTAAATTCTGCTTTGGTTTCGCAACCCCATCATGGTAATATTAACAATAATAGAGCTCAATTATCAATTGGAGTGAATGAAAATCAAAACCCCAATGGGAATTTGAATTTCACTTCTTATGAAGCATTGCCTTCATTCAGGGATGTTCCCAATTCTGAGAAGCAGGCTTTGTTTATCAACAAGCTCAAGATGTGTAGTGTTGTGTTTGACTTCGCCGATGTGACGAAGAACCTTAAGGAGAAGGAGATTAAGAGGCAGACTTTGGTGGAGCTCGTGGATTATGTAACTTCGGCTGATGTGAAATTCTCGGAGAGCGTGATACAGCAAGTTGTGAGAATGGTATCCACAAATATATTTAGGACGCTTAGTCCTCAGCCACGTGACAACAAGCCTGTTGATGGTGTTGAGTTGGAGGAGGAGGAGCCTTCGATGGATCCTGCATGGCCTCATCTGCAGATCGTGTATGAGCTTTTCCTGCGGTTTGTGGCTTCTCCTGAGCTGGATGCAAAGTTGGCTAAGAGGTTCATTGATCAATCCTTTGTTTTGAGGCTGCTGGATTTGTTTGACTCTGAAGATCCTAGAGAAAGGGAGTACTTGAAAATGACACTGCACCGAATATATGGGAAGTTTATGGCGCACCGCCCTTTTCTCAGGAAAGCAATCAATAACATCTTTTTTAATTTTATTTTCGAGACTGAGAAGTATAATGGTATTGCTGAAATCCTTGAAATTCTGGGGAGCATCATTAATGGTTTTGCGCTGCCTTTGAAAGAAGAGCATAAACTGTTTCTTGTTCGCGTGTTGATTCCCCTTCACAAACCAAAGTGCCTAGCAATGTATCATCAGCAGTTGTGTTATTGCATTACTCAGTTTGTGGAGAAAGACTGCAAGCTTGCAGATACCATTATTAGGGGATTATTGAAGTACTGGCCGATAACGAATAGTTCGAAGGAAGTTATGTTCTTGAGTGAGTTGGAAGAAGTCTTGGAAGCAACTCAACCTCCAGAATTCCAGCGCTGTATGATGCCATTATTTCGCCGAATCACCAATTGTTTGAGTAGCCCTCATTTTCAGGTATGGAAATTTAAGTGTTTCCATTTTCTCACTTTTTTTTATCTCTTCTTGATTTCATGTGGAAATTGCACCAAACTTCTTTCCGTTTATGTCCTCTTTTTGAATTCATTCTCATTTACAGCCTCATTGGTACTAAGTCCTATTCCTTAATTCATTTCCTCTAGTTAAGAGGCTGTTTAGCTACCAAGAAAAAGAAAAACCTTTTTGCTTCACCTAATTGCTTAACGCATATTTTTTTTCTAAACATGTGTGCTTGTTTAGTGTAAGTCCCACATCTGTTGAATAGATGAATTAATGAACTATTTAACATGACCTAGGTAACCCTCTCATATAAGCTAGCTTTTAGGGTTGAGTTAGGCCTAATTTTTCTAACATGGTTTCAGAGCCTATCATGTTGTTGGATCACCTGCAGATGTCTAGTCCTACAAACTTCATGCTCTAGATGTCTAGTCATGTCGAGTCCTGGGCATGGGGCGTGCGTTGTGGTAGTCTAAGTCATTTGCTGATATGTCACATCAGTTGAGTATATGAATAATGAATCGTTTACAAGTTCTTGGGCAACTCTCCTCCTATGAGCTACCTTTTGCGTGGAGTTAGACCCAATTATTCTAACTATTACAAAACAGTAAAGATAAAGAAACTTCAATCCTTTTGTTTCCTCAAGCCCTTTGTTGTTGTCCTCTTAACACATTGAAATCATCTGAGTCTCCATTATCTAACGATTTGTGTTTTTATAGGGTCTGGTGAAATATAATAGTATCGTGAATGAGTTTTTGTGGTTAAGCCCTCATTTTTCTCGATGTGTCTACACTCCAACATGCAAGGATAAAGAATTATTGCTTTGTCATAAATAGTCTAGGGATACAATCCGCTTCCAATAAATAATCTCAGAATACTAATATTGTATCTTCCATGTTTTTATTCAGTTGGAGATATGTCCACATCACCCTCCTCTGTTTTTTCCCTCTCTTGTGTAATTATCTTTTGTTCTTTCAAGTAATTGAGTTTAGTAAATACTAATAATATCTTTTATTAAAAACACTATGGTAGATGTCTAGGTTATTAAGAGAAGTCTGAGGCAAAGGTTCGTATTAAATTTCTCTCATATGTCCTCTCATGCGAAAGCTAATCTTGGAAGAAGCATAGGCCCATCCAAAATCATGTGCTAAAATTAGTTTTAATTGAGAGAAAGGGGATAACAAGACTTGAGCTCTTGACCACTTGGTTGAAGAGACTTCTGTCCCATGTTGAGTAGCCAAATACCAAAAAGCTTATGCTGTTAGTAGAGCCCAAGTTATGGTTTCTACTAATATCTCTATCAGGTTTAGTATCACCTCTAACATGTCATCGCTGTTTAGAGTACATACCTTAATAATTCAGGAAGGCTTTCTCTGATGCCTTGAAGTGCAAGCCTATGTCTTAAAAAGATGATTTTTTTGTGTTGATTATATACAATGTACATGTATATGAAAATGTGATCGTCCATTCCCTGTGAAGATGAGTTAGATTGTATTATTTATGTGCTGGAACTACCCTTTTTCTTTTCAAAATCTTTTTACGGCTTTCTCTTTCTGCTCATTATTGGGCATCCCTAGTAAACTGGAATGAGAGCAGATGCTTTTGACAAATTTCCTCTTAGAAATTCCCATTACCTTGTATATGCAATTTACCAACTATTTTGTGGCTCAATTCTGATTACCTTGTATATGCTTTATTTTGTGGCTCAATTTACACATTCATGTTTTTATTCTGTCAAGTTAACTGACTGGAGCTCCTGTTGCTAGATAGTATTTTCTTATGAATGTCCACAAACATGAATGTTGTATCTCTATCTCTAAAGGTGGCGGAAAGAGCTTTGTTCTTGTGGAACAATGATCACGTTGTGAACTTAATCAAACCAAATTGCAAAGTGATATTGCCCATAATCTTTCCTGCATTGGAGAAAAATGCTAGAAGTCACTGGAATAAGGCTGTACATAGTTTGACTTTAAATGTACAGAAGATTTTCAATGATCTTGATCATGATCTATATAAAGAATGCTTGCAAAAGTTTGAGGAAATTGAATTAAAGAAAGATGAAATCAAAGAAGGTCGGGAAGCCACATGGAGGCACTTAGAGGAGCTTGCCGGAAAGAGACCCGCAAGTAGCGAAGCAATACTTAATGGTAAAACATTCACTCGTAACTCTGCAAGTTAAACAGAAATAGAATATGTATTATGCTCCAATAACTTCATTTTTTTCTTGAAGAAATTTATATTATTTTTTGTTGCATGTGATGGGTTTGGCCAAGAGGGGCAATCTCTTTAATGTTTTCTCTTTCACTGTCTATGATTAGTAGCACATTTCACATATGGAAAAGGCAACACCCAAATTTGTATGTTAGTAAATTGTACCAAGAGTCACCACTTTTGCACTTTGCCACTTTTCTTTTTAATGAATTTCGGATAAACTTTTCCTCATCAAGACTAGAAATTTGATAACAAAGGCTAAAAGAAAATCGGGAGACCAATTGGTCAAAGGAGAAAGATGAGAAGAGGCTATACCATAGCAACCATGAAGGCTTTACTTTTGAATACAAGATTTATCATTTTTTATGGGGATTCTATCTTACTCTAAGAGTAAGGTGGAAAAAACCTACTCCACATCATGATCATTCATTCTTGGCAAATTCAATGGTTTGAATTGGTGAATACATCTAAACCATTGGATTTTCCAAGATTTGATGGCTAAGATGAGGAGTATGTCTTTTCCACTTACTATTGGTATTTGAAAATGAGTTCTTTACTTGGTGAGAGAATCTAGTAACTATGAGCTATACCAACTAGAAAGCAACAAAATTGTGAGGTTGAAGCATAGAATGCAAAGCAAGTTTTTGAAGGAGGGGTTGTGGCAAGCCTTAAAGCATGAAGTTGCCTATATTGATTACATGATAGTGTTCTAGTGGGGTTGTGGCTGGTTCCAACTTCCAAGTAGCTCTTGGATTGGGTAAGAGCAATAGTAGTTTTTGTAAAGGGTAATCCCCTCCTTCAAGAACATGAAGATGTGCACCCACAATTCATGTCCTTCATTTTAATCTATTACTAAGTTGACTAAATGGATCATTCAATTTAGTTGCTACATTGTAAATGTAGAGTTAGTTGTTTTCAATGCTGATATGGCATGAGAAAAGAGAGAAATTATAAGTTACTACATAATTGTATAAATAACAAAACTCAATATATCCCATCTCCCCTTAAAAAAACTGCCTATAAAAAGAACATATGCTTCAATGCCACCACCGTTCTTGGTATCCACAAACACAACCACATTCTTAAAAATCAAAGCAGGGAAACCAACCCATGTTGGTTTTTTCCCAACCAAATTATTCCTCAAATTAAACCTCCAAGTATAACATTTTTCTTTTATTTTTTATTCCATGTTTCTCTTTTAAAATCATGTCAAATAATCTAAAAAATATAATTAATATGTGTGGTATAAGATCCCATCATAAAGACAAAAAATTTAAAAATTCAATTCATGGGATAGTGTTTTTTTGTTAGAATAAAGGTTGATATGGTAGAATAGCATGAAATCTTGTGCCTTTCCATCTTCCACGTGTATTCGGATAAGATAACTTAGTTTCACTACTATGTTGTCTGTCTTATGTTCCTTCCTTCTTTCATTCCTTCTTCTTCTTCTTCTTCTTCCTAATAATAATAATAATAATAATAATAATGGAAGTTGGTATGTCTTTGAATGCACTTGTTCATCTTCCTCTATCTACTTCAAGACTCCATCTAAACGACGACGCATCACTCCTCAGACACTCTCTCTTTTCTACAAAGTACAATAATAATCAGCATAGACGAAGAAACTCTGTGTTAGTGGTTGAAGCAAAAGGTAAAAAAGGAATGATGGCTCGTCAATATCAAAGACCTCCTCCACCACCTTTACCCAAGATTGAAGATGATGGCAACCCCAAATTTGTCATTTTCATGCGCATGGCCAATGTTACTTACTATCTTTCTATTCTTTCTTATTCATATTATTATTATTATGAGAATAAATGTATTGAACTGTATGAGTTTTATATACTGTCACCGCATCATTTACGAGACTATTCAGAAACTGGATTATTGTTAATTATATGAATGTTGTTGGTTGCACAGGTATACCTTTGGTACCCTCTTAGTGTAGTCACAGGTGGCACCACTGCAAAAATAATGGTTGCAGCTAAAGATAATTTTCTTGGCAAATATGTCTACAAAGACACACTTGATAAAAACCTTGCTGCTGTTATCTACCAAGTAACTATTACACTCTTTATTTCTTTCAACTGCATCTTCTTCAACCATTTACCACTAGGGTGGAAAAGCTATATCGATTTTTTATTCGTGGTTTTGTGGTTATGTTGTGTTTATATGTTATAACTTCAATTGTGGATAATGATACCCCTAGCCATGGTTCTAAATTGCTGTCCATAACCACAATTGCGGTTTTGATGGTCTCCACAATCCGTATCACGGCCATAATTGCAGCCACAAAGGCCACATTTTTTTTTTGCATTTGTCGACATTTGTGATAACTGTGACAATAATTGCAATTTTGAACCATGCCCCAAGCTATAGCTATTGGGAAGTGTGCAATATTATTTCCTTGAACTTCACACATCTAGCTTGAGAGACTGTACCTCTAGGTAGTGGATCACACGCGGTAGCAGTGGAAGCAGACATTGTTGGCCTTCTTCATGACAAAATGCCCGCAGACCAGTATAGCGACGTAGTTGGCCATCGTGCCTGTCTCTGGTTGATTAGCAGCAGAATCGCTCTGCAGAACCAGCTCCAACATGATCGAACCCTAATTTTAATGGGGGATATCTTTTATGTTTAGTTAAACTATGTCTCCTTTTTATATGGTTATATAACGTGTTTGCCATGTTTTCCTGTTCCATATTTATTTTTATTTCTTAAGTTGGTTGAAGAGGCAACTAATATAGCAATGTAAAAAGTGGTTTGTTATACCAATTTGAAGCCTAGACTTGTCTGAACAATATTTTTCTGAATGAAATATGTACTAGTTTTATGAAATTAGTAATTCAAAACTTGATATTATGTAATTGCATATCAGTCTCTAGTTTTTTTTTTCCGGTTATGCACGGTCTTATCTTTGTTACTCACAGATTGCTTGAATTCAAATAGGATGAGAAGGAGATACAGAAAACTGCATTCAAGCAGTATCGTGTACTGCGTTCAGCTACTAATTTCAGATACGGCTACAAACTTGTTGTAATGTTCTTACACTTTCTTTTCTACTATATACCACAATGAATACTTTGAAACCAAATTCTAGTCTTGTAGAGTTGGACATGTATATTTTACAAAAGTTAGAAAGAAGAATCCTGCTTCCCTATCTAACTTTTCTATGTGGTTAATTTGTAGGAGAATGGCAATATAAGATCTGCACTTTCTACCACAGATGTAATTGAGGTAACATTTGAGATGTTCTTTATTATTATTATTATGAACGCAAATGACATTAACATTAGCCTCCCGTGAAATTTCGCTTAATTATACAAGTATCCCATTTGTTTCAAAAGTTACACCCGCTTCCCTTAGGGCAGGTCGGTGTAATTCAAACACCACCCTCCAAGGAATTAAGTGTGATGATAGCATAAACCTTAAGGAAGATTGACATAATTTTTAAAACAAAGGGAGTGCTTGATGTAATTAAGTCAAATCTTATGGGAGATCAGTGTGATTTTCCCTTATTATTATTATCATCATTACCATAATAAGTTCTTATTTCTCTATAAAAAAATTATATTGAAGTTTTGAACAGAATTTTTAAACTTCCAAGTATGAAAGACTCATATGTTTTATAATACAACAAAGAAGAACCCTGGTTGTTTATGTAAATGAATTTGCATGAAAATGGATATTATCATTGTTATTGGTTTTTTAAGGTTTAAACTTTTGAAGCTTGCAAGTTGATGATAGTCTGCATTATAAAATGTATAGTTTCTACTTAAGATAATGTTCGAGGAAGGAGATCTTTGGATGCTTCCGGACTAATATGTTGTTGTGTTTGCCTATCCGTTTCGAAGCTTCCAACAGAAGATAAGCTAAAAACTGTACTTGATAAAGTGAAAGACTTTTTTGGAGATGCAAAAGAATCCTTTGGGAAGATAACTGCTTTAGGCTCTACTACCACTGATGATGAGTCAGACAAAGATACAAAACAAAAATCCAAGTGAGTTTATCTATTTTATGCCTAGAAATTTCTCTCAATTGTGATTGGCAGAGGGAAAGTTTATTTATTTTCCTCTAGGTTTAATTACTCTACAATGTTTGAACCCTTAGTTCAAATATGTCCTCAACTTTAAAGGTTAGTAATTAGGTGTAGGTGGCTTTCCTCTCATAAACGAAATGAATAGACTGTTTCCAAATTTTGAACTCATGACCTCCAGATCACAAGGAAAACGACCTTATCGTTATGCTGAGGCTCACCCTTAGTAATTAGGTAACTAAACTTAAAAAAAGTTAATCCACACATCTCCATTAGGGTTCAGGGACCTATTTGAACTTCCTCGAAAAGTTTAGGGACCTAGTAACTAAACCTTTATTCTACATCTTGCTCATAACTGATTCTCAGTGTTTCTATGATCGATGAACATCGTTCAATTTTATGGTAGGGAATTCTCAAACTTCCTGATGGGTTAAATTATTTTGATGTCGATGCCAGGGTCAAAGGATGAAACTATTGCGATAAGGGATTTACTTGAATTGTTATGAGTAGCCTTTGGCCTCATGAGCTTTGTGGATTGGTTAATGGGGAAGCTTATGTACACAACAATGCTATTACTATATCTATAGCCATCAACATAGTTTTATGTCCTAAGAAGTGAAACAACACATTTTTAATGTTGATGTCTCTCATGTATGTCATATCCATGATGCCTTGGAACAAATAACATGTAGGGTGATCATTCAGTGACATCTTTATCAGTTCAAGAGATTCCTGGAAATGTTGTAAAAATTATTGGTTGTAATGTTTATCTCTGCATTTGTTTGACATAAATTCATTGAATTATTCAGAGATTACATTATTAACTAAGCCATTAACACTGGATATTAATATTGGAGGGTAGATAGAGTTTGAGCAACAATTGGAAGTTCTAGGAGCTTAATACTGCATATTATTAATATTGATATAGTTTACTAAGTAGTTTTGTTCTGTTGTAGCTTCTCAGTGAGTAAAAGACAAAATTGGGTTGTTTACTTTCAATAGGTGGTGATTGATTTTTGAATGTTGTGGCTATGGAGAAAAGTATGGTACTTATGTTTGAAGGGTTCTTTATTGTTTATATTAGAAAAATAAAGATGGGCTAATAAAGAAAATTCTGCAGAATATTTTAACAATACCTGAATACATGAGAAAAGTATGGTCTTGTATGTAATATCAAATTAAATTTGGATTGAAATATATACATGAATCAAATAAACACATTTCTTGGTTGCATGGAGAAAGTATTCATTAGAAAAATTAGCCCAAATTACATCAATGAAATGACCACAGAGCCTTTGATAAGGATCCCAACGTCACCTAAAGAATTTGGGTAACTTGACATGAATCATTTGGTCCTAGAGTTCAACTTAATATAGCTTATTATCTTCAATGGTGCTCAAACTAGAAAAACCAATACTCTTGAACAATAAGAAAGACATTTACCACTAGAAGAATGTGTATCTACAACGATTATTATTCAAGCATAGATATCACATCATATGAAGCATTGGGTAAAAATGTAGAATCTCTGTTTTCTTTCACATTATTTTATAATTTATTATACATTTCTATAAATTAAGAAAAATATTTACTCTTTTATTGCAAATATCATTCTTGTTTTTATTTTGGGTCCTACAACCAACCCCACAAAGTACTCCACAATTTCTCTCTTTCTCTATCCCTTTGGGACCAACATTTTCTCATAAAAATAACTACAAGAATATTCTTGTTGAATGAGTTAATAAATAAGAATCACACAACAACAAATAACTTATTTCAATAAGAATGAAGTAAAGATAAACCATTGGAGATGTTCTTAGAGAGGATATGAGAATTTGTTAGACGAGACAACATAGTTATAGAGACCAAGAAAGGAAACATATGAGAATTTCACATAACCATGAAATACTTTGAAAGAAAAATAAAAATAATCCGGAGAGTTTTAAATTTTGGTTCCTATATACTATTTTATAGGTTATTGTTCGTTTATAACCACCTCGAGTTAGTACCTCTAAATTATCACAAACGTGACCTTATCTATAATTCTTCTTATAACATCATTGAACTATTCCACTAAAGATGTCTGGTCCTGGAGAACTCTAGAATCTAGAATCTAGTACCATCCTAGCTATGTGCCCATGTCCTATTTACTTTCCAGAACCATCTATAACCCCTATATATGTCAAAAAAACTCCTTATTTATCACATATACATCTCCACTTCATCAACATTGAAAACTTCTACTTTCTTGTCATATTGGTGTCAATACACTAAACAAATATGGCACATACTGTGTCCTCTAGTTATATCAGTTTTAACCTTCCCTTAAGTTCTAAGGGTTCATCAGCCTATTTTTGTCTCTCAAGACCAATCCAATCCTCTAAGTTGATGAAGTTTAAACCCATCAGGTCCATGGCAGGGGATCCAAGAGAAACACTTGACCATATGCCAAGACAAAACAAGCACCACTCCCAGCCCAAAAGGAGAGTTGCTCCTGCAGCATCTATAGGTAAAATTTCTATGGCTAGTTGCTTATTTAGTGTTATGTTAAAAGCTTAATGTAAACATTCAATAATTTGTAACTACACCTATAACTATATATGTGATTCAATCAATGATTCATTATAAATAGGTTTAAGGGGGGGAAAGAAAGGAACTGTGCAATCATCATATAGTTCTTAAGCCTTCTATTTTCAAACTTAACTCACAAAACTTAACTTGCAAATAAACAGTTAGAAGTGAAACTCATCTTATTTATTAATTAATATGCTATTTAGTTGTATTGAATTAACATGGCAAAGTATATACAAAAGTAGGGTTGTGGGACAGGTTTCCAACAGCAAGAACAGTGCAAGAGATGATGGAAACAATGGAGAGGATGATGGAAGAGCCTATTGCCATGAACACAAATGAATGGCCTTCATCATCACCAGTCCCAAATGAAGGAGTAGGAGGGTATCGTAGGAAGGGAAGAACAGCATGGGAGATTAAAGAAGGAGATGGTGAATACAAGATGAGGTTTGATATGCCTGGAATGAATAAAGAAGATGTCAAAGTTTGGGTTGAAGAGAAAATGCTAGTGGTGAAAGCTGAGAAGGTACAAAAGAATAACAACACTTTGCAACAAAAAGAAGAAGAAGAAGAAGAAGAAGAGAATAATAATGAAGAGGAGGAATTAGAAGAATGGTCTGCAAAGAGTTATGGAAGGTATAGTGGTAGGATTACATTACCAGAGAATGTACAATTTGAGAAGATTAAGGCAAAGGTTAAGGATGGTGTTCTTTATATAACTATACCTAAGGCTACTAGTTACTCTAATGTTTTGGATATATGTGTTCAATAGTTGTTTTTGTTTTGGTCTATGTTATTTTGGTCACTGTAAAGATTTTTTTTTCTTTTAATAGAAAAATGTACTTTTTTATTTACTTTCTCAGTTGCATTTTTATTTGCTTTTATTAACATACTTGAAATTCTCATGTATTATTTGCTTTGAATGAAACATATTTAACATTTTAAATCCCTCAAAATATCTTCTTTTACATTAAAATGTGTGGGGTTATGGCCTTTTATTTGTTCTGAATGATTTCAATAATTTTGAAAACAAGAAACAAAATAAAGAGATGGACTTTGAAGATGTGCTGATACATCAATAGTTATTAATGAAAAAGAATTACAAGTATATGGTCCAACAAGACTAACTCGAAATCCTGAGTCAACAAAATGAACCCAAAAAAAAAAAAGAATATAAGCTCCAACTCAAGTAGTAAAAAGTGTTATGTACTTTTAATTTTCTTAGTTACTTGTACCTCTTGCTGTGCCATAAGTATACATAGTCCGTATCCATTTCCATAGTGCAAAATTTTACCAAAGCTTTTATTTTTCATTGACCTCATTGTCAAGATCCACATTTTTTAGGTTAAAGTTTTTTAAGTTTCTTATATTTGTGGAACCTCATATAAGTATATAATGTCTTGTGCTTTCAATATAGCTTAGCCCTTTGGGTCACTCTTTTTCCACTTTTTCCTTCTTCTAAGAATACTAATCCCTAAGAGAGTTAGGGGTTAGGGGTCACTCTTTTTCCACCTTTTTTTTCTCTAACAATACTAACCCAGAAGAAGAGAGTTAGGATAACTGCTTTAATAAATAAAGAAAAATGTAATTTTTGATGACACATTTAAAATTTCAAATATAATCTAGATATGATGGAATTGGAATTCCATGAGCTAAACATATAGTAATGTGAGACTACAAATTTTAAATTGGTCCAATTAATATTTTATGTCATATCTCTTGATATTAACTATATGACAGTGTAAAATCATTTATGAGGAACAACCAAGTAGTAGATTTTGAAATATCATACTAAGGGTGAGTGGATTTCAAAAAAAGTTAGTATAACCTTTAAAAGGGAAGTGTATAAATTGTGATTGAGTCAAATTTTAAAGGAAGTTAATATATTTTTTATCTCTTTTCCTTTATTAAAAATCAAGGACTAATTAGACCAACACCATACTTAAGACGATGCTGAATTTGCTTAAGAATGTCACACTTATACAAAATCCCTCATAAGATACTAGTATGATTTTACTATTCATTTTTATGGGAGTTATTTTGAAGGAGCTTCAAGTGTGATTTACCAAAAGATATTTTAAATTAGAGTCTGAACAAGAAAAGTTGGCTAGGGGCATGACATTAACTTGTATTAATTAAAATCTATGTTTTTCCTATACATATTTGAGCGAGTTACCATATGGGAGGGGCAGCTACCACTTTTTCCACTACCTGGTTAGGAAAGATAATATATCTGGATGAGTCTGGATACCCCGCAAATCTGGATACCCCGCAAATCTGGATACCCATTGTTACCATCTCAATACCCCATTTTATTAAAATAGTTGTATATTCTGTTTTTGTATATAATCAATTAATTGGTAGTTGTTTTTAGCTGATTAGTTGTTTGTTAAGCAATATAGTATATAAAAGGTCATACCCCTTACTTTGTAATTCATTCATTTTTCTTCATTGCATTCAATAATGAGAACTTCATTCATTCCAATGGAGTCTTGATTCTCCATTCTTTCTTTAGCTTTCTTTCTCATTCATGCATATCTTTTCTTATCTTTCTTGTTCATCAAAAAAGATTCTGTGCATGACACCTACCATTTTAACAAATTTTGCCAATGTTTAATAATAGAATACACATCTTTTAAGTTTATAAGTATGAGGAAGAATATTTTATGATAGTTGTGAATTTTGGTAGTCGTTAAAATGGGTCCACCCAAGTTAATTTTATAAAGGGTGGACTTATGCATAAAAAGTTTTTAAAGGTCATAAAAAATATTTTATGATAGTTGTTTTTGTTAATTTTAAAGTTAGTATATAAAAGGTCATACCCAAGTTTATAAAGGGTGATATGTGTAATGATAAAGAAAAGAATGATGGTTTGTGTAATTTCATTAAAACTCAGGGAGTATGAGTGTAATTTACTCTATAATATATATGAATTGTCAATTTTTAAATCTACATTATTTATTGGTCATAATAAATGTGATTGTAATGTTTCTACTAAAAGTATCTTCTCATCCTTTTTGGTAAGAAATAAATTTTTTGGGTTTGTGGTTATCTCTCATAATGAGTGTCGTTCTTAGGTAGGAACTAGCAAGATACCCGTGCGGATGCACGGGGTGACATTTTTTCCGTATGCTTAAGAATACACGTTTTATATGTACATTCATATAGTTAAAACATACATGTTACTTGTGTATTTGTATGAATAAAAACGCATATATTACTCGTGCATTCGTATTGTTAAGAAGACACGTGTTACTTGTGTATTCGCATGATTAAAAACAAATGTTACTCGTGCATTCGTATTGCTAAGAACACATATGTTACCCGTGTATTCATATAGTTAAAACACACATGTTATTCGTACATTGACATTTTTAAAAAGACACATGTGTTATTCGTATTCGTATAGTTAATGTAGACATTTACTATATTTGCATTCATATAGTTAAAAATACACATGTTACTGTGACTCGTACATTTTAATGGCTAAAAACAAACATGTTACCCGTAAATTTGCACGAGACGTTATTTTATTGTCATATGATTAAGAACATACATTACATGTAAGGAAGATTGCTAATTAGAATATGAGTTTAGGGAAAATTAAGTCATATAAGAGTTGATTTAGGGAAATAAAGGAAGATTTTTGGAGGGAAAAAATATGAGAATAAATGTGTATAATAATATTTTTATGAAATCATGAATGATCATTAAGTATAATAATTATATTCATTCTAATTGAATTATTCATGAATATTGCGGTATGGTAATGGTGAAGAATAATGATTAATTGTTGAGTATAATTTTGAAAATATGTACCTGATGATTAATATAAATTAATATAAATGAATATATAATAAATAAGCATAATAATAAGATAATATGATTGTTAATCAGAGTATGAGACATTAATAAGATTGTTTTCACAACATTATAAGAATTTAAAGTTCCACTTATAAGAATTGATTTTGATAAAATAAAGAAAGAAAAGAATTGATTTAGGGAGGAATATATAAGGAATGTGGATAATAGGATAATAGGATTGCTAATCACTAATCAGAATATGAGATATCAATAGGATTGCTTTCACAATATTATAAGAATATAAAACTCCACTTATAATAAGAATTGATTTAGGGAAATTAATTGTTGGGTATAATTTTAAACATATGTAGCTGATGATTAATAGAAATTAATATAAATAAATATATAAGGAATGTATATAATAATATTGATAAGAATTGATTTAGGGAGAAATATATAAGAAATGTGTATAATATGATTGCTAATCAGAGTATGAAAGATTAATATGATTGCTTTCAGAATATTATACGAATTTAAAGCCTCATTTATAAGAATTGATTTAGGGGAAATAATTTAGGGATGGCAACGGGCACGGGTAGTGCATACCCGTGCCCGTACCCGCACAATTTGCGGGTACCCAACGGGTTTTTCATTCTAATTATATTTTATATATTTTACAATAATTAATCTATAAAAATATTTTTTACTTAAATAATATGACATGCATATGATCATTTTATGATAATAGTCTCATTACTAAATTTTATTATGAAGTAATAATAAAATAAACAAATGTTAAATTAATAATAACTAATTAAAAAATATTTAATTAAAATATGTACGCGGGTACCCGCAGGGCGGGTATCATGATACCCATTCCCACCCATGAGCTATTTTTGCGGGTACACGTTGCGGATATTTTGACGGGTACCCACGGGTGCGGGTATTTTTGTCATCCCTAGGAAATATATAATGAATGTGCATAATAGAATAATAGAATTGCTAATGAGATTATGAGATATCAATTGAATGTGCACAATATTATAAGAATGGAGAAATATAAGAATTGATTTAGGGAAATAAATAAAGATTTTTTGTGGGAAAAAAATATAAGAATAAATGTGTATAATGATTTTTTATGAAATCATGAATGATCATTAAGTATAATAATTATATTCATTCTAATTGAATTATTCATAAATATTCCAGAATGGTAATGGTGATGAATGTTGATTTTAAACATATGTACATGATGATTAATAGAAATTAATATATAAGAAATGTGCATAATAATAAGATAATAAAATTGATAATCGGAGTATGAGATATTTATAGAATTGCTTTCACACCACATCATAACACCGATATTTTACAATTATTACCAACACTTTTTACTTACAATCTCATGATTCTTTTTCTTCTTCTTAGGTAACATTACATCATACTTTAATTTTCTTCATTTCTCATTTTATGTTTTTTAATATTCTGACTTTGTGATTTTTGTTAGAGAGATTCATCATTTTCGGGATAATGTGGATGAAAATTTAAAGAATTATTTTTCTTTTTACATAATCAAACCGCAATTTCCTATAGGTAATGATAATTTCATATGTGCGTAATAGGGTAATCTTACAATCTCATGATTCTTTTTCCTCTTCTTCTTAGGTAACATTATATTAGATCTTACTTTAATTTTCTTCATTTCTCATTCAAAGTTTTTCGTTATTCTGACATTGTGATTTTTGTTACAGAGAGTTCATCATTTTCGGGATAATGTGGATGAGAATTTAAAGAATTATTTTTGTTTTACTTAATCAAACAACATAATAGGATATGAATTATTTTCCCCCATAAACTCATATCTCTTTAATATAAATTAATATGAGAATATTATAATGAATGTGCATAATAGTATAATAGAATTGCTAATCAGAATATGATTTTAGGGAAATTGAAGAAATATAAGAATTGATTTAGTGAAAATGAAGAAAGATTTTTGGATGAAAAATAAATATGAGAATATGTGAACATGATTAAGTGTTTGGTAGAAAAAATGAAGGATTAATAAATGTGACATGCATGTGTCATTTTGATGTATGATATGAGAAATGACATGCATGTGTCATTTTGATGTATGATATGAATGTAGATGGTAATGATACAATGTGTAACTATGAATGGTAGTTGATGGTTTGATGTATGATATGAATGTAGATGACAATGATACAATGTGAGACTATGCATGGTAGTTGGTGGGAGTGTTTGAGTGGGAAAACTTTGCATGAGAAGATGACATGTGTCCAAGACTAATAATGGAGAACATTTTTTTCTTATAGTATAATAGATGACAACGGGCGGGTTGAGTTTATGTTTACCCAATCCCGAACCCAAAATAAAAAACTTGAACCCGAATTAAGCAGAGTTAAAAACAATTATATCATTCTCAAACCCGAAAAAAACCTAACCGAAACATATATTTATATATATATATATATGACAAATTTATATATATAGCTTTTATATAAGTCTTTTATGTATAATTTTATAATTTTACATATATTAATCGGGTTCGGGACATAGTAGGGTATTAACAATATTAAACCTGAACCCGAAAGTTGACATTGGGTAAAACCTGAATCCAATCTCATCGGATTTTCCTATTAAATTCGGGTTGAGTTCGGACGAGTACCTGCGAGTTTGGTTTTAATTGTCATCCATATTTTTAGGAGTCGAATCATTGATCTTTTCGTCATACTAAAATCTAGCAGAACGTTACATCATTATTGCAACAAATTATTGATAAATGTGATTGTAATTAAAATAGTTTTGATTGAGATTTTTTAGTATTATTTATTTAATGATATATTATCTTAGTTATAAAGTTTTTGAAAATAAAATATCAACAGAAATGGTAATATGATTAATTAATAAATATTGAATTTATTTTCCCATTAAAAATATTAGATTGATAATTGATAGAATACTTAAGTATTTTTTTTGGAAATGATATAAATTGTGTTACATTTTCCATTTTTTGATACCTTAAATGGAGGGACATTTATAATTACAGACATGGCCGTTGGATATAATATATATAGTTACAATTTGGCAGCATTTATACTGTTATTTCAAATTCAAACCATATTAACGAATCTTTATTTTTGGTAGGATAATTAAATAGCATTTGTGATATTCACACTCATTAAGGCATAATCACAGTTCAGTTCACCACATATCCACAAAATTTAAAATAAAAATGAATGAAAATGCAAAATAGAATCAATGAATAAATAACGGCCAGAAATGAAAATAAAAATTAGGGAAACTAGACGTTGGAGGAAAAAGGTGCAATGTTTTATTACTCATAATAATAATTCAATGTGGGGGTAAATGCATTGTGGAATCCATCTGAAAAATAATTAATCAATCCACCTATAAATATGAATCTTTTATATTCGTTACCTCATTTATTATTTATATTCGAATATTATTAACTTTTTTAAAAAAAAAAATTTCAAATGAATATTGTATGACGTACTGATTATATAAATATATTGTTATAAATAATAATCATAATTATCTTAACACATATTATTGGTTTAGTGATATAAGATCATGCTATATACCTACTTAAAATCTTAATTTTCATTCATCATGTGAAATTTTTTGCAACCTCACATATGTCATGTGGCATCCACATCTGTACGATTTTACTGGTGAATTATCTTAATTCTAAAAACAATGTTAATATTTATCTAAACTTTAATTCATTTGCAGTCACAATTCCATTTTTTTTTCTTTTCTAAAAAAAAACTAAACATTCATATTACACATTTATGGAAATTAATGTACATAGAGATCAAATCATATAATATGCAATTGATATAGATCCATTTATATTTATGGAAATAAAATGCCATACACAAATAAGTCAATATAATTAATTTATTAATCACAAAATACTATGTATTATTAACTCAAAACATCTAGAATAATATACAATGTCAAACATGACTAAAGGGCAAAGAGGTAATTAAACATTCATAATTTATTTATATCAATTTTGATCTCTTTAAAATAAAGTACAAGTTTAGTGTGTTTCATGTTTTTGTCTTGTTTAATGCTAGATTTTTAATACTTTATTGGTTTTTTTTTGTATTCTCACATTTTAGTTAAGAAAATAATCTATTTTGAGGTATATGATTACTTCTCTCAACAATTATTACTTACAAGAATCGAACCATTGACTTTTGATTATTATGAGATCTAATAAAGTCTTACACTAGACCAACATTTTTTTAGTATACTTTATTGGTTTATGCAAAAAGTAACTATCATTATTAATAAATCTACCTCTATAACATAAATAGACCATTATCAATAATGTACATCACCATTTTTCCTCTCTATCTATATCAAATTTCATCACCACCTTTTCACATTCACTAATCTTATTTTTTATAAGACAATGGACATAAGAAATAGAGATTATCTAACAGAAAAGCAAAGCAATTCAATTTTTTCTTAGGCAAGCTGCAAACTCTCCATAAATGCAACCACCTTCAAGGAACAAGTTACAAACTTGCCAACCTAACTTGGTTTACTAAATCTATCATATTTATCCAATGTTCATATATATTTAAATGTTAGGATTGATTCTTTTATAATAATATATATAATTGTTAGGAATGATTGTGCATAGTTAATGCAATATGAAGATGATTCAGAAGTAGTTAGATCATTTGATCATTGTTTTATTTATTTGGATTAATCAATTCCTACTTGGTATTTTTCCATTTCAATTTAATTCTATAAATTTTCTTCCCAACTTTGAAAATTTTAATTTTAATTTGTTTTTTTTAACTAACTAAGATATTGTCCTTCATTTAATTCTATTCATTTTCCTATAGGTCATTTTTGATAAAAGTGAGCATACAGTAGGTCTTTTTTTATAAACAATGAATATATATGAAATGTCCAAAACCAAAAGGGGATTATGATAAATGTGAGAAATCTATATGTCTACATTATCTTGGATGTGGGTATTGAGCATACCCAATGGTGAGTGTGGGCCGGGTTGGGACGAGTTAAAGTTTGTTTTTACTCGGCCCTAAATGTTGGTTGGACAATTTTTCTGAACTCGAACTCGACCCTAAATATTCACAAGGTCAACCTTTAAACACACGGACCCGACCCTAGACTCGATTAAGTATAACATATACTCATTTTATATAAAGTCTTCTAAATATTATTTATTACTATGTATATATAATTTGACATATAAAATAATATATGTATATATGTTATTAAAAGGTATATATGATGAAAAAAATTAGAGAATCAATGATATTTTCGACCAAAAAGATATCATTACTTTGTATACATTTGAATAAAGACATATACAAATATCATGAGTAACCATGGAACGAGTCGCGACATATCATGTTTGGTCCCTACCCGACCCTAAATATTGGCTTAGTCTAATTTTTGAACTCGGACCCGACACTGAATCTGATGAAACTCGACCCTATTCAGACCTGATCATGATCAAACCATACTGAATGAGGGGTAGGGTCGGGTCCTACTCACCCCTACAATAAATGATAAGTTATTAAATGATACTATTGTCCTAGTTGGAAATGGAGAGATAAATTAAATGATAAGTTAGAAATATGAAAATACAGTTTAGAACTTAGAAGTACACAATTTTCATATAAGTCGAAATAACATATATTATATAGTGTAAGTTTTGTATGCTATAGGAGATCATACAATATCACAAGTCACTAGATTAAAGTGTCTTTTGTAAATCATTCAACACAGTGAGAAATTTAAAGAGATGTAAACCTTATGATTCAAGTGGGGTATATGAAATAACATAGTATATTAAGCAGCTCATGTGATAGGAACCTATCACTAATTATTCACCCATTAAGTCAACCTCACCCGTAAGACCAAGACTTGATTTTTATATGAAAAATCACTTTTTTTATTAATAAAGTTAAAAATCAATTTTTTTAGTAATAAAGTTTTAAAATCAAAATAATCCATAATAATGAGATTCCCTAAAAGTTGATAAGAAATATTCTTAAAACAATTATCATAACTGTGCCAGTTTTTCTATAACTGACATAATAACTTTAAAAATGGCATAGGTATTAGTTTTTTTTGTTACATGAGAAGATCAAAAAGGCAAAACCAAAACCATGAAAACTAAAATGAAGCTGTAAAATTAAAAGTAAAAAATGAATACATATAATCATAAGCAATAAAGTTTGAATAATTTACTGTTTGTACCATTAAAATATTGAGCAGAGACAAGTGAGGTGTAAAACAATATAAAATAAAAAAATGAAAAAACAATTCAATCATTCTATTACACACTTTTTGTCATTAAAACTAATGTAATAATATCATTTGTCTCTCGATTGCTATGAAATATTATATTGACATATATAAATATGACGATTCACAATCACTTCATAGTTTATGTTGTCTCACTTCACTTTCTCATATTCTTCTGTCTGAATTCTCTGAACTGAATGTACTTTCATATAAACAGATTTAGACAAAGAAAGAGGAACTGTGATATTCATAACTTTTTTTAGTGTAGTAATGGTTGAACCAACAACTTGTCTCGTTCGATCATTGTCTTCTCCCCCTGTTACTTCTATTTCTTCTTCCCTAACCCAACAACAGGTAAAAAAATCTATACTTTCATACGATTTTCTTCTGTTTCTTAAAAACCCATTTCTTTGTTTTTTGTGGGTATCTACGAAATGGTTTGTTATCTATGTTTAGTGTTTTTTTTGTTTAGTTGAAGAGGTTGTTGTTGTTGGAGAAGTGTGGTCTGTAACTGCATTTGTTTTATGTTTTTTACAATTTAGGTTTATTTTAGTTATAGCTTTTATATGCTTACTGAACTTGTTACATTTTCTTCTTTCTTTTTAACACCCTTTAATTATGTATTTGCGTTTTCCTTTCCCAAAATCTATGGATTCTCTACCTTGTTCTTCTCAAGAATAGAGAACCAAACGCATGGGTTTCTATGGCACTGGTGAATTTTATAAATGTTTATGTTTTTTTCTTCTATAATTCATTATATTTCTCATACCTAGTTGATGAGGTATACATTTGTTGTTAATCATTTATATTGGATGGTGTTAACAGGATTGTTCAACCATCTCCAATGCACATGATTTAACATGAACTTCATTAACTTAGTGTGTGTTTGGTTCAGCTTCGAAAATAATCTGATTAAAAAGTTCAGTGTTTTTCAGATTACACCTCCCTCTTCTGCAGATTATTGTTTTTGAGGAGGCAACATTTGTGTTTTCCTAAAAAATACTCTGAGCCAAGCATGCTCTAAGTGTTAAACTTTGTTGTTCTATTAAGGATGCTTATTGTCATTGTTGTTGTTGTTGTTGGATGTTTCTATATGAAAATTTTGAATATTATTTTCCAGAGTTCGTTCTTTGATAAGCTGCATCTTCATTTGTCATTACTAAGTGTTTTAATTCCAGGTGGATCCCATGCGTGTGCTTGGAGAATCTATCTCTTTCGGGAGGTTTTTGTCAGAAAGCATGGATTGGGAGAGATGGTCAGCATTCACACACAAACGTTATGTAGAAGAAGCCGAAAAGTATTCAAAACCAGGTTCTGTTGCTGCAAAAAAGGCCTACTTTGAGGCTCACTACAAGAGAAAGGCTCAAGAGAAAGCAGCTGCATTGACAGAAGAAGCAAATGCTCAAGCTAATGATACTTCTGATTCAGAAACTCAGGAAGGAAATTGCAATGACACATCCGTTGAGAAGAAGTCAAAAGCCGACCACATTGTCATCGTGGAGCAGCCAAATAAAGATGCTGTCAATTACCAAGTTGTTGATGATACCAACCAATATGAATGTGATGTTGGACAAAGTGTTTTAGACATTTCCAATGTGGAAGGAGCAGCAGAGAACACGGCACAAACTTGTGTCGGTATAAATCTTAATGTGGAAAATCATGTCCTTGATAATTCTAACAAGGAGATCGTCATCCCTGTAGAAGAGAAGATATCTGATCCTGTAAATTTCCCTTCTCTCTTTTGTTTATGTTTGATTTCCTTTTATTTCTTCCGTTGAGTAAATTTCTAACTGTGTCCACTCTGGACATTTACCATATTGATGCTGCAGGGCATTGCTGGTTACGAAGTTTTGCCTTTGCCGGTCAAGGGAAGAGAAGTTAATTCTTCTCCAAAGTTATCAACTAAAACTACAATGGTCAAACCTTCTCAATCTCTTAATAAAAGGAAGGATGCTGCAGCTTTACCTTCTCTGAAAAGTGGCACAATGTGTAAGAAGTCTGATAGAAGCTCATTTGAGAAGATAGGACTAACCGCACGGTCACTTCGCATGTCAATCAGTCTTCCCTCTGGTGCTGGTAAAGGGAACAAAACAGCTGTGGCGGCTGAACAACCCAGAAATGGTGTAAACAGTATTTTGAAAAGTAAGAAGTCTGACAGAAATTTATTTGAGAATGCAAGCCTAAACGCACGGTCACTCCACTTGTCAATCAATCTCCCCCCGAGCACTGGCAATGGAAACAAAATAGCTGCTGCAGCTGAACAACCCAGAAATGGCGTAAACAGTTTTTTGAAAAGTAAGAACTCTGACAGAAGCGCACATGAGAATGTAGGCCTAACTGCACGGTCACTCCACGTGTCAATCAATCTTCCCTCTGGCACCGGTAAAGGAAACAATACAGCTGCTGTGGCTGAAAAATCCAGAAAGGGTGCAAACAATGTATTGAATAGTAAGAAGGCTATTGGAGGCTCAGTTGAGATGAAGGGTCTAACTGCAAGGTCACTCAACATGTCAGCCATTCCTCTATCTTGCGAAACAAGAAAATCAGCTACAGCAGCTGTTAAACCCACACTTGGAGCAAACCACACTGCAAAAATGATGAAGGTTGTGGGAGAACCAGTTGAGAAGAGAGCAACTTCAGGATCACTCCACACGTCAATTAGTCTCCCTTCTGGTGCTGGTTTGACAAGCAAAATACCTTCCTTGTTTGAACGTAACGGAAGTGAGAAGTTTGTTTCTAGTTTGCCAAGCGTTTCAAAACGTCACCATGTGTCATCGCAGGCATTTACTAAGGTAATACCCTCTCATTTTTTTGTTTGTACCTGCTTTTATATCAGTGGTTTTTCTGTGAATGAAAACACACATTTGTTGAAATGGCACTATTGCTGGAAAAATGTGTTGATTGCTAAAGAAAAATTTCCCCATTCATTTTCTTCAGGCATCTCATGGTTTCTTGAATCGAGCTTTAGCAAATCCCCCTTCTCAGGGTAGAAGGTATTTTGCTTTCTGAACCTTTTTTACGGTTATGTTGTATAAAAATCTATCTAATGAGATATGGCTGCTGCTGCATGCATAATTTGAAAAATTCACTGACATTATCAGAGTTGTCTATGTCAGGACTGAAAGACTACTTAGTAAGTCTTTGTCTGGAGGTGTTACGGCAAATGCCAAGTTTTCCTCCATTTCTGTCGAGTAAGAGCATTTTACAAGTTGCTAATATTGTTTAATCTGTGCTTTTCCTCATTTGCATGCTTCACTAGTCTTATTATATGCATATGCTTTACAAATTTAAAACTAGGAGTAAAAAGTTCAAACATCCAAGGAAACGTGGAGGCCTCATTATGTGTTCTATTTTTTAAATAAATTTGGAACAGGTGCCCAAAATCTTCTACTACTACCAAAAGCAATCCGCGATCCTTTACCACATCGTCACCTTTTAGATTCAGAAGTGAAGAAAGAGCATTAAAACGCAAAGAGGTAAGTTCATGTACTGGTCCTGTAAATTTGTTATGTAATTTATGGCAGCACTTAAAGTTTTAACTAACTTTTCCATTTCTATATTTCAGTTCTTGCAGAGGATGGATGAAACTAAATGGAAGGATGAAGAGAAAGTTCATTTGCGAAGGATCCCCAAGGTGATTAATTTTATTATGTTGCTGCTATTAGAATGATTTACTTGTTTCTGTTTGTCAAAGTTATATGGCTCAAACCACCCTGACCGGGAAGAGTAGACGATTTCTGTTCATAATTATACTTGTTTCTATTTGTCAAAGTTATATGACTAACCAGTTTGCATCGCCTAATCCATGTTGCTGATTTCAGCTAGTGGTTAAATGCTTTGGCTGTTGTTTTTGTAAGAAGATTAATTTAAAGCTAAATATGCTTAGTCGGTGAAGATTAACATCTTTAAGTTGATCATCATGTCAAGCAGGGAAAAACAACATGATCACAAAAAGTTAGGACAAATCAGGCTCTAAATTCAAAGTACATGAGGATAGGCATTGTGGATCACAAATTCACAATCACCAAATAATCAGATTAGATAGGTATATTTGCATGGTACTTCTGATGTTGACAATGACTAAATGTGATATAACAGCAAACCATAATTCTATAATTTTCCTTGTGTTTATCAATCCAGGACAAAAACATTGGATATTCATGGAAGTCTCTGATCAGCACCAAACATGTTTTAGAAAAAGTCAACCAACCAACAAGATAAATGGAACCTTCTTTATCAAATATGACAACAAAATGCTTCTCTGATCATTCAGGATTGAAGAACATGAAAACAGAAGTATCTTCCCCCGTGTTTGAAGGACACATTTTCAAAGACAATGGACTGAAAGATAATAATACCTTTGCTTATGATTTGATTCTAAGAGAATCTCTAGGGGGTGTATTTTCTGATGTGTTTTCACATTTTGAAGTAGAGTTTTATATCCCTTTATTTTTATGTAGACATCAATAGGTTTTTACTTCGGATCATAACATGAGTTGAAGTACTATGTAACTGAACCAGGTTTTGGGTGGGTGGATACATAAGGCTGGATAGGAACTTGTTATAATGTTTAGTTGCATTACTTTTGTGACTCACTTACTTTGCTACAGACCTATCAAATTAGATATTGGGTTTGGTTTACAAATATCGTTGGTTGTAATTCGTTATCTTTTGCACAATGTTGCAAGTTGTAATCGGGTTGACATCACCCCTTGTGCCTTTTAGTGTTGAGAGAGCATGTATATTTTTCTTTGAGCAATAAAATTAGTGCAACATTTTGTTATTCACTTCTTATTCTTCTACACCACTTTCATGTCAGTGATGAACATAAAAATAATTGGTAATTGGTGTTTATCATGTGGTCATTAGTGATTTAAATCAATTATTATAATATTTGTATGAAAATGTGCAAATAAACATTTGTTTGGCAGGTATGATTAATTAACTGATTCCTTCTATAGTCTTATTCATATCTAGACCTAATTCAAATGAAAATGATATATTCTCCTACTAAATTCTCATATCCATAAGAAAGTGACACATGTTACAAAATAATACTTTATTTATTAATGATTAACTTACAAGTAACATGTGTCATTTTTTCTGTAGATAGGAGGATTAACATTACTCTTCATGAAATTGAGAGCCCTGTATCAAATGGTTACCTCAGAAAATAATTTTTGGTCATAATGGTACCACCCTACCTAATAATAATAACTTATGTAGGTGGGTTTTAATTTGTATATTACTTATGATCATTACCTTTTACTTTTTTTGTTCATTATCATAATACTAATTTGTTTAATGCTCACTGAGTAGTGACAATATACCATGAAAGCTTAGAACCAATGTTACTGTATTTTTCTTCCACTATATTTGTCTTTCTTATAAGACTTTGTGATATCTAAAAATCACTTTTGAGCCAGACTATATTCTTTTATTCACAGAACATGAACTCTACCCCTTATTTTGAGGAAATCACTATTTGCAATAATTGACTCGAAAGGTTTTAAAAAGTAGTGATTTTTTGTGTGTAAAAAGTGCTTAAATTGTCTTTTTATTATAGTTTTTTGTGATTTGTATTTAAATCAAATGAAATGGAAAAGGAAAGTGCATTTTTTCTCTTTTTTTTTGTATGGATAAATTGAAAGATACCTATAATTCTCCTTCATTAGCATTAATGGAGTATAATGAAACAAAAGCCACTTAGCTAAAAAAATATGTAATGGACCACATTAATAATACTAGAATAGTACTCTCCAAAATATGTGATTTGACCATATTTTTTAATGAATTGTATAACATAGAAACATAATTGGGACACCTAAATATGAAAGGCTATGATACCAATAATATGATGTGATAATAAGTAATGGTAGTTCACCTAAAATACTCAATAATTTGCATCAAACACATAACATAATGTTTATTTATTGAGCAGCCAACCCATACCATGCGTGATTTACAAGAATAAACAAAAGGATAAGATGCTTTATACAAATATTTCTTGTTGAAAAAGAATAGATATATTAAATATATTTTTTCATCTTCAACTACTTTGCAAAAGCTCCTCTTTGACCTTGGAAACTATCCAACACCTAAGACTTAATAATTCAAATTCAAATTCAAGTTTTCATCTAATGCTCAAAGAAGCTATCTTTATTTTCTCTTCTTCACCAATCCAATTAGTTTGTTGATCTACTCTTTATTATATTTTTAATTTTTACTTCAAGTTTACATATTTATATTTGAATTGTTTTCAAATATTAGTCATCATTTTCATATAGTGTAGCCTTATATGATACAACATATCTCCTTATTGTTATGTATGTACATCTCTTTTTTTATATCTTTTTATTGATTAAATTTTTGATTAATTGAGTTTAGAGTATTCACCAAGACAAGACATCTCTCACAATTCTATAATATCAATAAAGATATTTACGAATTATCTATCAACAAAGTTTCATTATAATAATGAAATTTTGAACTAAAAAATTCAAGTTATGATTGCACCATATAATATGTTTAATAATAATTATAATTTTATTTTAAGTTATTGGTTAATAATGTGATACTTTCCAAACAAATATAAGTTATGGTTGTTTTTGTCTCCCAAGTTATGGTTATTACTTATTTCATAGTCATGACGTAGGACAGAACACAACCACAACTTTATCATTAAAAGTTGCTAGAGAAACATTATTCTAATATGTTTAAGATATAGTTTTGGATAATCTAATAAAAATGGAGCATATATGTAGGAGAATATATATATATATATACTTTGATACTATACAAGTTTTATATATTGTAAGTGAATTATTTACTATTCATTTTTAATCACATTTGACTTTTCAATATAATAATATAAATAAGTGATAAATAATATATTCAAACTATGTATAAATTTTACATTGAAAATTCATAAATATTATACTTTATCTATACTTACTATTAATAAAGCCAAAACTAAAAATAACTACCCACCATAATATAATTAATGATTTCCTATTTTGTCCTCACTAAATTCTAATCCTACCCAAAAAATCATATAACACAATGCATATTATAATATATTCAACTGCAAGTTACTGCAAATTATAATATATTTATTTATTGCATGTAGAGCATACGTTACGAACGATAGAAAAATAGGTTGAGAGACATAACAGTAATGTCAACAGGTTAATATCTATTATTACTAAAGGAATATATAATGATCATAATCCATAATTCATAATCATAGGTACGAATAAGTAATATATAATGATCATAATCCATAATTCATAATCATAGGTACAAATAATATATAATATATAATAAGACAATGATAATAATTCCTCACACGCCATTCCTTACCTCACCCAACCCCTTAACCCAAAAAGCTTGAAACTTTGAACACAAAAAACAATCCAAAAGCTAACCCTTTTTTTGCTTTTTCTTCTCTTCATCAATCCAAAAGCCTTTTCAAAAATTCATCAACTTCACAAATACCCTCTTCATGTCTTGATTTTTCATAAAAAGGAACACTTTTTCTCTGTTTATATTATTCTCTATATGTGTTAATTCTCTGCTTCAGCTTTCTATAGAGTAAAGGCAAAGAGTGAGAAGATATGGAAATGATGCCATACCAACTTTCAAGATTACCTTATCAGGATACCCTCAAACTTCTTGAAGCTGATATACAACATGCCAATGCTTTGTAAGTTTCATTCTTTCCATGCCCTTTTATTTTCTCTCATCAAGTTAGTAACTTTTTATTTTATTTATATTATTCATGATTATTTTTTGGTACATGAACACATGAGAATAAAGGGTCTTCATATAATTGTTGATATATTTATTTTGGTACATAGATGATTGTTGATGAAGGGTTTTCTGATTATTATTGATTACTTGCCCTTACCTTGTTTTATAGTAAGATAATTTGAAAATAGGGACATAATCAACATATATACATGTTCATTGAATTAGTTACTCATAATTGGAATTAGGTTATGAGTTTGATTATTTATTTTCTAATCTGAATTTGAAATATGTGTTTGTGTTGTGTAGGGCTGCTGCAATTCCCAGAGGCAAGGGTGGGACTCTTCTTCAAATGAAATTGGTTTATAATCAACTAGCTCCTCTCTTTCTATTACTTCTGCAATGGATGGATTGTTCTTGTGCAGGCTTTCTTATACACAGATATCTCAACCTCTTCCACATAGTTATATACAAGGTGAGAGTGTTCCGGGATGAAAGCCATCTATTTCTTTTATAGCTTCTTGATTCATGTGTTTCTGTTTTGGATATATTGGCCAATGCTTATAAATTGTAGGTGAATGTTAATTGGTGTCTAAAGGAACAAAAACAAGTTTGTATTGAGAAATAATGTATTTAGGGAGCGTTTCGGACAACTTGTAGGGAGGTGAGGTTATTTGGACTTATGAGAATAGCTTATTTAAATAAAGCTTGTTGAATAAACACTTCATTAAGTTGTTTAACAAGACCTTAAGTTATATTACTTTCTTTTTAATGTAATTCAAGCTGAATAATAAATGTTACTTTTAATCCTGTAAACTGTGGCACTAGTTGACAAAAAACTGAAATTGATAATTGATCATTTGCTGTTGTTGGTCTTTACCAAAGGTACACAATGATGGTAGATCAATAATGAGTGCTCATGGAAGGAAGGCTACTGTTGGGGACTTTTACGGTGCGTGAATATTTGACTTGCAAAAACACTTTTTTTAATAAAATGCAAAACCATCTATGGCTGCCATGTCTAATTGTTTGTCACTTTGTTAATGTCATCAAAAAAATGAACTTTAGCGGTTATATTGCCGTCCCTCCAACGCCTTCATGGTAGCTTGGAGAAGTTGGAGATTTCTGAAGAAGAGCACTATAGCATAGAAGAAGGTTCAAGTCAATGCAAGAAAATGATTGAAGGAGATGGGAAACTAAACAATGTTGATTTTCAAAGAGACGATGAGTGTGGTATTTGCCTAGAGCCTTGCACCAAAATGGTTTTGCCTAATTGCTGTCATGATATGTGTATTAGATGCTACCGCAAGTGGTAGGTAACCATATTGTTGAAATCTCATATTGTTAACTTGCAAAATTATATGCCGATGGTTACTAGACTATAATTTTTGTTCCTATACATGACACTCTTTTTTAACTTTGTCCCTATACTTCAGAAAATTAAAAAATAGTCCTTATATGTATAATTATTTTCAATTTGGTTCTCTCCATACCAAAGTGAAAATGATTATTACATATAGGGACTAAAAAAGTATAAGTTTGATTCCTAAAGGTGACAATCATTTTTCAATTTGGTTCCTATACTTCAACTCCAAAAAACAATGTTTTAATAACAATATAAATGACAAGGAACATGTTTTAACAACAATGTGTTAAAACTTTTTTACCTATAGCCACCAAGTTGAAAAGGAGTTTCAAGAATATGGACCAAAAGTATAATCTAACTGTAAATTTATATGCCAATGGTTAAATATCTGAACAGCCTTATGATGATGTTTTTGAACCTGCAGGAACACTAGGTCACAGTCGTGTCCATTTTGCCGCGGTAGCTTGAGGAGAGTTAATTCAGAGGATCTGTGGGTATTAACATGTGATGAAGATGTTGTTGATGCTGAAACAGTTTCTAAGGAGGACTTATGGCGTTTCTACCTCTATATCAACAAGCTACCTAAAGATCACCCAGATGCACGATTTCTAATGTATTATGAATACCTGATTTAAAGAGGGCGAACCTTGGTTCAACAATAAGGTAGTTGCCTTATGATATGAAGGTCACTGATTTACTAATTCTGGAAACAGCCTCTCCAACAACCTATATGCTTGACGTGATAATGCTATGTACATTGAGGCCATTGGGTGGGAGCTCCGATTCGGTCTTTTAGTAAATAATAAGAAACAAAAATGTACATATAGTAAAATCCGGACTGCAAATGTTTAGGGTCTGGTTTATTAAAAAGAAGTGGGGTAAAAGAGATTTCTGTATTTTTTTAGCCCAGAAAAAGCACTCTTTTTACTCTTGTGATGTATCTACATTGTAGACATTACTCTTGTAAAATAAAATTAACTTGGAAGTCCTTGTTTGATATAAAGTTTGGGTGCAAGTTAGTTGTTGAATTAGAGTGATATTGAGCAGATGAATCCATGATATTAATGTATGTTTGGAAATGTAAGAGAAGAAACTATAAAAAGAGTGCACCTCTATAGCTTCTTAAGATGCAATAATAATGACAAGAGATATTTAACAAAGGAGTGTAATATCTATGTCCTATTAGTATAAATATTTCATCAATCACCATTCAATTATATTACTTTTATCTTGAAGCCAATAATGATGAATAATGTATTGATAATATAAAAAATTCATACATTGTCGGTGTATATATTTTTATTTATCATAACATAATTAGCAAAAAGAAAAGGATGATAGAAGTTGAGAAAATAAAAGGGATGGATTCACCACAAACCTTCTCTACCCTTTTTGTGAAGTTAATAATAAAAAAAGAGAGTCATTCACAATTTGTAAAAACATCCTCAAGCCTTTATCATAATGAATATATTATAATAGTTTCTGAAACATTTCAGACTCAGAAGACTTCATAAGTTGAGAATAAATGAATAACCATGGTAGATAAAAAAAAACCATATAAGATATGGTAAATATCATATACTAAAAGAATTTTCATTTAAATTTTAATACATGGTGCATATGTAACTTGTAAGATAATAATAATTATAATAATTTTTAATTTATCAGTATAATCTCCCTTAACAAAAGGTACTGATATAGAAGGTGTTGGCAGGGATATGGTGGCAAATGGCAATGAATACGTAAACATTTATCTCTGGAAGGAAGGATAACCCTAATTAATTCAGTTTAATCTAATATGTAATTTTTTGGATTGCATTTCAATGTATTATAAGAGGGTTGGACCAATTGTATGTACATTTGTTTTCGTGAGTATTTAGCAACTACCAAAATGCGTTAGTTTTGAGGTCAAGACCTATGAGATATTTCTAATTGATACTTATAACAATGCTTATTATATATATGACATGAATCTCTTACCTCCATTCAAATATTAGGCAATGTGAGACTTCAAACATTTCAAATATGTTAAATAATAAGATAAGAATAAGATTGTAAATGATGATAAGATAAGTATAATAAAGTAGGTGAGACTTGATTTGTAAATCTAAGAAGGAAAGTGGTATGAAGATTAAAATGTTAGATTAGTTTAACTTAGCTTTGTTAGTTATGTGGAGATAGATGGTTATTATTTCAAAATAAGAGGGTATTTTTAGTGTAGTATTCTGTGTGCTAAACATGGTGCATAACTTATGTGGTTTTGATGTTTGGTATAACTTGTGTATGGCTAGGTGGTTTGGTTTATGATACGTGATGCTTTAAAAGAATCAAACATAATACTTGTCCATAAGCTACTGTCAACATTTCTAGTTGTTTTCCACGTACCTATTATTCTTACAAAACTGTCTCTTGCGCCCATTTATACCCTAAATCTGCTCAACCACCACCCCATCCCTTTTTTTACATCAATACAATATATTATATAAATACTAACACCTCTCATGCATGGTAATACTATTCAATATCATATTTTTTATTTATTTTTAAAGCACTAATAATATTATTGAATGATGTAGGTTAGTGGGTGAAGCAATTGTGGCAATTTTCAGCTCATCAACTTAGACACAGACTCTCTCAAACCTTAACCATCAACCACCCACGTTATTTAAATCTCCACCTTCTATATAACCCACCATCTTCTTCTTCACCCTCTATAATCATATACACCCCCACTTGTTTACTACACCATATTTCAATCTCTCTCTCTCTCTCTCTCTCTCTTCACTAACCCAAAATAGAAATAGAAATAGAAATAGAAATGGAATGCTGCATATTCTCCAAGCTAAAAACCCAACCTTTATGGTTCCTCATCCTCTTCTCCCTCGGTTTCATCACCCTCCTCCGATTCTCCCTTATTTTCCTGAAATGGGTCTACGTCAATTTCCTCAGGCCTTCCAAAAACCTCAAAAAGTATGGATCTTGGGCCCTCATCACCGGACCCACCGACGGCATCGGAAAAGGTTTTGCCTTTCAGCTCGCCGGTAAAGGACTCAACCTTGTCCTCGTTGGTCGCAGCCCCGACAAGCTCAAACTGGTTTCTGATTCAATCTCAGCCAAGTTCGGGAAAATTAAGGTTGTCACTGTCGTTGTCGATTTTGCCACAGGTGATCTAGATTCCGGGATGGAGAAGATTAGAGAAGCGATTGAGGGTCTTGATGTTGGGGTTTTGGTGAACAATGTTGGGATTTCTTACCCTTATGCTAGATTCTTCCATGAGGTTGATGAAGAGCTTTTAAGGAATTTGATTAAGGTGAATATTGAAGGGACTACTAAGGTTACTCAAGTTGTGTTGAATGGCATGCTTAAGAGAAAGAAGGGTGCTATTGTTAATATTGGTTCTGGTGCTGCTATTGTTATTCCTTCGGATCCACTCTATGCTGTTTATGCTGCATCTAAAGCGTAAGTGTTTGTTTTTCAATTATTCTTACCTTACTTTCTGGTTAATATATAAGTTATAGTTATAATTTTAATGCTTAAAACCAAACATGTTGTAACTGTGTAAGTATTTGAATACGAAGTTTGTGTTCCACTTAGGATTTAGCTTATGTGGCTTTTGGAAGAGCTTATAACTTTACTTAGCCTTATTATATAACACCTTACCGATATAAGCTTATAAAAATATGTTGGCTTCATAGTGTGTATAATATTTGTGGTGTTTTATGTTTAAAAATTAGATCTGGTTTTGTTACTGTCATCCCTTTAGATCCCCTTTATGTTGTTGATTTGTTGTTGTTACTTAAAAATAAGTTCAATTCAAATTTTATTGGAGAAGTATTTGAAAAAATAGCAATATTTTCCTACAATTTAACCAAGGGTCTTGCTAACCAAGGCAGCGGTTAAGGAAATATAGTTAGGAATTTTTAATGCATGGAAATACACCAGTTTCCAATAAAAACTTTCTATTTTTGGTTCCATATAAACATTTAGCGTTCTCCTTTAACTAAGTACAAAGTTTGTGTTCCACTTACATGTATTGAGATGTGTTCTATTTGTGCTTTTATTTGGTTTCAAAGTATGTGTATTATGTTGTTTTATTTGGTGAACTGAGGTTTTATGTGTGTTGCTTCAGGTATGTCGATCAATTTTCGAGATCTCTCTATGTGGAATACAAGAAGAGTGGGATCGACGTGCAGTGTCAGGTATTGATTTCTGCTCTTGTTATATATACTTTTGAATCGCGTTACACACTTCTCACTCGGTACTTCTTTTTTGGGGTAAAAGTGCACTTTATTTAACTTGTATTAATTTGATTTCCTTTTCATTTATTTCGCATTTGAACTAAGTCATTCTCATGGATTTGTTATGTGCATGCTTATTGAATTTGTAAAAGCACAAATCTTTACTGTATAACTTTTGGCCTATATTAACCATAGAAAAAACTACAATGAAAAATGCCTTTACTTTTTACTTTTTAAAGTTGAAGCAAATATGATTATACGATAAACTATTGAAATAGATTGAACACATCGAAAAATCATAAGATATTTTCATAATCTGTACTGACAAGCTTAAATAAGTTCTCTATAAACCCTTTCAAACAACATGGATTGATTTGCTTTTACATGTGAAAGTTTGCTATGATTTTCGTCCTTTCTAATTGAGATTTTGGGGATGCAGGTTCCATTATATGTAGCAACAAAGATGGCATCAATAAAGAGATCATCATTCTTTGTTCCATCAACAGATGGATATGCCAAAGCAGGTGTAAGATGGATAGGCTATGAACCTCGTTGCACACCATACTGGCCCCATACCCTTCTCTGGGCCTTGGCATACTCATTGCCAGAGTCTGTCGTTGATGCTTGGCGCCTGCAGTTTTGCCTCGGTATCCGAAAGAGGGGGCAGCTCAAGGATTCAAGGAAGAAGGAATGAAAGGATGCATGCTTCTGATGTGAGGCATATAAGTTGCTTATTTATGCAGCTAATTAAACCATCACTTCAGTCTTCCAAAGATGACAATGTTATCACTTAGGTCCTTTAAATATTTGTGTCACCAAATAACTCTCTCTAAGTTTTTAAATGCCACCATGTTGTGACACAATATGTCTATGAAAGTTTTAAGGTTCAAGTTTCTATGAAAGTCCATGTTGTGACACCATTTGGATGACTGAATTGAGAGTTTACTCATGGTAGATTAAGGTTCAAGTGCCTTTTATGTTTCTGATTTTTGGTTGTTTCTGTTCACTGTTCACTTTGTATGATGTTGGACTGATATATTGGCAAATTGCACTTGCACTTGGATCACACGGTTCTTGACTTGCCAATTTAAGGCGATTTTATTTACTTTATGTGATAGATATAATAATAGAATTAATGAGAGAACAAAAGGTACACTCAAGTGTCTGCAAAAACAAGCAACCCAAAACACTCTTACACTGATGCAAAACATGTAGTGAATTGAAGAATAGATCCTCTCCAATGCATGCTACCACTCTTACACTCTTAATAGATCCTCTCCAATGCATGCTACCACTTTTACACTCTTACACTCTTAATAGATCCTCCATGCATGCTACCACTTTATTCTTTTTTGATGATTTGAAATGAATTATATTCGATGGATGATGAAACTATATATTCATCCCCTCTAATAATTAATTCTTATAGTTTTCCGGGCATAGACTAGGACCATACTTCCATGCACAATGTTACACATATTTGTACTCAAATCATTTCACTTTTGTTTTCTATAACATTTCAATGTCAGATAACAACTTACAAATTATCTTATCTTGTTTTTTGTATACTTACACTTTAATGTTGATTGATAAGCAGATATGAAACATGTGTTAGTAAAACTTATGTGTATTTAACATTTTTCTTTGATTAATTGATTTTTTATGATTCTAGCAGATATAGCCTTTTCTGCAATCAAGAGCTCCAGCCCCTGCTGTCATGGTAGTTACAAGCTTAGTTGGTCGTGCCACCATGCTTGATGCCTTAGCATACATAAGAGATGCTCTTGTTCTTGTTCCTGCTCCTGACTTTGTAAAGAAGGCACCATTCAACATTAAGTCCCCTTCAGATCTCCAATTCCATTTCTTCCACCCACTTTCTGATGAATGAAAATGTCTGGTCACCTGAAAAATCACACATTCACATTTTCGATTCATTATAGTCGCGTAACCGAAAACCGAGGGCGACAAAACATAGTGGCGACTCCAATAAGTCGCCTAACTGAAAATCGGGGCACGACAATTATCAAACAATATTATCTTATAGGATTATGATAGAACATCAAGATATCGTTCGATCCATGTACTTGATCCTACCTAGTGGGGTAAATGTTTGGTTGTTGTATCAAACATTACTATGTAACACATGTATGTCTCCAAAAATATCATAAAGTTAGTAACACATTTATTAATTAGCTGCTAGTAAGTAATGATGACATTGTTTCTGTTACCTCTTTATGGTTTTCATCATCTGGAGCAAGAAATCTATTGCCTTGGCTGTAAATAGTTGGTGATGAACTCCCACCTATTGCATACTTTTGCCAATGAGTGTAGTCATTGTTTACCACATGGAAGTATCCATGCCTGCATCTGCAAATGTTTGTAGGAAAGTAATCAACCTTATGTCTCCAATAAAAATAAGAAATTATGGTAAATTTTCCATAACATTTGATAGGAACAAGACAGACATAACATGAGAATAAAACATAAAGTAAACATAAGAAAAAACAAGATACATTCCAGACCAAGCACTTATTACTGGCCTACAATACTAGATGCAAACACAACAAAACAAAAAGATACATTTCACCCTAAACATTTATTACTACCCTACAGTCTTATATAGTAGGTGCTCATGAACTTTGATAGAGTAAAGTAGGAGGTGGTGCAATATATGAATTTTACCATAATAATAAATGAAATTTTCTACAACTTTATGTCATGACACCTAAAAATACTACTACTGAAGAGTACTGTAAAATTTGGCAATAGCAAAATGTGAGGCATTATAGTAAAGAAAAACCTACCTAGGCATTCTTCCTCCAAGCCCTTCTCCAAAATGGTTGAAAGCTATGGTGACATGCATATTCTTATCCTCTTCAAAGGAATCACTATGTCCCAAAAGCATGACTTTGTTATGGTGTGTCATATAATTGTTAGAAATTGTAACAGCTGTTGACCCATGAACAACATCAATTAGTCCATCAAAACAATTTGATAAAGAACAATGATCCACCCAAACATGGGTCCCACCAAATATTGTTACACCATCACCATCTGATTTACCTCTCATGCTAACATGATTAGGTGAATCCCTTACATAGCCACTACTACCACGTTTACAATCATGTATGTGAATACCATGTATTATAATATTAGTTTTGTATTGAATTTTAATACAAGGTCCTCCTGCAATGTGCACATTTTGTCCTCTACCATCAATTGTTTTATGAGAATTCATTACAAGATCCATTTCTAGCTTGATCACCATGCTATACTTGAATATGATCCATAAAGGGTCTTCTTGGATAACACCATATCTTAGTGTGCCTAATTTTGGGTTCTCAGAGTTATCACTATGGTCAGTGACAACATATATTTTACCATTTTTGCCACCTATGGTATGTTTGCCAAAACCAATAGCACAATCTGCTAGATGTTTGCGGTTCCTTTCCCAATTTGGGTCACATCTCCAACAATCATCAATAGGGTTGCCTGTTCCACATGCATGAAATGCCAAATTTCTCCTTGACTCGTTGCTCCTCCTACAAAACAAACAAAAAAACAAGACAAATTATGTTGTAGTCACTAACATATGTTTCATCAAGTTGTTATTCATTTGTCACCCTTGAGGGGTATTTTTCACTTAAAGAACTATTTGGAATGCTAAACATTGATCATGTGGCAAAGAAGAAGAAAATGATTTGGTGTGTGTCACTGAAAAACTTAGGCAAAAGTATTGCATAATATACTTTTCTACTTCTAGGACAACAAATTGATCAGGATCTTGAACAGAAGAGGGAGAGGTAAGAGTTGTGGCAAGAAGCAAGAATTGTAACATAAGAGGAAATGAAAATGCCATAACTTCTTGTATGCCTATGGAGTGAAGAAATAGAGGACTATTAATTAATAAGCATGGAAAGTATATAATTGTGACTTGTTCTATAGAAATGATCATAGAAGTTTAGCTTATATAGGGACTAAACTCAAGTGGAAGAATATTGATTAAAAAAATGTTAGTTCAATGTCCATTTTTGGAATCAGGGAGCTCAGAATTGTTTCCTTATGAAGCATCAGAATCTATAATCATATTAGACTTTTAGACCATTATTTTATTAAGCAAATTTCACTTATAGGTACCAATTTTAGTTTACAGTGACATTTGAACTATGAAGCTTTTGTTTTTATTTGAATCCAAAAGGTACCCTATGGAGCTGATGGTATCTTAATCTCAGACTATGTTGTTATATCATCCTTAATCCAAAAGGTACAGTTTTGGTTGTTATCGGTGGTTGGTTTATTTCATATTTTCATACTAACACAGAAGCACGTATGCACTTCCTATCATTTTATTTAGATGAATAATATTGGTCCACAAGAATAATAAATATAAAGTTGCTATATTTTTTACTTTGTTATGTAGCAAACTTATAGTTATTGAAATTTGAGTATAAGTTATTAAACAATAAAATGAATAATTTGGAACTTGTAATTAGAATTAGTGGACCTTTTTTAATTTATGAAATCTTGTTTTTATGGCGTTGTGATGTTTGGTTGAATGGGTCATTTGATAATAAATTTGGTCGTGCCCTTTATTCTTTGTGAATTGTGATTGAAAAATGGTGTGAAGGATTCCACGAGTCCAAACCATCTCTAATTAGTTTGAATCATGGTTTGAAGGATTTTTAGTTTGAATCTTGAAAAATGGTTTTAAGGATTCTAATCTTGATTTGAATCACTTAAACATGATATCATTAATTTAATTTTCGAATTCACGTGTATTAAAAAATACTATTGAAAAGAGTCCCGATTTTAGCGCTTAATCATACCCCAAGAGACTCTATCATCGATCAAATATGAGATATGTTGTATTGTTTTGAGGTGAAAGGTTTGATTCCTGGAGATATTAATGCCCCACTTTTTCATAAAGATTAAGTTTCATTGCCTACCCTTAAGAGTTAAACATTCCAAGAGAAGGGAATTTTGGTGATGAATGAATGCTAAATTCAACCAAATATTTCTAAGCAAATGATCTATGAAAGCAATTGAAGACATCTACATTGTAAATGAACCTTAAACCAATGTATCATCTATGAACAAACCATAAAAACAACCCAAGAGTGATATCAACAACCTTAAGGCAGCATCAGCTGAGGCCCTTGTTAGTTGTTTGTTACCTTACCTTGGACCATCATGAAGCATTCTTTTGTTTATATTTACAAATGGACAAAGGATTTTAAACACTAAATGCTATGCAATTGACCATAAATTAGAGGATAGAGCATGGTGTGAAGAATAGTTAACCAAGATCAATGTCAACCCTTTCTGGATTTCCTCTTTGATTCTGGTTTGTAGCAAGCTGAATTCCTAGCTGTCCTTTGTCTCCAGCACCAAATGCATAGAGCTTCCCTGATTTGGTGAGTGCAAAGGTATGAGCATTCCAGTATACGGAATTTGTCAGGCTAATCTGTACCACCCTTTCGTCGATCCGTTTCAGTGAAGTCACGAGCTCGGGATTTAACACATTTGCATGTCTGTTTCCCTGTACATGCACAATGATAATATAAAATGAGCAACTTGAAATGAATTTTGACACTCTTAAGAGTATTAAATCTTGTGATTAAGTGTCTAACTAATATTTCATTTAGCATGACAAGTTATGATTGTGAAAAAATCGAAAGAAGATGGGGTGAAGAAATGTGAAATCAAAAAGTTAAGGCGAGCAAATAGCTAAAATCAAAAATGGAAAAAACAGAAGTGAAGCAGACCTGCCCATCATTTCCGGCGTTATGCCCAAGACTACCAGATTCTCCACAACCAAATGAATACACATCACCATCATCCGACACTATGAAGGTTGTGTAATCTCCTGTCGCGACATGAACAGCTTTGACATCGGTCAATGCTTCCACCACCTTCGGTACCAATTCACATTCTTCACTCCCATGCCCCAAGCAACCATAACGGCCCCATCCCCATGTGCAAACACGACCATCCTGTCCTACCACAGCAGCATGCCAAGCACCAGCTGCAATCACCATTGGTTGAAAGTTTAAAAGCTGAAACTGCTCAATCAGACGAGGGTACTTCTCGTCAGTTCTTGTGCCGTGTCCAAGCTTGCCCCCCAAGCCACACCCAACGGAGTAGACTGACCTGCAAAATTTCAACAAAGGATGACATAACAAACATTAAAATAATAACTATTAAAATGAGGATGAAGGTACATGTATTACAAAGTAGCTAACTTAGAAATACATAACAACAATGTTACACGACTATCATGAATCTTGAAAACATGGATTTCTCATGTAAATAGATGTAACCAAGGTAGGAAAATGGAAAGATATGTGTCGTCACGTTAAAGAACAATCATAATAAACAAAAAATTGTAATTTCATGTAGCAACATTGACATGCTTGAAATTCTAGGTATGCAAGAAAGCCTAACTTCTATCATGTAACTACCAATTAGAGTCCTCTCTCTCTCTCAAAATTCCAACAGGAAAGCAAAAAAATGTATAGTTGGAGCTTACATTCCACTGGGTTGAAAAGCCAGACAAAGCAGGTAGCAATGTCCGGCAGCAATTTGTACAACTGGTATGTCTTCCAGAGCTCCTAGCAAAGGATGAGGCTCCACATCACTGAGATCGGTATGGTGACCGAGTTTGCCATCACTACCCCAAGAAAATGTATAAACTTTGCCTTCTCTTGACAATACAGCTGTGAAATAATTCCCTATTGCAGCTTGAACAACAAATATGTTTTTCAAAGACTCTACTAACTTTGGAGCAGCAACCATTTTAGATCCATTAACTACAAACTCAGCTTCCCCAAAAGAGTCTTTACCAAATGCATAAACTTGCCCACAATCACTGATCAACATTGTCCTTCCAGCCCCGGCAGCAGCTTGTATAATTCGAATGCCTTGCAAACTTCTGCAACATAATGCAGTTCTGTTAACTTTTAAATCAACTAGTTCACTTTCTAGTTAGGATTGAAGAATGCATTGTCCACAACATGTTCCAACCTTATTGGTCGAGGCCGCCATTCCTCTTCGGTTTTGTCATGTCCAAGTTGTCCTAAATTGTTGGAACCAAATGAATAAACAACACCTTTTGATGTCACAGCAATGCTATGACCAGGACCTGCAATTGCCTGTGATTTCTCCCTCCTGCAGCATGCTTCTCCAGCCAGCAAATACCTCAGCACCAATTTCCATGAACCTCCACATCTTTGCTTAAAATCTTGCCTTTGTTCTGTTGTCATTGGCTTAAAGGTGGCTCTCTTCTGGCACATGTCCAATGCAGCAAGCTCCGATAAGGACAACTCGAAATCCGGAGCATAATTTGCTGGCTGCCTGAAGAAGGAGCATGTTGCCTGCAACAGCATCCATATAAAAATGAAGCCAGCCTTGTTATCATGAGAAATACTCATGGAACATGAATAAATGCATGATCGAAGAAGATTTTCACCAATGGTTTAATTTGGTTTATTTGAAAGGGTCTTACTAACCCCTTCAATACCGTACTGGTTAAACAATAAAAATGTAGAAAGTTTTGATGGGAAAATGATGCAGTGTGTTAAACAAACCACTTTCCAATGAAACTTTTCTATCCTTGAAGTAGTGAACTTAGTTTTCCAATGCTGACTTGAAATTTTCTGTATCCCTTAGCTAGTGCACAAGACCCTTTAATATTGAAGTGAATGTGCTTAAAACCAATGGTGAGCATGCAAATCAAGACCAACATAAACAAAGATAAGCATAGATAAATAGATAGCACTTGCCTCTAGTTTAGCAAGGTCTTGAGGGTCCAAATCACACGTGGTGAGGACATGAAGGACAACGGAGGGATTAGTGGATAAAGGAAATTCCCCAGGAGTGGAGTCCCCGAAGCAATGGCGTTGTTGCCTTTGGAATGTCGGTTGTGGCAGTGGTGTGGCAACAACAATGGCAGTAGTGATTGACTGGTCTATGTTATTGTATTGGATAGTTGGGGTTCCACTGGTTGTGGCATCCATGGGCACTGCCAAACCTTAACTTGCAGTGCCCAAAAACTTGCAGAAGAAAAGATCTAAACTTCTGGGAATTATGAACAAATGATGTGCAAATTTATTACTTACATTTAATTTAATTTCTTTGTTTCTCTAAACTATAGTATCATGCAAAAAGTGTGTACCTCAAAAATATAATTCACTAGCAAATCTCAGGTCTCAAACCTACAAAGAAAAACATGCTTACAACTCATTATGTGACACAAAGTTATAAAGAAGAAAAAAATGAATTATAGGACCAACTGTCTCAATTTGGTATATGATTTAATCATATACCAAATTATAAATTTCAAACCACACAATCATGAAACTGGTGCCTAACAATCTCCCAAAGAAAAGGATCACAAAAACTATAAATAAAACTTTTTTAAATAAAAACATAAAAAATCAGAGGCAGAGAAAGATACTCAACAAGTATAGTTTTATAAAGCAATTGATTGACTTAGAGTTTAGAAGACCCAGATGAAGAAAAAAGGTCAATCCAAAGATGAAAACTTGAAGGATAACTATAGTATTCATTCCTTTTTCCCTAAGAAATGGATATTCCAAAACGAGAAGAAAAAATATCAAAGTTTGAAAATTTGCGTTCACGTTAACTCAAAATAAATCATCAAATTAATAAAAATGAACCAAACCGAGAAAAATTGTCCTCCATGGTTGAAAACCCAGAAACAGGGGATTCTAATCAGAACCGATTGTTCAATCAATTATTGTTCATGGGTACAGTAAAAAAATCGTCTTTTTCAGCTTCTATATTGTGGGTATGCGTAATCTTAATGATCAAGTATACTTGCTAAATACGCAACCAGAAAAGAAAAAAAAACAAAAAAAAGAGGAGAGAGAAAGTTTTGATCGCTAATGATGGAGTGATGGAAAGGGTGATTACTACGAAAGAGAGACAGAAAAGGTTCCTGAGATTGAATCATCTTGATCGGTAGAGAAGAATTTCTCACGTGTGATTTTGTTGGATCAGAGGTTTTGTTTGATGAAATTAACGTTGGAGTGTGTTTGTGTGCAAAAGAAGAGAGAGGAATTGAGAGAGAAGGTATGTTGTTTTTGGGTATGAGAGAGTGAATGAATGAATATAAAAAAGGAATGGGTTTAAATATTTTTTTTTTTTTTTTTTTTTGTAGACGGTTGCTAACCGGACTTGAAAATGATTTCGTTTTGTAATTTTAATTAAATGAGTAGTTAGACCTCTTTAATCAGATAAATTTCGATTCTACTGTGCTAAACCCGATTAAACCAGAATAACCGAGGGAAACCAGACGGTTCACTTAAAATTAGAAAAAATGAAACATTAGTCTAATGTTTTGTTTTATTTCACTCCAAAAAAGTAGACATGTGTTCTTCAATATAGTTATATAAAATTATTAATTATATAAAATTTTACATTACATATAATTATATATTTATAGATACAAATTATTAATTATATTTAAAATCATCCGGTCTGACCCGAATGACTTAACTGTTTAAACCAATTAGACATAATTCGGAAGTTTTTCGGCTTGAAATCCGGCTCAAGTTTCACAATATTACTTTTACTATTAACTATCAGAGAAGATACTAATTTTTCTAACCAATGTTAGGAGAACCAGTAGCTGAAAAAAAGTATTAGTAGCTTATATGGTATGGGAAGATTATAATTACCCATTTAACTTTATGTATCTTGATTTTAGTCGTAATTAATTAAGTAGTTTTAATTTTAGATTTTAGTCTTTCTAAATTAACTATTTTAGAATTTAATCCATGTTTTTTACTATAGAAATATATTAATAACAGAAATATTTCTTTCTGAGTTAATCTTAGCATTGTCACATTTTATATTAATTAGATGATAAAGATATGATATATACTACATTCGAATCAAAATATTAAATCAAGGTCTATAAACTTATGTGTCCAAAAGATGTTAAATTTTGGTTAATTTATACGGAATAAAAATAAAATACATAAATGCAATTAAAACTAATTAATTTATAGGGATTAAAATCTAAATACTAAAATGACTCATGAGGTGAGAGGCATAGAACATCTCACATGATCTCCTTTTAAGTACATTGACATTTTCTATCTACATCAACGAGACCAATTATATATGAAGAGGGGAAAAAGAGTTCAAGAATTAAAATCAAATTTTATTATAATTGTACTTATCAAGAACATATTTAACCATATATAATAACAAATATTTATAGGTTAAGAGTGGGAATCTTACACGTAAGATATTCTACTTTCAGCTTCACAGGAAGGGATTACACGGCTTTTTATTTATTAATATTAGCCTACTAAACCAACATTTTTTCAATAAATTTAGGATCTAGAGTAGATATGAACAGTGATTTAAGTTGCGGACCATACTTGATGTGGCCGTGATATCACTATTGTGGTGGTCATTGTAACCGCATTATGCCATAATTGCAGTGGGATTCTGAATCACAATGATATTGCAATTGTTCCGCATCAAGCCGCATTGGACCACATTGGATTCAAAAATATTGTTTTAATCGTAAAATAGTTTACACCACAATCTGCATCGCGATGATCATAATAACCGCAATCGCAATAAACATAATAATTACCGCAATCGCGATTGCAACTGCAATTTAAAACATGTGATATGATATGAATATAAATGGTCGATGAAATTGATGCAGTGGGGTGGTAGTATGATAGTGATAATTGTTGTGTAGAAAATTCTGTTTTATAACTAATTTAGATAATATGATTATTGAATTCTGAAGTAGAAAGTGAATTATGTATTAAAGAATGTATGAACAAGTAGTTTCTCATGTGTGGAAGTTGGCATTACTAATGTATATTATCCTTTGTGTGAGATCAGAACTTGGTGACACAAAGCATAAGCTAGCTATCTTCATCACAAAAACATGAAGTGCTATTGCTGGTGCTATTTGTGAAGATATTCAATACTCATCATGCAACGTACTCCTTCTCCAATAATATTATATTTTACTTCAATGAATGTTATAGCTAGTCAACTGATTATTATATAACTATTTACAAGTATAGTTGTTGCATGCATGGCTTCGACCAGTGTTAGTGCAGTTATGGACTTACATGCACACCATTTTATGAAAACTTGCTTCAAACATGGAAATGCATGCAATTTGTTTACTCTTACTGCAATCTTAGCATAACATCATATGCATTAGTCTATATATAACATTGGTTGTGATTGCATTATAGCAATGACCAAGTGTCCCATCAGATAAAGTGTCCAAAAATGTTATTGTAAATAGTTATGATTGTTACATGCATTAGTTTTTAGACTGAAATGTTAGATTGCTCAATAATATATAGAATTATGATAAATGATTTTGTAGGTTAGACAGCGATAGAAGTAATATGTGAAATATTATTATATTGGATTAGGCCCAAATATATATTTTGTCTAAGGCCCAAAAATTACTATATAATACCTTTATACTCGGCCTCAGTGCAGATTTTAAAATATTTATAAACAAAAAATATTATAAATTATAAAATCAATTCCGGCCTCATATTTTAGTACTGGAGAGAATCTCGATCCCCACTACCCGTGTTAGAGCATTATGTTTCACTGTTTCTAGAGAATGAGAAAAAAAGTAATAAATAGTTTTTGGCTTATAGGAGGGATAAAAAAAAGGTGCAAAAGTTGAAAAGAATCTAAAGCCCTGTTTAATGCACCCTTAACAAATGGTGTTTCCAAAGTGGTGAGGCATCCAAGCCATAATTAAGTAAAGTTGGCATACTTATCGGGTTCCAAAGGACTAGGGATGGGTCCAAGTGGCCAACCGTGTGTCCTTGATTGCATCAAAAGAGCACTCACGCATGCCACAACCATGGACCATGCACTTGTGTTGCTTCATATCAAACATATTAACTCTTCACAAACTAACCCAATTTAAGTTGACAAGTCGAACTGAACAGTTCGTGAACTTCAATCGAGCTGAATTTGAGTTAAAAACATAGTTGGTTTCGAACTGAGTCGAACTTTTAGTCAGATAAATCTTTATCAAGTTGAATCCTAGTTCAACTTAGTTCATTTATTTTTTGCCATACTTTTTAGACTATAGAGATAAAAGATAGACAAATAAGAAAAATATAACATAATTTGATTTATTAAAAATGAAGTTGTTAAAATTGAGTTCTTAAGAAAGAAAACAAAGTAAAAGGAATAGTACCAGAAATATTTGACCGTAAAAAGTTGTCTGGTGAAAAAATGGTGAGACAATGATATATGGTATGAGCAATATATTTTGACATTAACATTACGAGGTTATGGTTGGGAGTTGGAGAGGGATCCTATGACGTGTACTACATCATGTCATACACGTGTCAAAGGCCCAATACATGAAGGAAAAAGAACATGTTATACATTGTGAACGAACTAGGATCATCTCTATTAACGGATATGCATATACATATTTTCCTTTCGTTTTAATACTAAAGATATAATTTTATTGTAATCAAAATGATATATGTGTAGTTACATTTCAATTTGGTTTTTGAACCAATTAACTAACTCTATTAATGGATAATATATAATCTTGATGGTGGTGACTAGTGATGGAATGGTTGAAAGAAAAGGTGAAAGGTACAAAACTGAGTGCAGAGAGCAATTAATGAATCAGCAATGGAGGACAAATGATAATAATAGAAATGGTCCACAAAATAATATTAACTGTCTTAAGTTGTTGACAATAATAGCCCTAATTACATTGACTATTATAGCCTCACACAACAGTAAACAAAAGGGTAGCAAAGAAAGGGATACATTTTAGATAACTGTGACAGAATTGATGTAGCAAAGCCAAGTAGATTAATTCATAACCATACTAATACCATAAGACACCACCCTTAGTCCTTATACTTGAGTATTATCATCACCACTTCTCCTCAACATTAATGCTGCTGCTACTATCTTCATCACTAGAGTTATTGGTGACACCAATTGTGTTGCTGTTGTTGGAAACTACTGGAAATGGTTCTGTTAATTCCTTCATACCATCACGAGGTGGACAAAACACCACTGGCATGTGATCATCCAGCTCGCATGGGAACTTTGAGTTCTTGAAGTGCTCCTTCAATGCTTCCAACCCCTATTCATATATATATATATATATATATAACATTTATTTAACTTAAATGCTATTTATTAATGGACTAAAAATACAATAATACTAGTTTATATGAATAGTGAATGAATTACATAAAGAAAGGGAAGGAGTTGAAAAGAATAAATACCTGAACTCTGGCATATGTGATATGACAGATTTTTCTAGAATTGAAGACTTGCCAATGTTTATGATGGAAAGCCTTATAAAGCCTGAGAGTTGCCTCTGGAGATGTCATGTTCACAAACCCATATCCCACATTGCACTTGTTACTGTTTCAACATCATTATACATAAAATGTACTAATCACCAATATTCAATATATATATATATATATATAAATATTAAGAATAGAGATGAATGGAAAAATACTTGAAATCAATGGGAAGGTAAAGAAAGTCAAAAGAGGATAAAGGCTGGTTATTGCAGTCACCAATCTGCTCATTGCACTGTACGCAGTGATTGTCCAGCATGTTTAATAGCAGCTTCTGACTGCAGCCAAAATTTAATATAATATTAATCACTTTCTCAACTTTTTTAATACTAATAATACAATATTCCAAATGCTCAAGTTCGGATCCGTTTGTGAGTTAGGTTTTAAGACGGAAGGGAAAAGAAATACTACTTCCAAAATCCAACTTGCAAACTTGCCCTTAGAGTCTTAATTGTGGTGATATATAAAAATTGAGAGACAAACCTATATTTGTTGGGTATGTTCTTGATCATGACAGTAGTTCTAGTATCTATAGAACCAGACTCTAGAATTGCATCTTCTTTTATCAGAAACTGAATATCATGATTCTTTCTTTGCTTTCCCTTCCAATACCTATTACCTCTATGTGTTTCTTGTCCATGCCTTGTGCTTTCTATCATAGACTCATAACTATGTTTCTTAATGAAATTTCTCCTTGAAGACCCATTTGAATGTTGTTGTTGCTGCTGCTGCTGCTGCTGCTTCTTTTCAACTCCATTGACAACTTCCTCACTCAAATTCATTGAACTAACTGCTTCTTCAATGGTCCCTACTGAATCCCCTACCTTCTTTGCGTAGCTTCTCTTGTTAACACTTGATGATTTCTTGAAAGAAAAAGGAGATGAGGGTGGTGATAGTAATAGAGGTTGAGGTACATTGTTATTCAAGTTGATAGAGAAGTTTCTATTGTGTTCTCCTTCTCTACTATAATACTCAATAACAACCACTTTTCCATGAATCTTCTTCCCATTCATGTTTTTCAAAGCCTTGGCTGCATCTCTTATATCATAAAACTCCACCAATCTTTGGTTCTTCTTATTAGGTCTTTCTCTCAATTCTTTTATAGGACCTATCAATTCATCCAAGAATATATAGTGTTAGTGGAGACCAAAAAAGGGTGGATTTACACCATTCATGTGTCAAAAAACATATACCTGAATATGAATAATGCATTCACAATGTTAAAAACTTTACCTTACATCTATATAGTATTGTATTAGTTATTGTTTTATAAACCAAATTACAATTTCATAAAATAAGAGACTACTATGGCTTATGCTTACAATAATTTAAGGAACTAAAAACAACTTTATACACAAAAGTTTGAGATAGAGACATGTCAAAAATCAACCCCACAAAATAAATTGCAATAACTTTATATGAAATTCAACATTTTCTGGTGTGATACTTAACAACATTCAAAAAGTCACACATTCTTTTTGGTCGGCCTAAAAAAAAAGTCACATTGAACCTCTAATAATAGAAAACTATATCTTTAATTCACAATAATCAAAATCGACAAATTCTGAGCCCAAGCCAAGAGTGTTATCATCTCCTTAAAAAAAACTTTTTTTTTTAGATGTCACTTAATTCATACTTAAATAAGGAAAATGACATATCATCCTATTAAATATGTCATTTTTGTGTATATGAACATTAGTAGAAGGATTTAGTAGGAAGATATAACATTACTCTTAAAATGATAAATTTAAAGAATACCAAAAGGCTCAAAAATTTGTCGAACATTCTTGGCTGAAACCTCACGGTCCAAATTAAAAACCACAATAGTCCCTTGGTTCTGACCATCGGGAACATCATTGCACGACGTTACAACAAACTGGGCCCACATGGCGCGTCCCGCAATGATCCCACGCGCCGGTGGATGTAACGGCGGCGAGTTGAACAAATTAGAACCACCACCACCGTAGTAGTAATAGTAATAGTTTGGAAGGGTGGCTTGTTGCATGATGTGTTGACCCTGAATCGCTGTTAACGCCGTCTGTGCATGTCTGAGATCATAGAAATGAACAGTGACGGTTCCGTTAGTTAATAAGTTTTCCATTTGTACCCCTCTGACGTCACCGAAAACTTGGAGTTCTTTTGTTAATAAGGACTGATTGATGAAGATTTGGAATGGGGTTATGAGTAAAGAACGTGTTGGTGACGTGGAGAGGTTTGGTATGGAGTATGATAAGTGAGGAGTACTATAGGAAACCCCAACCCCAAGAGCAATGGGTGGAATAAGAGGGAAAGGGTTAATGGGTATGAACTCTTCAGCTGAAGGGTCTAACTTCCCTCCCATGGGGTAGTGTGTGTTGTGTTCAAATGTGAAAGGAGAAGAAGAAGAAAAGAGAGATATGAGTTTGGGTGTTAATGTTACTATGGAACTCAATTATGTTATGCTAAATAGTAGTACTTTCTTGTAGTGGTATTTTCTAAATTACTATATTACCCCCACCAAATGTTCAATCAAAATATTATTTTTATAATGCCTCCTATGAGTATTGTGAATGATTTTAATTTATTCTTTTACCTAAGTCCAAGAGATGAATGCTTAAACATTTCTTGTAGCTCTCAATTGAGATACTTGAGCATGTAGGCGGGTGGTTGACAAGGATATGTTGTCCCCAACTATGTCTTCAAGTTTATCTCGCACCAATCAAAATAATACATGTCAGTTTCGGATAAGGATATGTTGTCCATAACCACATCCCTAAGTCTGTCCCGCACCCATCAAAATGAAGTAAAAATAGAAAAAAAAACATGGTTGTGGACAACAGATCATTATCCGTAGGTGGTAGATACACATCCTCTAGTGACTTTTCTAGTTTCCACTAAACTTAAACTCTTTTGTTAAGTAATTTTTAATATGAGGGTTGAAGCATATAAATCTTATGTATTTGCTTTATCTACAATCCACGTGTGTGATTTTTGTCAGGATGGTATTAAAGTCGATGGTTTAACTCAAATAGATTAGTATTGTCGGTGATGGTTTGTTACTACCGGATCCATTATGTTATAGGTAGTGTACAACAACAATACATATATCTTTGAAGAAGAGGTATATGTCGTTAGATTTGAAGGTTTTTGCTTGATATGTGAATTAGCATACATTTAAGGAGAAGAAGTCACCCCCATCGCTATATATAGAGAGTATATTGTCAATGATTTTAATTTATTCTTGACGCATCCAAATTTAACTTATGTGATTGTTGACTAGGCTATTGAGAATGTCTCTTACAAGTTAATGTATATAATTTGTGGTAGCTAGGTTTATGAATGCTAATACTAAAGTTTGTAGGGTGGTACATATCAAAATCAATCTAAAAGTTTATGATTGAAATATCGAGGTACAATAGTTATGGGAGGTGGTGGGGGCCTTACCATTATGTCTTTAGGTTGGGAACCCAAGTTAATAGTGCCCATTGATTATAGTGGAAAAAATGTATGCATATTGTTATTGCATCATTCTATTATTCATATTTAATTATGATTATGATTGACTATTCAAAAAATAATAACCTAAATGGGTGGTAAATGATATAATAACTATATATAAATCTTACTAACGGTGAATAAACATTTCATTATACATTCTAAAACATTAAACCAAATTATTTTATTCTTGCTCTTTATCCATAATCATCATACTTTTTAAGTCCAAGGAGATAACTAAATTATTAAAACTCTAAAAAAAAGTATAAACACTTGGCCTAAATTATTAATCAAAGTTCCCAATTTCTAGATCTTTGTTGTTTAATTGATGACTACGCTATGGGTGAGAAGGAGCAAATCTTCCTTACTCATAAAATTGATAGACATCAATCAGTAATAAGTGGTCTGACCTATCTTGTAATAGGTTAAATGATAAGTCATTGATTGACGGTTTGTCGCGTTTTCACTCATATCCATCCTAAAATGATATTGATCTATTACTTTTTGACATGAAATACTTTTTGTTTCTGCGTTGTTTTATTAGGATGTAAAAAATGATATTGATATTGATCTATTTTGGTAGTGGAGAATAATTATCACAAAGTTTTTATATATTTACATATAACAAATAAATTGGTAATTTAATCATATTTATGACGTCATGCGTTAAAAGACGAGCTATATATATATATATTGTTTCCAATTTGGTATACAAATAAACCATGAGACTAGATTTCACTAGTCCTCCCTCTTTTCTTTTTATGGCCATTGAATAAAACAAGTTTTATGTGAGGACCAAAAGTACGTGAAAGTGATGTTCCTTGACCATCCTTTTTAGGAGTGAACTACACTTTACAATTCTCATTCTCATGTAGGAGTATATAGATAATAATATTATAAAGAGTGGTATATTAATGGTGAAGAATGTATATTGACGTTGCATGTTGTAATGAAGACAAAAGAAAGTGTTACCAGGAATGTTTGTAGCTACTAGGTATGGCTATGCTACTACTTCAACACAATTAACCACACTTTCAATGATACAACAATAAAGTAATTGATTTTAATGGTGTTGGGTAGTAGTACTCTCGCGTGATGCGGGACCACAAACCAAAATATTACTTTGTCTCTTGGGTCACTGTGGTCAATGTTCACGTGTACCTGTGGAGTTCATGTATTCTTCTCTTCTCTACTAATTTGATCATTAAACTATTTCTATCTTTCAAATAGGAAAAAAATTACAAAATTAAACAATCAATTTTAACTTTAGAAATCATGTTCAATGGATGCATTTTAGTTAGGTTATAAAGTATATTCAATGTGTATTTTTTATTGAATTTTATATACTCTTAAAGAAAGTATTAATGGGTTAGAAGGGTGAGCATCATCCCGATTGGGCTGGGTAAGACCTGTCTCTTACCCGACCTAACAGAGTCATTTTTTTTAACCCAGACCTGAACCTAGAATCAAAATTAACTCGAACTCAAATATCGATTCAGACATCCTTTGAACTCGAGCCATACCTAGACTCGATTAAATATAATGCATACATCTTTTAAATAAAGTTTTCTCAATATTTTACTTATTAGTATGAATATGTAATTTGACATCAAATAATATATATGTAAATATATTTTTAATCATATATAATAAAAAAATAGAGAATCCATGATATTTTTTATCAAGGAGATGTCATTATTTTATACACAATTGAATAGATACAAATGCAAACATGATAAGTGAGCAATCATGAGATGAGTGAGGTCAGATCATGATTGTCCCCTAATCGGACCTAAATATTTTATGGGTCTAATTTTTGAACTTGAACACAGTCCTAGACATGAAGAAACCCAACCCTATTTGGATCCGATTATGATTGAGTCAAACCGTATAAGTGAGTAGGGTCAGGTCTTGCTCACCTCTTATGGATTTTATAGCTAAAAACTTGTACCCATTTTCTGTGGGATTAAAAAATTCACAGTACAAATTTTAAATTATTTTTAATTAAAGTTTTTTTAAATCATCAAACATTCCATAAAGATAGAAAGGATAACGTTGATTAACCATAGAAATTCAATTGACTTGCACATTTAGAACAAATAAAACTTAAAGAAAGTTGAAAGCTAAGACTAACATACGTATTATAATAATTAATTGAGGGACATGTTAACAAGTTTAAGGAAGCTACAACTATGTATTATAATAAAGAAGGTAATTAAATTCTGTTATATATGAATAGAGATAAAAGGTGAATATGAATAAGAAAGATATGTGTTAGAATAGATTGGCCTAGTTAGCAAAGAAATAGAGCAATACATAATAGGATGAAGAGAATGAGAACAATGTTGTTAAAGGATAACCTTAAATTCTGTTATGATATGTTAATTTGTATTCCTTAAACATTATTTCAATGCATTATTTAACTATCTGCTACTATTTTCTCTTTTATTATTAGCAGCATTATTCTTTCATGTGTTCATAGTATTGTTCTATGTCAAAACACACATAATACATTTTACTATTTTAGATGTTGTGGAATACTCTAGTTTCACAAATTACACACAAACTTACCTATTATTACCTTAACAAATTCATGGCTGGTACACCACAAACTTCTTCATAGGATGCATGCACATATCACAAATTACACTTCCTTCAGTTATTAGTTCTTCACTTGAGGGAACTATGTAAAAGTGACTGCAAGGTCCTGCAACAAAAGTAGGGTCTAGGAAGTTTCTTATGGCACCTAACAATCCCAACTTGTGTACATTTTCTCCCCATTCATGATATTTCTTTAATACTTCCATCACCTTCTCTCCTTGAAGCCTCAGGATATTAGTTAAGCTTCCACTTCCAAACACTGCCCAACTTTGTTTCTTTTCATTCATGTCAAGCAATGCTGATAACTCTTCTAGTACATAATCAGACCCTGGTGTCTTTCCTTGTCTAAGTTTTGACCTTCTCATACTCTCTAACCGAAGCCAAAAGAATTGTAGTTTTGTAAAGGAAAGTATGACACTGAGATTTATTGTAGCAGTTGTTATTATTTCTTTTATGTTTTGTTCACTTAACTGACTATTGCCAACATATATTGTTTCCAGTTTCAGACCTGTCTTTTTGAGCTGAGTTATGTTATCATTGAATTGTTGGATCCAAGCCAAGTTTTCACTCCCATATATGCAAAGGTTGTTGCCTTCTTTAACCTGACACATAGTACAACATCAAAACTAGGCATGTTAGGTGCAATAAAAGTATAAAATCTGTATCAAAATAGGAAAGTTATGCTTGCACATTTTTTGCACTCCATTTTTACATTTAGTTACTGATGTAAAAATATGTGATTAATAGCTTGTATTATTTGGCTGAGGCCAATTACTAGCCTTGCTATTAACTACAAATTTGTTGTATATCATTAGTGAAGTATAAAAATGATGTGCACATAGAAGAACTTATCAAAATATGTTATGAATCAGGGTCCTACCCAGTAAGCAAGGAGAGGGTTGATATCACTTAGCAAAAGTTGCATTGTTAAATTCTGATCTTGCCATAGCTCGGCCTCTTTTGAAGCCGAAAAGGGAAAACTTTCGGCTCCCCAAATCTTGATCATATCAAGAGCATTGGAGTTTGTAACCTTCCCATTGGAATCCAACACTACCATTAAGGGCTCCTCCTTGTAGTTCCATTCTTCCCTAATGTAATTCACTACTGCTGAGTTAAGTGACCTTGGTTTCCAAATAGCATACCAAGGCAAGGAATCTGATAGGAAACTGAAACTACTATCTTCAGCATCAGTCCATGATGTATCAGATGATGGAAGGGGAACCCACACAATCTTGTAACTCTCACTCAAATGATGATCACTTGTTTGCTGCGCAAGTAAGAGTAGTTCTTCCACCGAAAATAGCTGCGGCTTCGAGATCAACAACAGAACTATCTTTTTTTTCAGTTCAGACACACCTAGCTGTATATGAAAGAAAATTAACATTAGGAGGAGGAACTATTTCTATGGCTTATATATACTTTTTTATAGGCAACGTTAGGAGAAATTGTTCAACTGCCAAGTTTTGAACTCAGGTGCTCACACTTCATGTCTCGCAGCTCTACCAATACTCGGGTTTTGAACCCTGAATTTTCTATGCACTAACTTCTTTTTTGTCACGATAAATGCTAAGCGTCACAAAACACTCTTTGTGAAGAAGTTAACTAGAATCCAAGGTGTCACAAATTACAATGTAAACTTTGTCCAAACCAGTTATGGTCATTTGGCCATTCATCAATGAACTCAAGTCAACAGTAACATTGCAATTTAAATCAATTTGGCCATTTCTCCTAGCATTTACTATATTTCTTACCTCAATATATCTATTGGTATAACTCAAGTTTAACTATAGAGGCAAAACCTTTATCAGCACATAAATGACCATGAAAGAGTGTAATAATACCTTTACTTGTGTTGGGCAATCCTTCAATGACAAGTAGTTATTGGAAGCAAACAGTAAATTGAGAACCTTCTGATTATCAGTTTGCACTTCATCAACAAGGCTCAATAGCTTGTCATGCAAGTTTCTCTCTGAAATGTTTATTTTATATTAGTGATATTAGTTCATAAGTCAGAATTGCTTAATAAACTTTTCATTATAAGCACTCTTATGGAGCCAAAAATTAACCTATTTCTTGTTGACACACATCCACCTGTTGTTTGAGAATGCTATATATGTTACTTAACCTATTAGCCAAACTTGAGAGCTCCCATGCTGCAATTATTGTTGAATCTGAAAACCTGAAATTTGTGGATACATCAAAATAGCATCGAGAAAATATTCTATGCACTAACAATATCATCATCCACCATTTATTTAAGAGTCAGTAATGATTAATACATGAATTGGTGGATGATATAATGATCGTATAAAAAACCTTACTCTTACAGTGCAACATAGATATTAAACTCTTATTCTGTATGCATTTGAAAATGACAATAACATTGATCAATCACTATGTCATATAAATGAAATGGAGAAGTCCAAAAACATTCACTAAACTTTTATGATGGTAATTTAGTCCCTAAATATCAAACATATGTAGAAGGGGCCATGAACTCTAGTTTGAGTCCAAAATTATACTTTATCATTAAAAAATACCTCTGAACTCTGCTATGGATGTGATATTTTTCATTCAAGCTATCTAAACCAGAGATCAAGGTCCCTTCACAGATTTTTGTTTTTTAAAAAATTGGACATCATGCTAAGTTCAAAGGGTTTTTTTGGATTCCCCCTTAGTAATGAAAGAAATTATATGTTTGAATTTATTGGTGTATAAGTCTCAAGGGAAAGAACATGCACTTGCTCATGTTTCTTGGTTGAGAATTCTGCAACTTGAGAAAAACATGCCAAAGTGCTTCTGATTATCCAGTAAACAGATAAGTATATAAGAGACTTTGTGACAATTAGTACATCATTTCCAAGTTCTACATGTTGAAGTGGCATAGACTCAAATTTAATGATGCACATTGCCACATCCATCATGGTCTTAACCAACAAGCTCAATGCCTTGATTTGTGGCTTTAGGACCCTTAATTTGTATGGCAGTTGCTTAAGCCTCATAATTGAAGCAGCCAAAGTATCACAAGGGTATAGCTGTGTAAGGTTCCAGAATTCACCATAACTTGTAGCAAAAGCAGCAAGCACTAAAACTACTTTTGCATCCCATCTATAATTCCCTATTAAATCAAACAAACTCATTATCCTTGATTTAACATCACCTTCACCACAACATTTGCATAGTATCTGTCAATAAAATAGATATGTTAATTGTTGAGTGAATGTGCATGCCCAAACTTAAGCAAAAATATGGAATATGAAGTACTTTGCATGAGATTTGTTTGATGATGCATCTTATTGGTTCAGGACACCCAAGTACTTGAATTTCATCAGTTATGTCATTATTAGGAAAGGATGCAGTATATAAATTAGAAGCCACCTGAAACAAGAGAAGCCAATTGAAATCATAGCATGAAAATTTAGATGAAGGTAATATATATATATATATAGGTATACTAATATAACATTCATATTAATAATCCTGAGTCAGTGATCACTAAATCTTAAAGGTTAAGGACATTGAATGCTTGGTCAAAAGTTAATCTTAAAATTCAGAGCTTATTGTCATAAGTTTCTAATAGAAGATGGTTTCTAAATGACATTGTAAAAACCTATTGAACTTCTATGTGCAAGAGTCAAAATCTCTATGTTCCATATATCAATCATATCCGGCTTGGAAGAGGGTAAGTTTGGCGCAACAGTAAGGTTGTTGCTTAGTGACCATGATGTTCGGGGTGTTCTAATCCTGGAAGCAGCCTCTTGCGGGAGTAAGACTGCGTACATCTACTCCCAGACCCAATAAGTAGTAGCCTCATACATTGGGCCGCTCAAAGTTCTCAGGAGAGAAAAATGCATGATAATAGATATTTATAGTAATAAACAGCATGCACAGCATATGAGGGGAGTAAGAAAAATACTCCTATTGTGGAAACATGAAACATAATGTTGCCGACAGCATGAAGCATTTTCTCAGAATCCAACCAACGACCATCTGGATCATGTGAAAGTAGAAGCTTCTTCATAAGAATATCATCTTGCATATTGGAAATTGAAACAAGTTTGTTGTTCATCAAATTCATAGCTGAAACAGTCATAAAATTCACCACACAAGCTTGGTATATATCATGACATATATATTTGTCCTCCTTTTATAAAGATAGATGAAGTTACACTTTTGATCGCAAATTGAGTCATTTCATGTGTCATTTGTTTTTATTATTAAATTTTCAATTTAAACATTTTTTAACTAATCAAATCAAATAACATAACTTTTTGGACAACAAATTTGCTCCTAATAAGAAGGGAAATGTCTCTTAACTTTTACTTTCTCTTTTTCTTTATCTTTTTCTTTTAAGTACTTACACTTCTAGTTCCTTTCATTATGAAGTGTGAATACCTAGAAAAATAATACAGGGAAACCATATGATTGACATTACATATACAATGGGAAGAACAGTGTCTTCAATGTGATTATAAAAATCAGATTAAGTTACCAAGAGATTCTCTTAATTGAAAAGTAATTTTCTACACTTTTTCTATGTGGTCTTCAGATAACAACTAAATCTATACAAATAATGATGTTACATTTTTTTACTTAGAAGATAAATCTGTTGCAAATTATATGCATGAACTTGTCTCATGAAAAATATATTTGTGTGGATAGTATTATTGGTATACATAAAAAAGATTGATTCTGTATACTTGGCATTTTCCTTTATCCCAAAGCAAATAAGGAAGTGCTTTATCTTCTTTTACAAAAGATTGATTCTGTAATTCTCAAATTACAAACTTTACACTTTCATGAAAAGGCATTAGTGTAGCTTATGTTATCTATAAACTGAGATATTAAATTGTATACAATTAAATTTTCAACGTTAAACTATAATTTGTTATATAACTAATCATATTTTGACACCTCTTTCTATCAGCATGTACAGAATGAGATTCATCAGGAGTAAGTTACAAGTAAGAATCTGTTAAGTGGCACATTTACAAAAGGGTACATGGGTTGATTATGTGAAAATTTTATATTCTTAATTTTATCCTTTTTATTAAAAATCAATGTTATGAAATCTAAGCCAAACATCAAACCAAAAGAAGTCTTGTATAAATTATAGTTGTTTAATCGGCCAGATCGTCCAAAAGAGAGGTATTTATCACTTAAAATCTTGCACCATAGTTTATTATTATCCATAATCATACTCCACCTTAGCTTTCCTACTCCAATTTATTGGATGAATGTGAATCTCATATCCCTAGCCCCATATGGCGTTTGCTTGATGATAACATTTCACTTCATTAGATTAAGACTAAGCTTATAAACATCATCATCCAGTGCAAAATTCAGGATCATCTTATTTAGGGGTGAGCAGTACTCGGCCCTACCCGCTCAGCCGGTATGCCTTAATCAGGATCAGTTTTGAATAGGGTCTTGCCTTATCGGGTCTAGGTCAGGTTTGAGTTCAAAAATTAGACCCAACCAATATTTAGGGCCGTGTAGGGACCAAATATGAATCATCTCATGGTCACTCACTCTTTGTTTGTATGTGTTTCTATTATAGAGTAATGATATTTTTTTGTCGAAAATATCATTGATTCTATAATTTTTTTCATCATATATAAATGTTTAATAATATATATGTATATTATTTTATATGTCAAATTACATATTTACAATAATAAATAATATTTAGAAAACTTTATCTAAAATGAATATACATTATATTTAATCGGATCTAGGGTCAGGTCCGGTTTAAATCCTGTAAATATTTAGGGTCAATGTTCAAAAAAATGACCAAACCAATATTTAGGGTCAGGTAAGGACAAAACCTATGCTCACCCCTAATCTTATCAATATCATTACAAACACTTTGAGAGAGCCACATAGAATACATAATATAAGTAGAGATAAACATAATAACTAACTTAACAAAATACACATTCTTCCTACTTTGTTACGAATGTTAGAATTCTAAGTAGTGATACGCCTTTAGATCTTCTCCATAATCTCATTAAATTTATCTACTTTAAGTATTTTAGGACAATAATAACAAAACTATGCAACGGTTAGGAAGAATTTGTTTTTAAAATAAATAAATAAACTAAATTTTAACATGATAAATTCTAGCAAATCTAGACCGTTGATAAACTTCAAATGGAATCATCGGTTCTAAACAAAAGGTGATACTTTTCTCAATCCGATTTAACGTTTCTTTTACACCCTCCCTGTCACGCCACTCCCACATCGCGCCGTCGTCTCCGTTGCCGTACACCGTCGTCTTTGCGTAGCGCTTCTTGTTATCTCCTTCGTGAGTAATTGTTATTGCATGATTTTGTGATTGTAACATTCTTTTCTATGAAATTATAAAATTTTCTCACTGCACACCAACTATTTGAAGAAATGCTCACATCAGTTACCTCTGTTTTTTTGTTTCTTTATTAATCTTTTAGAGGAGTTTCAAAACTGAAAGAAGAAAAGGGGAGCGAAATTTTTCAGAACAGCAAGGAAGTTTTTCCTTAATTTACAACCGTTGATAACGATCTTGATGGTCACAATTGGACGTGTCAATTTTATTTTTTGTTAATTTGAGAGGATCCGTTCCCTACTGTTAGTGAAAATTGAGTTGAACCGTTTGAAACCATTGTCCCATTCAACTGTCCCAAGCAGCCATAGCCATTGCACAACTGTTAGAATCTCTAATTCTTGAAGTTTCATTTTGAGAATCGAACAATGTAAGTTTTTATGTCATGAACGTGCTTCATTTCAATAGTTTGAGTTTAATTTAATCTTATCCTATTAATTTAATCATTTCAATATTATTTATTGTGATTACGAAGATGGCATATTTTTGTAGGGGAGCTGTGAAATTATTGGTTGGTAGTGCTGAAAGAGTGAATGGTGTTGGTATTGAACCTGAACCAGATTGGAGTTTTGATGCTCTTGTTGCTGAACTTAATGCCCTCGAGACAAAACTCACTTCTCCTCCCCTCTTGGATAAAACCATATCCCGGTACTTCATTCTCTATCGCTTATATTATTTTGAGTAAATGACAGATTAATTTGGTCTCTAAGAATCAAAGTAGTCCCTCATAGTGATAGGGACTAACGTGGCCCTAAAATTTGTTCTCAAAAGGATTAATTTGACTGGTATCTGAGATTCTTGAGAACCAACTCACCAAGTTGTGATTTCTCATCTCTTAGGTTCTAAATTAGTAAATTGAACTGGGGTGTGTGTTTTCGGCTATTCACTCTACTGTTTTTTATCAGTAAATAGTGAAATTTATCGTCATGAAAAAACGCAGTCTCCAATTAGCCCAAGAGAAATAAAAAATCTCAACTTAATCCCTAAGAATCTCAAAAGGTCAGTAAAAAGTCCTTTTCTGGACAACTGTAGGGATACATTAGCCCCTGTCTGCTGCTATTTTGTCAGGCATATGGGATTCTTAAGAATAAAGTTGGAGTTTTCATTTTTAAGGACTAAATTGGGGAGTATGTTGTTTCTCCTGCACAAATTTGGATATTTATTTATTTTTAATTTATTTATGCATGCTCAAAATGCACATTCTGTTAAATTGAATCATATTAATTTTCATACTTGTGTAGTGGGAAGAATGAAGAAATTAAAAGAGGTAAACCTTTCATACTGCGTGCCGACGAGTATGAGATGGAGGATACAGAGAGTGAGGATGAGGATGAGAAAGCTTTAGTAGTTGGAAAACGGTTCATTTGTGATGAACTTTATTTGAGGTGCACACTTCTTGAATCTTAGCTTTATTCACAAACTTTATTTGAACCCTATGCCATTTAAACTTTTCTGATTTGTTGATGTTTTTCTTCATGTTATTTCTTAATTAAGTATGAACTTTTCTCATTTGAGTGTTTTGAAAGTGATATTTGCACTTCCTTTCATGTTTCAGTGACAGTGATAATTCTGATGTTGTCTCTTCTTTTGAAGTGCAACCCTACCTGATGGAGGAAATGGGAGAGGTGGAAGGTGCCTTGTTTGAGTTCACACATGAACATCAGCTTAGGGTTAAGGTGAGTGATCACATGTTCATGTTTGACTTGTAACTAACAAATCCTTATTGAACATCATATGATGTATAATAGGAAATTACAAGGAAAGTCATGTGTTGTTTGATATCTATAGATCAGATTTGTTTCTAATCTTCTGAATTTACAGGACGAAATCAGGAATAAGATTTCAGCATTGGAGACAGCTCTAGTGAATGAAAGTCTGAACTCTACCTCGTCTCTTCTTCGAGTTGAGAAATATAAAGAATCAAGACAGGAATTGGATAAAAAGTTGGACACTCAATATCAGCGCCGAATGTAAGATTTCAATCCTCTCCCAAAGTGCTTTATGAGAACTTTAAACCTAGGTAGTCAATCCCGGATAGTGGAGTGTAGCCGTCGTCCCCAAAAATGCTATAGTGGGTTGACTGCTACAGAAAAAGGAAAAACAATATAAATTTATACCCTAGACATATAAAACCCTAAAATAGCATAATACACCAAATCAAAGACACATTCTTGAAGCAAGATTGAGATGATTGGCTATGTAGAAGTGTGGGGAAAAGAAGCAAATTAAGGTGGGTTTGGCTGGAAAATGCCAGAAAATGCCTGAGGTTTGGTCTTGGCTATGTTTTGTTCTCATTTATGTGTGAATTTGAAGGGACTAGGGCTTCAGAAGCTCTGGTAGAAGAAGGGTTGGGTGAAATGACCAAAAGTCGGAAACATAAAAAAGGCATCTCAAGTGCCATTATTAAGGGAAAAATAGACTTCACATGTGTTTTTAGTACAGGAAAAGTAGACTTTTCATCCTTAAAAAAATAGGGTTTACATTTCATAAAGGAGTGGCTATGAACTCTGTGATCGCTGCGATTGGGAGTGATAGCCTTTCGCTCCGCAATTAACCATCTCATCATGTTGAAGGGATGAAAACCGCTCCTATGTATTATTCGCAGGATAATAATTTTGTTACTGTATCATACCATTTGTGGAGATCTATTAATTTGAATATTGTGTTTTGTTGCTACTTGTTTCGGTGGGAGGTGAGGACAAGACATTTTTCGTAGTACTCTTAAAGAATTACTCATGAAAGGATATATGTTTAATTAACTTACGGGAGGAAGAAAAATATGACATATATGCCATGAGAAAGGGGAAATGAGAAGATTTTTAGTCTTCATTGTTTTACAAGATGCACATCCTTTTATGGCTTGAACTTGAGGGCACTTTGATATTGGTGCTATTTTCCATTTTATTAACTGAAATTTGACATGCATAATATGTTTTAGACTAGTCCTCTACCCCCTCTCCCACACAAAAAAGGTTCTCATTTTTTTGTTCTACTTTTGTTATATAAGTGCTTTTTGAAGTTGTTAAAAATGAATAAACTGATGTTTGACATCTCCAAATTTTTGTAGTGCAGAAGCACTTGATAATCACTTGACAGCTGTTCAACGGGACCGTGAACTCAGATCACAAATAGAAGAAAAGAAAATAAGAAGTGATGCAGAGTATGAAGAGGCCAAGAAAAAGATTGCTTTGCAAGAGGAAAAGCAGCGGCAAGAAAAGGCTAAAGCAGAAGCAGCGGTACTATTCTTTTATCTTTTAGCTTACTCTTGCAAGACATACATATATGTTTTTACATTTTACTTGAAACTTAAGCTGCTAAAACTTGATGAGTTAGTTATCACCTGTATGCATTTACAAAGTCACATTTTTCCTGCGAAGTTTATTGGATTACCTTCTTTTTTATTTAATTATCCATTTAGCACAACAATGTTTTGAAGTCCTATACTGCCAAAAATAAGTTTATTATTGCATTTATTTGGATTGTGCCTATCCCCTTGACCTGGTAATTGCCCATTATTTCTTTATAATTGTATTATTTTCACTGATATATACATGTCCACAATTATATGGCTAATTTTAGTTGAAGAGATATTTTTATTGCCAATTTTCTTTAAAGGAGCTTCAGCCAAAATGCCTATTAATTTATTATTTTTCAATTTTGTGGGTGCAGGCAAAACATAAAGCCGAGGAGGCAAAACAAGCTGCATTGGAATCTGAGAAAAAGGCAGCAATGGAAGCCAAAATAAGGGCAGCGACGGAAGCTGAAAAAAGAGCAGAAAAGGAAGCCACAGAAGCTGCAGCGCACCTAAAAGAAAATGCATCAAGCCCATTCAATGCTGAAATCAAGGAATCTGGTATTGGAATTCTATTTTCATCTTTTTGAACATTTGGAATATAAATCTCTGACTTCCATTTAGTTGTAAAATATGTTTTCCTCTCACATTTCTATGGTTGTGTAATTGGAATTTGTTTTTGGTCTCATCAACATTGATTTGATGACACTATCGGTGTAAGCAACAAATTTGGTGTCATTTAAGACATCCGAATCTTCTATTTTATCTCCAGCATCACGTTGTTAGTTGCAAAAGTTGTCTTCATACACCTTTTTTCTTTCTTTAAATGTTTATATATTTTTCTCGGTTTTCTGTGAAAAAGCATTGAACCACTTTGTAAAGTTGTAAGGCTTTGGTGTATTTAGTGTTAATTGGTATGTGCATGTGGGTGTACTGGTGTACTCCTGTGCATGTTTGGTTTGAGTATTGTTGTTACTTAGATTTAAGTTGTTTTATCATCTGAGATTTCAAATGGCTGGTACAATCTTAGGTATTGTATATCGAGCTGCAGCGAGTACTTTAAATCTAGAGCATGGGAGACTACAGAAACTGAAAGAGCTATGTGAGCAAAACCAAATGATAAGATCAAGTTCTCGTCAGGTAATACTGAAAGCGCAATTGGAAACTGAAAGTACTTTGAGGCTTAGTTATTATCCTTCATGCAATAAGCAATACTAATTATTTGTTGATTTTGTCTGTCATATATAGTATCGGATCTTGACTGTTTTACATTGCAAGAAATCTGCTTGTGCCCATCACCACTATAAGGATTAACTTTCCCTGTATTGTACTCCGACTTCGGTGTCATGACTTCTTTCTTTTTGTTACAATCTGTTCAGGATTATACTCGTCATGAAAGTCATATTTCCCGGCTGATAAGACAGATAAGGGGCGTAAGAGACAATGTTAGGTGAAGTGAATGTTTTCATTTCAATAAATCATAATGATGTTTATCAATTTATCATCCATGCATGAGCTTTGGGATCTGTTAAGAACGTTTTTTGAAATGTATTCTGTTCTAGGATTACCCCCCAATAATGTCATTCTCATCCTTAACCAGGACATCAGTATTGCATGTCTATTCACTCTTTTGAATGTTCTACCTGTAGGTCAAAAGCAATTGATCTCACTAAACTGTTAAATGATTCTCAATGTCCTCAATCAATCTGCATTGAGATATTTGCTAAAAAGGTAATTTCATATTATTGGCCATTCCTTTGATATGGTTTCTTTCTGCTTTATTTGACAAGAACAAGGAGCATAAGGGAAACAATAACCTTAAAACTGGGTTTAGTAATTTATCATAGATGTTATCTTTGCCTCAATTTATTTGTATATGAAAGGTTTCCAAAAGTATAAGGCTTCCTTGAATAGTGGTGTATTTAATAGATTGAAAGTTTTCGTATTAGCTACATTCGAACGATGAAGGATATGTATGATGGGGTCAAGACCAATGTGAGAACACAAGTAGGAGTCTCAGAAGATTTTCCTAATGTCCTGGTACTACACCAAGGATCAACATTGAACCCCTCATTGTTTACATTGGTCTTTGATGTGCTTATTGAGCATATCCAAGAACCAGTGCCACAATGCATGTTTTTTGCAGATGATGTTGTCTTAGTGAGAGACTCAAGAGAAAAATTAAATGGGAAGCTAGAAATATAGAAACTACCTTTAGACGTACATGGCTTTCGTATAAGTTGACGAAGCATATAGAGCGTAATTTTATCAAGAGGCGGATAAAACCTACTGTACAGATAAAGATTGAGGATCATATCATACCACAAGTCACTAGATTTAGTTATCTTGGGTCAATCATACAAGATGATGAAGAAATTGACGGATATGTAAACCATAGGATTCAAGCAGGTTGGATGAAATGGTGAAGTGCTTCAGGTGTCAGATGTGATAAAAAAGTAACATTCAAGTAAGGGGAAATTTTATCGCACTACTATAAAACTTGCAATGTGATATAGGACTGAATGTTGGGTGATAAAATGTCAACAGAGAATGGACTCCATGTAGCAGAGATGATAATTTGTGTTGGACTGGTGAACATATTAGATAAGATATGATTAGAAATGAATGTATTAAGGAGAAAGTTGGAGTAGTTCCTATTGTTAAAAAAAGTAGAATCGCGTCTTAGGTGGTTTGGATATGTGTCGAGAAGACCGGTAGTAGCCCCGTAAGGAGAGTAGGTCAAATAGAGTTATTCCAATTCATATAGGAAGAGGGAGACTAAGAAAAACCATAGGAAAAACGATTAAGAAAGACTTAGAGATTAATGTTTTGTCAATTAACATGATTTATGAGAACATTATTGCAACGTTCAATCCATGTAGGCGACCCCCAAGATTAAGTTTTGGTTGTTGTGTATAATCTATTCTTTTAAATCCTTAAAATATGTTTTTTTAATACTGCTGTTTTTCGGTGATATCGATTTTACTTCCGATCAAAAAATTTGAGAATGACTTTGGAACATTTACTAGTAAATGAGTATTTTTCGAGTGTGAAGTTTATTGCTTTTAAACTTCCTAGAAACTAATATTAAGCTAATGGTGTATTTGGAAAGATTTGTAATAAAAAAATAACAGTTGGCTGAAATCCATGTAGAATTTCAAATTTCAAAACTAGGAACAACAACTAGTGAGAAATTGTTGAATTTGGTTCACTGTCTTTGATTGTTTGGTGATGAAGTGTTTTGTGACAAAATGCTTTACAGATTGTTTCATACTGCGAAAACCCTGGTAATGCTCCCTTTGCAAGTGGCTATGTCATTGTTCTCGTTACATCTCAGGTATGTAAATCCATCTTCTACTTCTCTAGCTTTAGGATTATTTAGAGGGATTGTGCAGAATTAAGTTCAAGTGAACATAAAATATAGATATGTGTTGAGTTTATTTCTAATAATTGTAATTTTGCTTTTATGTTCAATTGTTTATTATCTGGGAGGCAGGTGCCACATGCAATGGATATTTTGCTAGCTGAGCTTCACAGGGCCTGCCTGTACACTGTCCCAAAGCACTTGGTTTACAGAAAGGTAACTTCATAAAATTTCTAATCACATTTTAAATTTGTTTGTTTACACTTTTTATGTCATACTTTACCTGTAAGTGGGTTGAGTCTCTTTTATTATGAGAGAACCATAATGGAGTTGCTTTTAACTGCTAAAATGTAGTAAGCCTTAGCTATCAAACATTTCTGATGCAACAATGATATTTTTTTCTATTGAGCATCAACTCATGCAGAGAGCATAATTTTGCTATGCTGGATGTCGCTATATAAAAGAAAATATTTCTAACTCATACTAGTGGTAATTCATCACTGCCATGATTATTTCAACTAAAATTTTATAATAATATATTAATTACTGTTGGAGGACAATTATTTATTCTGATTATAGGTTTGCAAATTTGTTCTTAAAATATAATTACAGAAACATGGGCACTGATGCTGTTGACTCTGGATTCTTAATTTTGTATCGTCAGGCAACCTTTCAATCAAAAGAGGCATACTTCAGAAGCATTGGGTACAGAGAAGACGATGGAAAGATGGAAAGTACAGAAGAATATTTGAAGCGGCTGGAATCATACATGAAGGTCTATGGTGCACTTGTTCAGGTTTGTCATGGTAGTCCCATTTTTTTCACAGGTCTTCATAGACCATATTTGTAATGCTTGCTTATGTTTGCTTATCTGCCTATGCTTGCTTTTTTAACAGACTGAAATTCAAAACGTTCAAAATTTGCATGGCTTGCAAGAAGGTTGGGCATGGCTTGCAAGGTTTCTGAATGTTCTCCCAGCCAATCAATACACCGCTGTTTCGTTAAATGCATTCTTGCAAGTAAGTGATGAAGAATGTTGATATGCTTTTGTTAAATAGATCTGCTAAGGTTAACAAATTCTACTTTTTTCAGATGGCTGGATTTGCTCTCTTTAGAAGATATAAATCTCAATTTGTAAAGTTGCTGAAGGTCATCTCTGAGAACTTTTTAGTTGATTTGAAAGCGCGGAATGTACCAGAATTGACAAGGACTGTTGTGGAGATACAAACTTACATAGAAGATAAGAAGTTCCTTATAGAGCCAGAAGGAAGGAGCCTGCAATCTAATTTGTTATCAAATCAAGCTTTTAATAACTATAATTAATTATGAACGTAGAAAAACTATGTTGTATTTTTATTTAACTTTTTGTAGCAGAAAGTTTTGGGAGAGGAATGGTTGTTCCATTTCAACATAAGAGCATTGATAGAAGTAATGGCGACTATTGTACTTGAAATATATACCTGTTGGGGCAATTTCACAGTTTAATAACTTGTGATGTTGTATGACAACAAATTATTGGCGTTAAAAAGCCAACCTTAGAGTAAATGTATTACAATGAAAGTTGAGATAAAACCTATCATATTGAGATGCTATAATATTGCCTTACTATAATGTTGCCTTTAGTTTGTGCATGAGTGGAAATTCCCTATAACATTATTACAAGGAGACAGCTTATGATACTTCATCTAAGCATTGATTCATCTAAAAAAGCTTTGGAATTGCTTAACTTATAAGCCTTTGAAACAATACCATGACCAAACCAACAATGTCCAATAAATTGGTGGATAGCTTGGTTTTTTAAGAATGGTGTTAGAGGTATGAGTTCTACCATCTTAAAAGGGATCAGTATGTTGATTATCGGTCCAGAAAATCATTTGTACACATAAAAAATGAATACCATGGCGTAAAGAATCTATTTATGCTATTAATTCAATTTAATCTTAGTTTGCTTTCTAAATGGTTTTGCACCTAAAGATAAAGTATATGAGCGTGTAGTCAAAAGATTAAGGGTTCGATTCCTATGAGTAACAATTGTTAGGAAGATAGTCACGCACCCTAAAAGAGATTAATTCCTTATCCTATAGATAAGGAAATACCCTTAGTAGTATAAAAAAATGGGCATATGGTAATACATTGAAAATCAATACTTTGCAAAAAAAGAACTGTAATTTTGAAGTAAGCTAGATAACCTAATCAATAGTGAAGAGATGATGATTTATCTTTATAGACAAATTTCAAAGTTAGGATTTACACAACTAGTCTAATTAATAATACTCTACAAAATGAACTTCAACTTCTATGTAATAATAGACTTGATAGCCTAACCAGTAGTGAAAAATGATGGTTTACTTTAATAGATGAACATCAAAGTACGAATATACCAAAATAATTAAATTGATACTCTAAAAAAAACTTATATTTGTAAGCAAGAATGACATCAGATATGCTATACAATCTCATCAATTTATACTGATGAAGAACTTGAATCAAAACATGTACACCCAAACAAAAGAAATCTTTTACAATATTTATACAAGCAATTTACTTCACAACACAAACTACATATATACAATGGGGTCTTTCTATGAAAAACTCTTCCCTACAAGGAATGTTACTTTTCTCTCATAATTCCCAACATTCACAAGTTTGTTATGACCAAGAAACTTCATCAACCCTACACAATAAGAATCATGTTATTTTATGACATATTGCATCAACAGATTCAAACTCATATCACTAACCTTATTCTGGAAATTAATGCAATTTACAATGGAAGCATGTATGCAACAAAGATAACTAGAAAAGCTTTATTCTAGTCTGGATTGTGCTCCGGCAAATGGGGCATAATTCGAGGTCTTCTCCACATTCGCAACAAGTCTGCCATGAGTGTAACATAAGTTAAAATATATAGTAGTCCTTTTATGCAGACTTAGATTCAACTATGAACACTACTACTACATGGAGCATAAGCATATAATTAAATGAATAAACTCCCAATCCTTGAAAGCTTATGTTGTCAAGAAATAGATCCTTAAAAGTTTGTCATTAATCAAGTCCTTAGACAATGAAAATGTTAAATTTAAGGACTTAATTGGTGGCTTAAGTCCTTCAAAGGACCAATGTGGTGATGTTTTAAACCTTTTAAGGTAATAAATGGTGACAAATTTTTTTACAAGAACCTGTCCAACGGATGGAGATCACCTGTCCCAAGTTGGTGTCTCCAATCCTGTCCCGCCCAATAGTATAATGTCACATAATGTTCTATTTTGGTTTTAGCAAGGGGAATGAAAATACACATAAGAATATATATTTTTAATGGCAAACGTGACATTATACTATTAGGCGGGACAGGATTAGGGACACCAACTTGGGAAATGTGATCTTCATCCCTATCCAACCACATCATAATCTTTTGAGTTATGAATTGAGGCTTTACTCTAATTTAATTGGTTACCTGATGCCCACAACCAAAGGCCATATCCTTTCCATTAGTAAGACAAATAGGGCAAACCTGCATTCAAATCCATAGGAAAGCTAAACTATTTGTACAGGTTAATATGCAAGACACATTTTAATTTGGAAAGTGTGGTCTAAGTACCCTGTTATCATATAAAGAACTTGGAGATGGTTCTGTGTGACCTCTACCAGTATCCATAGGCGCACTCTGCTGAAAACTGTTCGATCGGAAAGACCTTCCGGTGTTGCTAGAAGAACTCCTTCCCATACCATAAATAGGCGGGGGTAGAGCAACCCTATCCGGTGAATGTCCCCTCCTTGTACTACTTGCATCAACATAAGATTTCATATCCAGTATTTCACCAGTAAAACCATATATATATAACATGAGATTATTTTCATTCTATTTATAAGAATAATAAGATTTTATTACCCCAATATGCCATGATCAATGGTTGCCTTGTACTGAGAAGGTATCTCCATCAAGGCTCCAAGGGCAAACTCTGCCTCTTTTCTAGTTGCGTCAACATTCTTCGACATTATTTCTGTAAAATTCACAAACTACATCCAGCCACAAGTAAAAAAATAAATAATATATCAGCATAATAGGTAGATATAAATATGGCAGCTCAACAAGGCTAAGTAAATTACACCAAACCTGAAAATTGTCGAATGCTCGCAAAGGGATGTTATCATCGAACTCTTTCATCATATCCCATGGTCCATCTCCAACTCCAACTAAAACTATGGACAGTGGGTATTCACTGCAATTTCAAAAAGAATATAAGAATGTTTAATGGTACTTCCCTCATGAGAGAAAACTAAAAAACTTACCTTGCTTTTACAATTGCATCTATCGTCTTTTTTTCCTGTGGACTTAAGTGGCCGTGCTGTGTGTCAATGCTTCTGGTCACCTATGACAACATGCTAAATATCACTTTTTGAAGCATAGTACATGTGAGAAACAAGGAATGTGTACAACAGACTAGTATTTTTAGTTTTCTTATGTGACTGTACTTAGTAATTTTGATACGACGAGCTAGTAGCTAAAATAGATCGGACCATTACCAAGGCAAACCAAATGAAACTCTGCTGTCATGACACAACTAAAGCAATGCAGTTTATTCATCTATGACATGATGCTTAAGATGACGGATGTAGAATTTCAGAGTCAAATTACTAAAGAAAGTGTGCTTCTCAAAAGTTCGCAATATTAAGTAAAGACTAAAGAGTTACCTGTCCATCAGCAATTATGAGCAAGACATGATATTGGCCACCACTTTGCTCAACAATGGTGATGGCCATTTCAATGATCGGGGCAAACGAAGTGGGTCCTGTCACGTGAAAGCAATGAGAGTTATAATGAGCCAAATTCAAGATTCTGTTTAACATAATTGGTGGAGGAAACACACCTGCGAGTTTGAGGTGAGGAACAATTTCTCTGTATCGTGTCAAAACTTCCTCAAACCCATTGCAGAACCTCTCATCAGAATGGAAGGAAAATACATCTTGATCATGTGTTGATGCTGACGGAGAAAGAAAAGGAAACACAGTTAGGATTGAAATGTGGAAACCAAAACAACTTCATTGGAATAATATGTAGAGACTCATCTGGCATTACCATCTCCAAATCCGAAACAAGGAATCAAATTATCTTCATCGAAAACTGATAAAGTTTTCCCGATAATCGATATTGCCTGTTCATATGGATTATAACCACTTCCAATGTGATGCAAACTCTTCCGATTAAATGACCTCTTCCCTGATTTTTATAGTGAAGTATATTTAGTATAACAACTCATTAAAAAAAGATTCAAGCATCAAAATATGAGCAAGAGATAAAACCTGTCCATTCGTTGCTTTTTGTGAAATCAATGCCGACAACGAGATTAGAAGATTCCAGGCCAGCATAAGCAAGAGCAGTAGTAACCTGTATGTTCAATTACTTCATTATATGACAAATATAACGCATATTTCTTCTCGAGTTATAAAAATGTTGATTGTTTATTCGAATAGATAATAGGTTATTATAACAAAATAATTAAGCTATTCAGAAAAACTCCTTTCACACAACAATTGAATGGAATAAGTTGGTCCCCTTTCTTTCACTTTCTTAGTTTCTTCTGTCCCTTTTGTACAAAGATTTGAACTTTATACCAAGAAAGAAATACTACCCTAAAGTCAATGACAAAAACAGTGCCTAAGGCCATATTTTCACCCCAACCCCAACACACACAAACACAAAAAGTCAATGATAATGACTACCCAAATCAAAAATTACTGATATATAAGCAAAGTCACAAATTAGCAATTTACCTCATCAAGTGAGTGGTAATTATCAGCAATCCTGGAATATCTTTTATCCAATCTCCTTCTTGGTTGTTGGGTTGCATAGTCAAGAACTGGTGCTGATGCATGTTGATTTTGAGGTGTTTGATATGGATTTTGATGAGAAGGGTATCCACCATCATAACCACCATAATTGTTATGATCCCATGAAGATGAAGGAACATGTCTCCTAACATTACTCCTACTGTCAGATTCTCTTGAACTCTTCCCACCCATGATTATGTCTTTCAGAATAAAACCCACAAACAGTAAAACTGCAACAAAAGCTGTCCAAACCTCCAACTACAATTCCAATTTCTAAACCATTAATATCAACAAAACTCACATATTCAATGTTTATAGGAATAATAATATATAGTATAAGTTAGTGGAAAGAATCAAAACTAATATAAAATTCAACAATACATAAGAAATTTCTGAGAAACAATATAACTTACCTCTAGGTTCATTGCTTCAGAAACTGTAAGGGAAACTGGTTGAAGGAACAAGCAAGTCAAGTCAACAAGTGAAAAATTTTCACCCCTTTCTTTTTCAGACACATTATTATATCATATAGTAATATAATAGCACTGTCACAATGGTGCAATTTATATAATTTATTGTTGTATATAGTTAAAAGGTTATCTTACTTACTATATATGTAATTAAATCATATGAATTGTACCTTAATATCACTATTGATTAATCAATTACCCAAGTAAATTCCTTATCACTTCCAATATCTTCTATGCATGAAATGATCAAACTTCTAATATTATATTAAAAGTTTCAATTTTTTTAGAGTGAAATTCAGTACTTTACTTTAAACTTAGAAATCATTTTTGTGAAGTTTACATGTACCATGCAAATTGCAAACAAGTTAAAGTAATAATTGTATTACTTTATTACTTTTTTAAGGGATATTGTTTTAGTTGACACGAAATCTTCATTTATTGACTTTATGGAACATTTATTATTATTATTTGTGAAAAACTCAGTCTTAACTAGTGTAACGCCCACTCCACCCACCTCTTTTTTCTTATATCTACTCTAGAAGATAGAGATTATTATTTGTGCCACCAAATATATACAAGAAATTGAAAGTTTGAATAATTAAGTGTGTTTGTATTAGCAATGGAAATTATATTGTTTGTTCAACATTTGATAATGTATAATTGGTTGTTGTTGGATTGAGTAAAGTATCATTGTAGATTAAAAAAAATTAAGTTACTTCTACATTTTAATAATACCCTTTTCATTTTATGGTATATTAGGAAGTTTGAACGAATGAAATGAATATCCTTGCTTTTGAGGCCCTTAGCTCCATCCAAATTGAGGGCAAAGTTGGAATCCATTCTATTAGGTAGGTTTCAAGTTGAGTTTTGGATGGGAATAAAAAAAATGGAAAACTTTAAAATTATTTTAGAAGTGTATTTCATGTTTCTCAAATTTCTCATCTTCTTTTATTTCCTTCCAAAATTTAACTCACAAACAAACTCTTACCAGAACAATAGCTGAACCCGATTTTAATTTTTCCCCGCCATTTTAAAATAAAACAAATTAACTAATTATTTGTCCAAAAAAAATTAGTGATAAAGAAACTTATTGAAATAAACTACTAGATTGTAAACTAATATTTTTTCTCCTATCTAAAACTCAAACCTATTTCAGTAACACCCAAACAGATATAAAAGAGAGAAAGGTATATATAGAAAAGAGGGGTCTAGATTAGTCTGGCATTGGAAAATCACATTGCCAAGAAACATCCTACGATGACGTCTGATTCTCATATTCTCACCAATCAGAACTAGCTCAATCCAAATTCAATCAAGGATTATAGGACGGATTCGATAAAAATAAGTTTTATGATTTATAATTTTTTTATTTAAAATTTGTATGGTTAAAATATTTTTATGGGCATATGTTATCATCTTCATTCAGTACTGGACCTTTTAGTATAGGAAAAAAATTGTTTTCTTAATTATATTAGGATTATAATTTCTTAGAAGACCTATTTTTGTGCACGTTACAATATGGTTAATAAGGATCAGTTTCACACCCTCACGGGCTGCAACAACTCCACTCTCTTATGACGTCGCTTAGGTTTTAATGATTAGAGCTTTTGGACTAGTTAGGCATTCTTACCTTGGTTGCTTCATAATGTTAGAGGCTTCAATGAGAGATTGTTTTTGGCTAGTTTATGGTGGGCTTGACGTTGGCGCAATAATGATATCATTGGACTACTTTTCTTTTGAAACGACTTTGAATAAAACACTTTGGTGTTCTCGTGAGATTGGTTGGGTGAAGCTTAATGTAGATGGCAACTATGTTATTCAAGAATTGGAGGAGGTGAAGTTAATCGGAATCATAATGACCAATGGCTTCCAGAATTCACTAGTCTTGGATTGGCTTGGAGCAAAGGTCATCGTGTTGTTATTTTAGATAGTGATCGTCTTGAGACTATTCCCATGATCACTGAAAAGATGAAGACACATCTATACTGTCAAGTTCTTCATAATATCTTTGAGTTCCTTAGTAGGAATTGGAAAGTATATGTGCATCATATCTTTAGAGAATATAACATGATGACAGACTTCATAGCTAAACATAGTTTGAATCCTCATATCATCTCTCACGCTTGGAACATGCCATCAGCACGAGCGCAAGACCTCATCCAATTGAATCTTTACTCTATTCTTTAGTTCTTGTTTTTTTTCTTTCTAATATACAAAAAAAGATTATACAATCAATTTACTTCAAAACTTGGAGCTTTGACAACAGTCACAACACTAAGTATATATAATGGGGTGTTTATATATTGTGTTATTATATATTCATATTATCATAGCTGATATTTATACATGCAATAGACTAATATTGAGTGTTGTTATAGAAGTGTACATTGTAATAATTGTGATACAATACATAACTGAATGAAACACACACAAGTAATTGAAGTAAATGTGTGAATGTGTCCATGTACACTTGTTTCAATAATAACTTAATAACACGCGTAATAATGGGGAACAAATAATGCAAAGGAACGGTCTAGATTAACTTAATCCAACGACTATAAACGTCCTATCATGCCTCATTTCTCTTATTCACAAATCTCAAATCCAAATCAAATTGGGATTTAGGGTTTCTTATTCGAATGAGAAGATGGACTACGCTACAGAATTTCCTCACTCTTCAATGGATCGCCGTCCTCGTAAAAAACCTAAATTGGCTTGGGATCTTCATCAATCCAACTCAAAGGTACAACCTTTCCTTCTCCCCATCATCAATTTCATCTTCCTTACATTTTCTCATTAAATAAATTATCTTTTTCCAAGAAAATTTCTGCCATGATTTTTTTTTTGCTTTGAAAAAATTCTTACAGATCTGACTTTTTAATTCTGTGTAGATTTCTATATTTTTTGACCGTATTTTTGTAGAAAAATGGAAATTTTTATATATTGCAATTTATACACACATATATTAATTTCATCAAGCTGTCCACAATTATTATTTATTTTTTTAAATCTGGGGAGTAACCTATTTTATACTCATCAAGGAACTGTTTACCCATAAAATAAAAACCATGATTTATGAACCCTTTCTATGTTTTTTTATTTGATGATTTATGTGGTTATACTAGTTAGATGAAAAAATGTTTTTTTATCATAGGGAATTGGCTGTGTGATATGTTGTTATGAATCTATTTTGATCATGAAAGTAGAGAGTTTTTATTATTTCTGTATTGTAATTACAGTTTGATGCTGAGCATTAATGGCTAATGGTGAAATGTAAAAAAAAAATTGTTTAAATAGATTTCTAGTGATAAATGTTCATTTGAATGATTTTATGCATCATGCAAAATTTACTTATAATCAATGGATTGAGGGGGGAGGGGTTGCATTTTCAATTACTATTTCTTTAGTGCAGTATGAGTAAGTGGCTGTGTGTAGGCTCATTCGGGAATTTATTATGGGCAAGAGGTTGCAAATGTGACAAGCTTTGAAACGCCGAGGGTGCTTCCTGAACATGCTGGTCTTTTTGTAAAAGGATTGGCTGAAAAAGGTTCTCCCCAATGGCGAGATGATGATAAAGATGGGCATTATGTGTTTGCACTCGGAGACAATTTAACTTCTCGATGTAAATGCATTTAACCACCATTGCAGAGCTCTTCTTCATTTTCTCTTTTTCATTACTTGTGCTTATGCAGCTTGCTGAACATTCTAAATTTCAAACCAATTATTTGTATGTCTGTGCCTTTTTTATCTGTTGTCACCTTTCCAACTTTCACTTTTCGGTTTATGACTCTTATTATGATAATTTTAGAAGTGGTTATTCTTACATTTACTATGAAAGGACAATTTGTTACATATATGTTCGAACTGTATATTTGAAGTTTGGTTAAGTTGCCTGTTTACTTTATATTCCTTTTTAATCCAAAAAAAACTATTAGTTAGTATGTAATTTACAAACTGCGTCTCCATTTAATCTCTCATGACTGGTTTTAAACTTTTCTTTCTTGTTACAAGAAGTTAATTGATTTTTCCCTGTAACTTCTCTTCTCATACTTGCCTATTAAAATAATTCCTCAAATATTCTTGTGAATCTTGACAAATTATGAACTTGTTTTCATGCCTTAATGTGTATAAATTATTAATTTCATGCAATTCTCATGTTCTTTTGTTTTGGAACTCGCAGATAAGATCCTCAGGAAAATCGGTGAAGGTTATTATCATCAGTATCATATTTACTTCTTTTTATTGTTTTGTTTTTTGAATTTCAGTTGTATCCTTGCTTACAGTGTCCGTTTAATTTTGCAGGGACTTTTGGTCAGGTTTTGGAATGTTGGGATAGAGAAACAAGGGAGCTGGTTGCCATTAAAGTTGTGCGGAGTATTAAGAAATACCGCGAAGCAGCTATGGTAGAAGTTGATGTGCTCCATTTGCTTGGGAGGTATGACAGGAATGGCAGCCGGTAAGTGTTATTTCTGAAAAATTTCAGTATTTAATTTACTACTGGCTATGCATTGAAGTCCATGCCAGTTGTTAAGTCATTTTATCCTTTGCAGCTGTGTTCAAATACGGAACTGGTTTGACTACCGTAACCATATTTGTATTGTGAGTATCTGATTGACATATGGTGACATCATTTCCAAACTTCACAAACATTTCTACGGGTTAAGACTTGAGTGAAATTTTAATGGTCTTAACAGGTATTTGAGATGCTTGGACCAAGCTTATATGATTTTCTTCGGAAGAACAATTATGGTCCATTTCCGGTTGATCTTGTCCGTGAGCTAGGCAGACAACTATTGGAATGTGTAGCATGTGTGTAATTGTTGCTTCCACTTTTCTATTCTTTCTAAACATAGTTGCTAAAGTCATATCATTGGGATTCTTCTCTCGTCTTTAGGGAAGTTATGCTGGTTACTTCAGGGTTTGTTGGATAAAAATTTCAAACTGCTCACTTCATAAATCTTGTAATTGTTTATAATATAGAGTCTTCGAACTTATTGTGCATGGATAGAGATATCTCACCTCTGGGAGGAGGGAGTGAAGTTTTCAACTTTATAAAATACCTAGTTGACTGTGTTGCTAAACTTGCAGTCATGCATGATTTGCGCCTCATCCACACAGACTTGAAGCCCGAAAATATACTTTTTATTTCCTCAGAATATGTAAAAGTGCCCGACTACAAGGTATGTCTGCTTTCACACCTGGTGGTCAATTTTTAGATTATGTTTGACTTGATCTTCGTAAATATATGTTTGTGGTGCAATGATTCTGTTTTACAATATATGCCTGGACTTTTTCCTAAAGCTTTTTCAAGTCATCACAAGTGCTTAAATTGTTCAATTTCAGGTTACATTCCGGTCTCCAAAAGAGGGAACCTCTTTTAAGAGACTGCCAAAGTCAAGTGCTATCAAGGTTATTGATTTTGGTAGCACAGCCTATGAGCACCAAGATCACAACTATATTGTTTCTACTAGGCATTATCGAGCACCTGAGGTTATTCTTGGTACGTTCTCTTTCTCTTACATGCCTATGGCCTTCGGGTTCATGTTATTTGAAGTTTTATTCCTGTAATACGGTCCAAAAGTGATTGTATCTTCTTTTCTTTTTTCTAGGACTAGGGTGGAACTTTCCTTGTGACATATGGAGTGTTGGCTGCATTTTAATTGAGTTGTGCTCGGTACGTTAAGGTGTTCAATAATATAATGATTGTAAGTTAGACTGGTGGCCAGATTCACTAAATGAGCAATGTTATACCCTTAAAAATGATTTCAGGGAGAAGCTTTGTTTCAGACGCATGAGAATTTAGAGCACCTTGCCATGATGGAGAGGGTTTTAGGCCCATTACCTCAGCACATGTTAAAAAGAGCAGAGTGTGTAACATTTCAAAACATTAGATTTTCTTTTGTTGGTAAATGCTACTGTTTCAAATAAACTTTTATTCATATTCTCTAACTACTTCTGTCTTTTGCTTGCTTGCACAGCCGGCAGGCAGAGAAGTATGTCCGAAGGGGTAGACTGAACTGGCCAGAAGGAGCAGTCTCTCGAGAGAGTATCAAGGCTGTATTGAAACTACCTCGTCTTCCTGTCCGTAAAATATTTAATTTGTCTAGCACAATTTTCTCTTTTGTTTTCCTTTTCTCTTTTGTTCTATGTTCATGGTGTTTTTCCCCCAGAATCTGGTGATGCAGCACGTGGATCACTCTGCCGGGGATCTCCTCGATCTCTTGCAGGGCCTACTTCGATTTGACCCCTCCAGTAGACTGAAAGCTCATGAAGCACTCAGGCATCCCTTCTTCACTGGGGAGCGTTACCAGAGATTAAGATAGAGTTGATCGGTCTACTATGTCGTGTCATTTGCGTGTATGGATTAGTGACTTGTTACCACTGAAATCTCCATGGTTGTGTTGTGTATTAGCATAATGAACTGAAATGTTTGTAATGGTTCTCTGTTGTGCCAAGTACAGGGGAATTTCCCCCCTCTTGATTTGCCTAGCTTTTGTAGATAAAATTCATTGTCTGGAGAATGTTTCTCCATCTCAAATTTTGTACCATGATAATGTAATTATAACCATTTCACTTTTGATATACAATCTTGGTTTGACTAGCTTTTGGCCTGTGTTGTGATTGATGAGATTATTGAACTTGAACCAATCCATAATGATGATGAGGTAAATATCCCAAGAAGAGAGGGTTGGTTTCTCTAAGATTCCATTTGGTTAATATTCGATTTAATCGGTTAAACTGTCATTACTACCAATGCCATTAACACCATCATTGTTACTTCTACACTATTATTGCCACCACCACCAAGTCACTGCCCTCCTCTACCATACCATATTATGGGCCTTTTGCCCTTTTCCAATACTTTTAAATTTTTATTAATTGTTATATTTCATTTCCAGTTTTGCTCATTTGCTATCCTTATAAATAAATCAACTCTACATAATATTAAGAGGAGGGATCAATTTACTCCAAGAGTAAGTTTTTTTAAACTTACTCCACATCCTAACCATCAATTCTAGAAAATCTAGTGACTTAGATCTACTCACTAATTCAAACCATTGGATTTCCCAAGAATTGATGGTTATGATGTGGAGTAAGTGTTTTAAACTTACTCTTGGATACCTCCTTTAAACCTAATAGCTGAGCTGTGTTGATAAAAGGGAGGTTTATGGTTAATCATCCACAATGCATTGCAGCTATTGCTTTTTAGGATGAAAAGGGGAGTAAGGCTAGCCATCAACTAATCAAACACCAACATTAAACTTAATGACTATAAGTCATATTTGAAGGAAATCACATAAACCTGCATTTCATTGTGATTGATGATGGCATGAATTCTTTCAACCTGCACTGCTTGAGTCACAGTAACATACAAAACGGTTTACCAACAAAATAGAATTTCAACAGCAATAAACATATGCCAAATGTAGCATTTAATCTACAATCATAATTTCCTCGTTTGACAATTAAGATGTAGGGAGCATGTTGCCTGGTTTTCAGGAGGGCTGCATCTAATAACATCCAAAAGATGGACTAAAAGAAAAGGCATTCAGAGATCTTTCCTGCTACAATGCTGAAATCAGGACATGCAACATTCATTGCAGATGATAATGTTGGTAATTTGTCCATATATATCAAAATACATATAATAGAGCAAAGGGCGAGCACGGCCGATGGCCCTAGTGTAGGTTTGTTTACTTAAAGTCCATTTTGTGCCCTTAAACGTGCCATTGTTGGACCCAGCGCACTGCATCTTAAGGCTCTATGGGACCATGATCGTGAGTCTGAACTCACATGACTCCAGCCATCAACCTCTGACAACTTGGCCTTCTTTGCTGCTAGCGTCTCGTTAAGTTCATCCCACAAGTTTACTTTCCCGTTAGCTGTAAAGAAAAGAACACATAAGTTTACTGCATCAAGATGTTTTTATGCATCTATGCATCATACAGTCCAAGAATTGTAAAAGTGTAAATTCTCCAACTAACATTACCCTTGGCAGGGGTATGACCTTCCCTTTCTTGCTTGGAATTTCCCACAATAGTATCACCCACAAGTTTTTCGTCAATGCTACCATTAGTTGATTTTACTAGATTGACCCAAGCATCACTAGGAGCAATCACAGTTGCTGAACCAGGGATTCCATGCTTAACCATTCGAGCATCAGCAAGCGACAAATAATCTATCTGCAGAAGGACAGCATTTGGCATTTTCATGTAAATAAGCCTCATGTTTGTTTTGTTAGTAAGAAATGTTTTTGAGACATTAATTTTCAATACGGTTTTTATGCTGTGCCACAATAAAATAATGTAAATATATGAACCTGCACAAGATATCCATCCCCGAAGAGTGTTACATTGCTAGAAATTAGTTTTCTTTAGAGCAATTCATGTCTTTTTTTATTTATACTACTTTGTTTTATAAAAGGAAGATGTGAACTTAATATATCAACAAAAATCAGGTAACTCTACAAGATAGTTAACCATAGAGGACATATCTCTCTAATAATATCTAATCGTTTGTACTTGGTATGTGCTTGTTACATTAAGCAGGACTCACATCCAAACTTAATAAACTTGGTCTCAATTTTATAAAACGTAAGATATGGTCACTGGAAGGTGAGCCTCTACGCAACGGTAAGGTAAGGCTACGTATATCTACCATCTCCAGATCCCACTTGGTGGGAGCCACGTGCGCTGGCTGGCTCTTTATATGTTCACGGGATGGATAGGAAAATGTGGTTAATTGTGTTTCTGAGAAAAAACTGCTTGATAGGCTTCAAATCTAACAGTGTCAAACCTTGTAAAAAATTGATTTAGTGCACTAATCTGCATTCTACATGATAATATACTGTTTACTAAAGAATCTCCCATATTATATATGCTCCAACGCAAAAATGAAGAAAAAACAAAAAATGTCAGAACTTTACCTCTAAAGAACCATCTTCCCCATAAGGGGATGGATCAAACTGTTCAGAAGATTCATCCCCGTCTATTTTCTTCTTAAAATCAAATGGATATTCCGAAACTGGTTCAAGCTGAATCATGTTAGATTTGGCATCATAGTGCAATATTCTCCCAATCTACAGGGACATGAAAATGATACACATTAAACTTATGACACAAATTATAATATAGTCCAAAAGAAGACTTTATATGTACTCTGAAAGAAGAAAGCTCTGGTGTCCAAGATGCTGATAGTTCAATCAATCGATATGCTATTACATCACCTTCCTGCAGCATATGTCAAAGTTATTTAATAGCACCGTCAAAATACAATACAACAAAATTAACTCATTGATACCACAAAATAAAAAAAGGAATTTGATCGGCATACTAAAAATCAGTTGAAAAGAATCCTAACACAATGTCTTGATTCATTTCTTGGGTGCTTAGCAGATTAAGACATGCCACAAGAAGAAACTTCAGGGAAAGAAAGAAGCAAACCTTAGGCGAGCTAGTATAAGGTGTAAGCTTATCAAAATCTACAGGGTTGAGTTTGTGTTGCATTTCAGCTTGGTGAACAATGGGAGACTCTTCAGTGGAATGTTCATAGTCATCCTGTTTATGAGAGGAGATCCTCTCTGTACCCCATTTCTGGCCCTTCTTCTTGCTGGTAGTTCCATTCCATTGAAATGTTTCCTGAAACATCCAGATAACATCTACACATCAATGAAATAATTTAATCATATGGCAGTATACCTCCTGATATTACATGAAGGAGCTGAAACCTTGCATTCTGCATGGTTTTCACCGTGTTATGAAACTGACACAGTATTACCATGTTGCACCAAACTTCTTGAGTAAATAAATAAAACACAGTAAGTAATACTATGAACCATTATGGGCCTTTCAGAGAGAATCACATCAGCTGTTTAAAAGGAACCAAATTAACTGCTAAAATGTTTTAAGAAATAATTTTGATTCCTTCCGAAGCATCTCCCAAGAATAATCCTTGACCAAACCCTAAAGTCTAAAAATATCAAATAAAAAATAAACAGAAGTTCAAATGCAGACATCATGTACAATACCGTGTAAGGCAAGATTAACATTTATCACATAATTGATATTAACACTTTCTTCTGGCAAGTAAAACACCCAAAATAGTAAGTATTATTGATTAAGGAAAATCGAACAAACCACTGGAAACTGATTCTGTGGTACATCCTGGTCTGCATCAAATAGACCGTGAACATATGTCAGATTATGAAAGCAACTCCAAAGCAAAAAAAAACATAAAACTGCTACTTAGTAAATCTTTATAGAATAGAGAGAGCATTAAAACCTTTTCTAAGGGATTCAAAGCGAATATGCCCTGGCCTAATTTCCACAGGTACAATGTCATCCTCTGCTTCACTTTCTTCATCAGGTTGTTGACGTACATCTGAAACTATGGGATCATTATCTTTCGTAGATAATTGTTGGCCATCTTTTTGAACTATTGGACTCGGATGGAGCTGCAAATTGAGAGAAAAGAAACCCCTTTCAAAACGAATGAACAAATGCATTCGCAAATGGTAGGCTTAGACATTTGACCTCCAACTAAAGTGATCTACAATCATAGCACTTGCATATTGTGAACTAGGCACCTTACTACACACTAACCAGACTATAGGTCTATAATCAGCAAGTCAACATGTTATACAATCAAGTCAACAACGCCTTATACAGCAAGTAAATTCTCAGTCTAGGTGGATTGGGACCAACCCAATTTTTTATCTCCACGTAGAAGGTAAATAACATCTGAATTAACACTAAAAAACCACATTACCTTCTCGTTCTCCTGCTGCAATTTTAGTTCTCTCAACCATTTTCTCTTAGCTTTCTTCCGTCGAGCACTTCTGCTAGGCATCTGACCAAACAAAAAATCAATAGAAGTGTAAAAATCTGACCCCCCCTTCTGAAAGAGGTGCCGTGTTTATTATCTCAAGGGTATTTTATTTCAAACCTTTTGATCTATGTAATAATATAATGACAATTAAATCTTTGGGGGCACAAAACCTTAGTAGAATTGCTGTAAATAGAATTAATCACATGTGAAGACCAAGCAACACAAAATTCCAGTTTGCTTTTTTGGGTAAGGGATGGGGACAAAAGACAACAACAGGCAAAAAAACCAAGTTCTAGTTATTAACTTGGCTTGAAGAACATATTTTTGACTCGCTCAAATATCGAGGCTGGGTTGTTGGTAAGCACAAACAATCAAGCTTAAGTTGAAAAATCCATATGTTTACTAATGAGACTTGGCAGTTTTCTAATAGTAGTCAAAATGTGCAAGGGTTATCATGACAACGTGGAAATTTCTCAGTCTTATTTATTTAAGTGCAAATAAGAACTATAATCGTATTCAAAACAGTAAAAAAAAAAAAATCATTACCTTTATAGTGTCTGTTTCATCATTATCTTGAGGCTGAAGGGACCTGTACAACATATACAAGAAAATTAAAGGGAGAAAATTTATTTCCGACTTTTAACATAATTATTTCTTACTTCCAACATAATGGAAACCAACACCCTGTTGCAGGGGTCGGGAATTTAAAGTTGGACGAAAGTAGTAAGTTCAAATAGGAAGAATCCATGAATCAGACAATTTATACATGACAACCGAATACATATCCTTTACAACTTCACCAAACCACATCTCTCAATCTAAAAACAGATACAGATAAAAGTCATAAAACAGAACTTGAAAGGAATAAATAAAGGGTCACAATTATGAACACTAAAATTGCCCATGAATTCTGAAAGCTATTTGTCTTGCCCAAAACTAGGCAAATACACACTGCAATGCACAATTATAAAAGAAAGTAAACCCCACTTAATTATCATATAAATCACAAATGTAATGAAAATGCACCTTGTTTTGTCAACCTTAGACCCACTGGAATTGTTACTCTGCTCATGATCAAGGTTGCTAGACTTCTTTGGCTGCCTAGATAATTTAGATGAGTTGTCATTGTCCTTGTTGACAACACTTCGGTGATTAATATGGCCTTCAATACTTGCATTCTCCTCCTCCTCGTGAATGACTGCCAACTTTTCAGCAGAAGACAACTTAATCTTCTTCTTACTGTATAGAAAAATAATAGAATCAAATTAACAACCCAAGTAACCTTCACATAATCCAATAAATGTTTCTGAAGTTCCAAACAAAAAACTTTTACAGAAAAGGGAGACCCCTAGGGAATTACACTTGTCAATACAACAAAGTTAAAATAAGAGCAGAAAGAATTATGCCTACATCCTAACTTATCCCCCTGAATGAAGACCTACCCAGAATATGCATCATAGTATCCTAAAAAAAGATACTTCAACAGCATTAAATTCTGAAACACTCAGAATAGAAAAATATCCCATTATTGCTTGTTCCAATAACACATTAAAGTTTGAGGAAACAAACCTAGGGCTCTTGGATTTCTTTGATGCTTTTCTTTTCTTTGACTTTGCATTAGATTCCACATCAACTGCATCAACTTCTTCAAGTTGGCCATTGTCATCCTCTTGGTTCTTGAGCTTCTCTGATGCTTTTCTTTTCTTTGACTTTGCATTAGATTCCACACAAACTGCGTCATTTTGTTCACTGTCATCCTCTTGGCTCTTGAGCTTCTTTGACACTTTTATATTCTTTGAGATTGCATTAGATTCCACATTAACTTCATCTTCTTCATGTTGATCACTCTCATCCTCTTGCAACATGGTTTCACGTCGTCCATCCTCCCCTTGAAACCCCTCAATTGCAAGAAGTTTAGGAAGCCCTATATACTCCTCATCAAGTACAGATGGCAACTTTGCAAGTTTATCATCAGTTAAAATGTTTCCTTTTCTTTTCACACTGTGATATATAAATATAAATACATAAGAGAAAACTACAATACAATGAGAGCAATGTAATACTTAGAAGTATGATCAACCACAAAACTTACCACACAATGTCTCTATCCTTAAAAATACAAGTCGACTCAAAAGGTGGTAAAACAAAGCCATCCATCTGCATTCAAAATTAATATTAGAATGACAATGTTGGACAGAAAAATATCAGAATAACAATAAAAAACTATTTTTGGTCTTAGATTCTCACTATACGAAAATCACATTGCACTCTTGACCAATTCAAGTTGAACAGAAGAGACCCATTTAAGGTGTTAAAGCCCTCCTTCACTATTTTTTTTTTCATTTTCAACGCCCGAACACAATACCTTGCTTACTGGAAATCACATTGGACTCCAAATTCGCGACAAATCGCTAAGACCCGAATATAAGGCAAGGATCTTCCAGCAAATTTTTTTTGCAATTTACAGCATCGAACTCGAGCGGGTAACAAAACCCTTGGTACTAATTCGAGTCAAACCACAAAAATGAAAGACCCATTTAAAGGGACAAAGCTAAACTCTCACAACACGTTTTTCCCATTTACAATAATGAACCCAATACCTTGCTTAATCTCGCACCTTTGGTATCCAAAAAATGTAGGTAAAATGAAGAAATTAAGATTTAAGAATAAAAATAAATGAATGAATGAAAAAATGGAAGATGGAGTAAGTGAAAGAATGGTACAGAGAGAATGGTGCCATTGGGACAAGTAGGATGAAGGTTGAAAGTAGAATGAAGATGTGATGAAAGATGAGAAATTGTGGTTTGTTCTTTGGGTTTCAGAAGAACCCAACAACGCTTTAACCCTTCTTTCTTCTTTGATTTGCTCAGCATTTCATCATCTTCGAATATCACACGGAGTCTCACCACCGTCTCCACCGCCGTCAACTCTCTCGTCATCGCTTATAGGAGTAATAAGGGAAAAGGAAAAACTAAATCTCTAATGCCATATTTCATCAATTTTTGTGCATTTTTTATATTAAATATAAATTACTAAATAAATGGGATAAAGTCATATGATATTTGTTGTTGGGATAGTACTAATAAAAATTGCTTTTGAATATAAAATTATAAATCTATTAAAATGTGTTTTATTGTATGTTTTGCTTTCGCAGTATTTTCTGTAAAATATTTATCTAAACATTTCTTTATGAAAAAGTTTTCCACTGCTTTGGTACTGTTGCTTAAATGTTTTTTCTCCTTTATTTTTGTCTATAAGTAAAGTCCATTGCCTGATTTTTTAGACCCTGATGGGCCTAAACGTTTTTTTATCTATGTTAGCGTATAAAGTACATTAAATTTCAAAACGGCGAGTGACATTTGTTGAAAGAACAGTCACACATCTTAAAAGATATTATTTCCTTATTTATAAGGTGAGAAAATCTTATTGGTACTTATAAATATGGATGTTGATAGATTATTTTCTTTCCATGGTTTAATAGTTTTTCTATATCCTCCAAGTATCCAAAAAATGATTACATATTCAGGTGATAAGTGAAGTAAATGATGCAACTTTTAATTAAGGGCCTAGTATAGCTAAGCCTAGTTGGGTAGTCCAACAGTACTGTAGAAGAAACCACATTTTGTATAAATGAATTAGTTGTAGAGAATATAAAATGATTGATCGATAGATTTACTCCCTTAAGATTTTGAGTTAAAATGTAATGTTAAACTTAGTTATATACTTAACTTATAGAAGAATAATGTGACCCGTGAATAAAGATCTTTCAACAATCCTTATTATGTATCACTATGGTAGGTCCTTATGCAGGAGAAGTTTATGTTTGCTTTTTCAATCTCAGTGATCTGAAAAAACTGACTGGTTGAATTGTTAAAAAATAATATTTGAATTGATAAATAATTATCAGTTACTTCTATTTTAGTTGAATTTATCTTTAATTTAAGCTTATAATGTTAGTTATTATTTGAGTTTATCATTTTATCGTTTACAATAATTTTAACTTATATAATAAATTATTTCAATTAAATTATATTTCAGTTTAGAAAACTTTTACAACCACAAGGAAGAAGTCGTTAACATCATATATATATTTTTCATATAAAAATAAAAAATCACATTTTTGGTGCCATAAAGAGCTTATAATAATGCTTGAGGTGGTAAGCATTGTTGTGCCTAAAATGACAATAGTTGGAATTAACAAAAGATGCTGCTGATCAGGAATTATAATGTTTTTCACAAAAAAATTATAATGTTTTTCAAATTGATATACAATATAGGAATTTAAAAATGAATCTCATATAATATTAGCTCTAGGTGTTCAAATAATAGAGTAATAAAAAAATGCTAGTGATGATATGCAAAGGCTTAACTACATCTATACACTCAATAATTATGCTTATATTTTATTTCCCGTCAATATACTTACATTTTGCCTCTTAAAACCAATGGTGATACTTAAAATTGTGATTGCAAATGGGTTGGTTCAAAATGTGGAATGCATTTGCTCATACTTATATTATATGAGAAGTGAATTTCTTTAAAATTGATAGTTAAGATGTAAAGTAAGTTTAAAATCTTTCTTTTGGAGTAAGTAGATTCCCTCACTACTTATATATCTATGCTGTTTTTATTTTTAGTTGCTTTTTGGAAAAAAAAACAAATTTTGTTTAAAAGGGTTGCAACAAGTGGTGCTGCCACTAACCACATAAAGAATAATAAATTGGAGTGGTGGTGCTATAAAGATATCACACTAGTAGTAGCAAATAGTTATTTTTGTAAATGGTTACCCCACAATCTACATGATACACATAATTATTTATTTGAAATAAATAGAATGCAAGATGTTCGATTGTGTAGATGTAAATGTGATGTGAGAATAACTATTGAAGTAAAAGTTATAAAACATCAGTCATTTGTTTTATTTGAGAGAAAAAAAAATTATATCTATTAAGAGAAACCTATTATATATTACTTGCAAAACATCACGAAAGTTTTTATATAGAATTATCAAATAGTTAATGACTAAAATGTGAAATAAATTTAAAAATTTTATAATTGGAGTAAGTGGATTCCCTCCCTCCTAATGATTTTTATTGTAGTTTGTTTTACAAAACAAAAAAATTTCTACTATAACCATCTTTATTATTCTTTACATTACTTCACTGATTTTCTCTCTAGAGTAATAAATATAGAAATATAATTGATAATAAATAAGTAATATTACCATAAAGTTTTGAAAATGATAATTAAATAATAAGAAAATTTTCTTAGAGGCAGGTGGGAAATTGAAGTTGCATTTTGAAAGTAGGGAAGCACCTAATGATGTTGATTACGTGAGAGTATACGTCATTAATAAAGGTGAACGAGATTCAGTGTATGATAAGGGTGGGAAAGGGGTGGGGCTAGGGATCACATGTCCTAAATTATGTCGTCATTCATATATCTACAATGATATTATGCAACGTTATTTTAAAAATTTAAATATAAATATATATATTTAGTAGAACATTGATATATATTTTTTAAATAACATATTACAATATCATTGAATGAGACGGACACCATCCGTTCGTAAGAGTGTACGTCACATTTTTGTCTCCAACTCAACAGTAAAGTGAAGGATTTATAATTCACCACAAAATCATAGGGAGAAATTACCCTTTCCAAACACTATTTGATTCAATCAAATATTTATTATATATACAATATCATTAAACAACTAAACCTAAATTATTTAGTATCATGTTACATTTTTTTGTGTATATTATGAGCATCTATGCATAATAAATTAATTTTTTCTATAGTACGTGATTCTCTCTCCCAATAAATGTTGATCACAAAAATTAAACTTTTGATATTTTAATCAGTATAAAAATCTAATAAAATCTTACATCATTCGACCAACATTTTATTGATATATTATACTTGTGAGTTCCATACTACCTTCCATTAATTTATATCTACTATTTAGAAATAAGGTTGACAAGCTTCTTAAATTTATATTTCCTATTTAGTATTACCTAAAATATGTAGCTTAAAAAATAGAAGTGCTAATTTAGATGATATTTATTATATTTATTTATCTGACCAATGATTTTTTTTGACTATTTACATAAATCAATAGAATATTAAATATGAAAAAGAAATAAATATTAAGGAATATATTAGTTTAATGGTATTTAATTTTGATAGGTGATTAGGGGCAAGGGCAATTGTGGTAATCTCCTTACCCTTCCCACCTCATTATATATCTCTCATTTACTTCTTTATTTATTGTGAGTTCTCTTTTCTTATTCTTCTCACCCCTTTCTTTATGTTCATTCAATTCCTCTCCTTCTTCACCCATTGCCCATTCTTTTCTATCCTCTTATCTTCAATTTTTTATTAAATAAAATTAAATTCAAATAAAAATATTAACAATAAATATAATGGTGTCTTCTAATACCACCTTGTTGACCTTATCTCCATCTTCTTATTCTTCTTATTCTTATTCTTATTCCTATTCCCCTCTCTTCCCATTCCCAAACACAAACATAAACACATTTTCTCCCAAACAACTCAAACTCAACACCAAGAACAAGAACAAGAACAAGAATATTCATTCAAAAAATAACTCCTTTCAAATTCAATGCCTCTCTACATTGGCTTTTCATTCTCAAATTCATGAGAAAAACCAAACACTTTCTCCCTCCCTTTTGATGCACCCTGAGTTTCATGAAATTGCTACCACAGCTGATAAACTCAAACACCTTTCTTCAGAATTCAGTGCTCTCTCTGAGCCCATTGATAGAGTCAAAAAGCTATTACATTATGCATCATTGTTACCTCCATTACAAGATTCAGACCGTGTTCCTGAGAACCGTGTCGTGGGTTGCTCCACACAGGTATATTTATATATATATATATATATATATATATATATATATATATATATATATATATATATATATATATATGTAGAGAAAGACAGCATTAAACCCTTTATTATTTTCTTCTCTTTTATTTGCATGGTTGGGTTAATATTCTCTAATACACATTCATTTATTAAGTATCTTAAGAATAATAATGTAATATATAAATGATTTGAATGCAAGATATTTATGTGTATTAGGTTATATTTTTGTATAAAAAAATGATGTATGTGTTACTTTAGGTGTGGGTAGTTTCGGAGATGGACGAGGAAGGGAGAATGAGGTTCAAAGCAGACAGTGATTCAGAGATAGGGAAAGGTTATTGTTGGTGTTTGGTTTGGATATTGGATGGTGCAGAACCAAAGGAAGTGTTGATGGTGGAGAAGGAAGATTTGAGTAACATGAATGTGGGGTTGAATATTAAGGCACACTCTAGGGTTAACACTTGGCAAAATGTGCTATTTGCCATGCAGAAAGCTACTAAGGATATGCTTTTCAACACACATCAATTTCACATTGTAAGATCTTCTCTTTATTAAGATTAATGATCATAAAATATATAAAAAAGATGTGATGAAAAAGTCAAGTTCGAATATCATTCCTCATTTTTAGATACTTGAAATTTGTTTACTATGAAGGATATAATGGTGGGGTTAGTTATGTTCCCCAAAGGGTAAAAGCTAATTACTTTGTTAATATTATAATAAGGAAAGCAAAAAATTAGTTAATGGAGTCTTATATAAATTACACTCTACCTTATCAATTCATTTTTTAAATCTAATAATGAACCATCAAAATTTAACTTAAAAGTGACATGATATTCCTATTCTAGAAATCTTTATACTTATAAAGTAATAATTGTAGATGTTAGACTCATCATTTATACCATAAACACTTATTAAGTTGTTTATCCACAATGGAACACTGTAAAGATGTCAAATTCCAATTTCTCATGCTTTTAGGCTATAATAATAGGTGCATGCATGTTGGTGTTAATTATTAGCTACTCTAATGTTCTGAGGTATTTAAATTAAAGTTTGTAATTTTCCCTTTCACTTATTTATCCTTTAGGGGAATATACATAATGACGAAGATGTTCATTTTTATTATTGGTTTATAATTGCAAGTTAGAAAATACCACAAGAAGTACATTAACAAATTGCATTATATTACAAAATTGACGGTGTTGCTGGTTTTTCTGAATTTGTTGATGGTTTTGTAAAGTTGTTACATGATCCATGAATATTTCTATGGGTGAAATTTTAATATATTTTTTTCTTTGGCACGTCCATTGCTTAGAATATTGGGTTATTGATGATGTAAGGAAGTGAAAGTTCTAAATTTGAATGTTCTAAATTTGAAAGTCCATATTTGTTTGATGGATAAGATATATATACTTCACTATGGGTCAAACTTATAGTTATGATATTATTATTATCTTGATAATTATGAGGTGTATAATGAAGAGAGACTATTGCAAGTGCTCTAAAAGGATTTTTTTATTTAAAATTATGTTATTATAAGTCATTAATTTAAGATTAAAATTATGTTTCTAGCTAATATTGTCACATTGGACCATCTGATTAAACAGTTCAAATTTCAAAATTTTATATTTGGATGTATTTTCATTCATTCATGGCATATGCCATATTGTAATTCAATAAGATACATAATTGAATCTTGAAAGAAAATAGACTATTAAAACGATTTTACTTAATTTTAACAAATTTAGGATTAAAACAATCTGTTATATGTATATTATTTCCCCTATTTTTATTTAAACATTAATTAGAGTCTCAAAAAACTTGAATACTTTAAATTTGGGTACAATTCAATTAAAAAAATCAAACTTAAAGTTTAAACCTAATCTTATTCATCCTTACTTTTATCTTCACTTCAAACATCTTTAATTGTTCTTTGATTTCTCTAATTTTTAACAAACCTTTCCATCATAGATCATCAAAACTCAAAGGAAGAGGATCTTAAGAAAAATCATATGGAACCATTGTCCAATATATAAGTTTGGGTTCTCCCATCTACCTCAATCATAGTCATTCTAATCTTAGACAATATAAGATTTTTATTACATATTTCACATCATAATCATGCATTATTGGAAAATCTAATTATTTGAATTGGTGAGTATATATAAACCATTGGATTTTCCAAGAATGAATAACTAATATATAAAATAGGTTTTTTTCATTTACTCTTAAAGTAAGTGGATCTCATCCCATAACATATTTGAAAGCAAAATAGTATTATTGTAATGCAATGAGAGCAAAAACAATATTAAGTTCCCGACATGAGCATATTATTTGATCATAGTCACTTAACCCCAATTAAACATCATGCAATAATTTGTCCTGAATTAAGTGCTGTCAACATGCATATGCATGCATTGCTGGTTCTTCATACACAATAAAAAATAAATAACTTTGTTTAGTCTTACAGTAGATAAGTCTTATCAAGTCAATACTCACCTCTAATTGTGAGTACTTTTCTCATCCTTTACCACAATTGGTGGATACTTAAATTCTTTATCCCTATCATATTTATTCAAATTATTAAAATCCACCTTCATGATATCATATAAAATCAAAGAAATTAGTGTTCATATGTGGTCCAGAAAATAGTTATCGCTGTAAAAATATATAATATTTATAACCTTTTCTTGGGTTCATTCATTATAATAAGTTCTACATCAATTTTTTTTTATTTCATCATATACTATAACTTTGTTTAATAAAAATACAAGAATATTACTTCACAATATACCAAACCCTGAAAATGTAAACTTTTACATGTAAATAATGTACTAAGTTTAACAACAATATATTTATCTTTTTCAATTAAAAGGTATCATCTTCATTTTCTATTATCAAATTCCACCAATTAATGTTGGTTTAGTTGATGAGGAATTGCTCATGATCTATAAATTGTAAGTTCAAATTTCACTATTGACATAATTTTTTTTATTAATGGATAATATGTAAGTATATTCGAGTCTCAATTTATATTCCCAAGATCCACAAAATCCATTTGCATTATAAATGGGTAGAACAAATATATATTTAGAAATTTACTAAGAGAAATAAACATTCGAGTAAGTGGAAAAAACATATTTTACAATATAGATAAAAAAGGTTCTATACGAATGAGGTGTAGTCAAAGTCCAAATATATCCATCTCCTAATAAGATAAACACAAATATCATAGAGAATAATATTTTCATTTGTTATTCATTTTCATTTATTTATAGATTAAAAACAACTTTAATGTCCAAAAACTTTTATATACATCAATTTGATTCATAAAAAATTAAAAAAAGCACATTATAGTTTAATAGTTTTTTTTATAGAAACATTTTAATTAGAGGAAGAAACTATTTTGATTATAACTATTGAAACTAGTTTGAAGTTTAGTTTTCATAAAGAACAAATCTAGGAAACAAAATGCATATTCGCTATTTATTTTATTCATCCAATCTCCACAAAACTCGATAAACTCGACACTCTCTGTTCTATTTCTCAGCTCCAAAAAACTATAATCTTTCCCTTCTCTCTCACTATATTAACACAAAAAGCTTCAATTTTTGTGGTTAGATCTTCATCTTCCTTATTGGGTTATTCATTGTAAGTTTTCATTCCCAACAATAAATTATCTTTTTTGCAGTTTTAGATTGTTCATATGCTACTACTCTAGGACTGAATTTCTCACCAACCATTCACTATAACTCAACCCCGTGTAACTTAATTTCATTTTCATCCTCTTCTATACAAAAATTAAGTTAAAAGATAAATTTTTTTATCATTGTTCACAATATAATCATAACTTAGTGCTCCAAGTTTGATTTTTTACTTAACTTGGTTTGTAAATAAGGGCCAATTGAGAGTTTTTCTGGTTTAATTGATTATGGAAAGTGCCCTCTTGAGTGAAGATTTCACCCAGCAACTGAAAAGATGTAAATTTTGTTGAATTAATCTAAGCTGGTTTTTGTTGAATAGAACTAATATTTTGTGGAATTGGGTATGCTTAGATTAGCTTATTTTGATTTTAGAAAAGCTTATGATTAATTTTCACAAGAGAGTTCTTTTGCTAGGAATATTGTTTTTTGTTAATTGCAAACTATATAGCTCCGATACATAAATTAAAATGGTTGCCATAGCTGTATCTGATATGCATCATGAGTGGTGGCAATTCAGGCTGCTCATCCAGGCCAAAACAACTAAAGCATCAATCCCAATGGGTGGGGTCAGTTACATGGATTAAACGACATCATAAATTAAAAGAGCTTGAACATGAGGACTTCACAGGCGGTCAAACTTAATTGCAGAGGTGTGATGAGATCCAGTGCACTAGTGCTGGTATGATCGCACTTGGTCAAGCAAAAAAAATGTCCGCATCACGTGAGGACTTTTCACGTGATGTGCAGACTGGCCCGGAGGACTCAGGCTCTATTAGGGCAGTGGCCAAAATGGCTTGAGGTCTATTCGTGAGGGATTTTTAGCCTAAGCCCTCCTATTTATCGGATGGGTCCGACCCGGTCCGGCTTGTTAGGGCAACACATTTTGCTGGCTATTGGATACTTGTTTCATTTTATATACTTTCCTCTCGATGTACCTTTCAGTTATCTAATGAATTTTTTCTATATTAACATTATCTATATTGTGTTGTATACATGTACTTGTATTTTTTTGTATCTGTATCCCGCGTGTGTATTTATGCCCTTCTAGATTGCAAAATAAGATACTCCAAATATGGTCAGTTATATCTTATGTTTTTTTAATCTTTTCTTCTCTTTTATTTGAATCTTCAATGGTATTTCCTATCCAACGTCAGCATTTTGTCGGGCTACTTAGTTTGGGGGTTCTTTTGTTAAAGAGATCACATGAGTTGCTTACTATTTAGAGTTGCTTTAGGAGGTTGCACATGTTCTTTTTGCTTTTGACACGTTTCACTCATTGTGTTAAGAAGGACTGCGGGCTAATTTAATTCATTTTCCATTGCTTCTGTGCATTTCTCGCAGCACACTTATAGGCCGTGTTGCTCAGACTTCCATAATTGTCATTTAATATGTTGGAAAAGTAAATTTAACATAATTCATTATGATAAGTTGCTTTGCCATACATAGAAGTAAACTAGTCTGACTTGTGAATCCCACTGGCTTTTGAGGATATTCTGATATTGTTTTCCAAATAATATAATCTGTTTCTCTCACAACATGATTATTGCCTTTGTTCTTTTAAATTTGAATCATTGCCTGGTTCCATTTACTAATATAGTACATTATTTTTTTTTTGTAGCATCAGCCGGGTTTGCATTCTTTTAGCAAGCATCTTGGTTTCTTATATGGAGAATACCTGCATACCTGCCATTGATAAATGGTGAAGAATTGGTCCAGATCCAGAATATAGTTGTATGAGCATACATTTATAGAAGTTTCTAAATAAATGGGGACTATTACTCGCAGGTTTAATCATTAGACATCTTTAACTCTGTTATTCTTTTTTGTTCTGATAAATTTCGTATATGCTAGTTAATGACATTTTCCAATTCATTGGTTGCAGTTTTACTAGCAAAAAACCAAGTGAAATTATGAGGCTAATTGTCACGACATTTATTGGAGTGATTTTTGGCTTCTTTTTAGGAGTATCATTTCCAACATTGTCAATAACAAAGGTGCAGACTGAGTATCTTATTGTTGAACCTTGAGTTGTTACTTTTTGTAGATGGTTTTATGTTATTGGGCATAAATAGTGAAAATGCTAACAGTCCTTCACGATTTGCAGTTGAATCTCCCATCTGCCCTGCTTCCTTCCGTTGATCTCTCTTACATTGAAGACAAATATGCAGGTCACTATGATTGGTCTTTTATGAAGAATAATAACAGAAGCTCATCTCGGTATCAATCATCAAATGATACTTCGAAGGTAAACATTTTATTCTGTCATTATTATTAAGAGCTTTTAAATTCTGAGCTAACAGGGATATTATATAGTTCACTTCATAACTAAGCCTGCTATTATTGAGAGAAAAAGGATAATATGTCTTCTGGCACTACAAGTTACATTATAGCATTCATTTTGCATATGCTTGTTCAGTATACATTATTGATAAAGAATCAGAGAGATAATTACGTAATCATATCTTAATCAAAAACATAATCTGATAATCATAACATCATTCTTAACAAATTTCAACACTCCCCCTCAAACTGGTGCATATATGTCGAATTCATCCTGCTTGGTCATTCGGATATATTTTTCATCCCTTTCAAGTGCTTCCAAGAATGATTGTGTTATATAGTATTTGAAAATTGGCTATTTTCTTTATATTGATCTCTCACTTGCTCCTTATTTTCTTGGTAGATTTGGGTTCCATCAAATCCAAGAGGTGCAGAAAGATTACCTCCAGGCATAGTTGATGCTGAGTCTGATTTTAATTTGCGTAGATTGTGGGGTAAGCCCAGCGAGGTGTGTATCCTAAAACAGTTTATATGCTGAATGTGGCCACAATCTTCAAATGTCATTAAAAACCACTTTTTATGGTTTTTCCTTCCGTTTTCCGAGGGGGTAGAGGTATTGAATTGAAGAATATAAAGCATGTTCTTTTTGCATTCTTGGAAATAATGTAGCTAAATACAGTACACGAGGCTCCCGCTTTGTGGGGTCTAGGGACGGTAGATGTATGCAGTTTTACCCTGCAAATGGAGAGACTATTTCCAGGATTTGGAGCCGTGACCTATTGGTCACTAAGCAACAACCTTAGCACTGTGCCGAGGCTCACCTTTTTATGTGTTGAACTTATGCTATAGTAAAAAGTAACTCATGTAGACCAAGCATTTAATAAAGTCGCACTTCGCAGGATTTAGCTACCAAGCCGAAGTACCTTATCACCTTCACTGTTGGTTATGATCAGAGAGATAATATTGATAAAGCTGTGAAAAAGGTCTTGGTCCCTTTCTCTCGGGTTGCACATACTTGTTTGTTTATGTGTCTTTTAACTAAAAATATGCTTGAACAGTTTTCAGAAAACTTCACAATCCTTCTCTTTCATTATGATGGCCGAGCAACTGAATGGGAAGAATTTGAATGGTCAAAGAAGGCTATTCATGTGAGCACTCGCAAACAGACGAAATGGTAAGTAGCTACTTTATGTTCATCATTTTTTGGATGACAAAATTTCATTGTACTTTTTTGCAGCTAATTATGTTTTTTGTTTACCGAATTAAAAGTAGTTTATCATTTCAATATGCTAGCATATTGACCACTTGAGTTTTTCCTCTCCTAGGTGGTATGCCAAGCGGTTTCTGCATCCCGACATTGTGGCACCATATGACTATATTTTTATATGGGATGAAGACTTGGGGGTTGAGCATTTTGATGCAGAGGAGTGAGTTTTTGATATGGCAAGCAATTGTTCTTAAGGTTTTTGTTTAATTTGATTTTTACATATGGTGTTGTTATTTCCATTGCAGGTACCTAAAACTGGTAAGGAAGCATGGCTTGGACATTTCACAGCCAGCTTTGGAACCTAATAAAGGGTTGGTATGGCAGATGACAAAAAGAAGAGATGATGAAGAAGTTCACAAGTAAGAATAATTTGAGCCATGCTCCATTTTTCTTATGGTTGTCATTTGAAAGAATGTGCATTTACTTCTTTATTTTCTTGGTTTTCTATTAGAGTAACCGAGGAGAAACCAGGACGGTGTTTTGATCCGCACATGCCTCCTTGTGCAGCGTAAGTAACTATGAAAGTATTCTTATGGGGTGTTTGGAAGAGCTTATTTAGGCTTATGAGAATATCTTATTTCAAAACAACTTATTGAGTTAGTGCTTAATTAAGCTGTTTACTCAAACACGTCCTTACTGTATTATCTTGTCTACTTGCACTGAATCTAATTGTGTCATATGAGTGCAGGTTTATTGAGATTATGGCTCCAGTGTTTTCACGAGATGCATGGCGCTGTGTGTGGCATATGATTCAGGTTGGACAGTTAATCATAATTGTTTAAAAAATGTCCATTCACTAATTATTACAATGTTTCTTTAAGTAATGTATGTATTATGATTGAACACTCTTGGCGTTGCAGAATGACTTGGTCCATGGGTGGGGTCTTGATTTTGCAATGAGAAAATGTGTTGAGGTTAGTCCATTCCATCATTTTTTCAAATAATCTAAAATCTAAACTATTTAATTATAAAAGTGGTCTTACCACCATAGCCACAACAACGTCGCCTTTGGCGCATAGATCGAACAAAATAAAGTGTCCTGATCTCTTTGGTTCCACTCTTTTAGTGTAACTAAGTGTTCCACATTTGAACCCCTGTGCCTATTCTGTTCTATGTCCGTTCTAGCATATCTACTGAATGCTACTCAAAGAATGCTTTTAAACCGTTATCCTCTTTATGTGATATAGCCGGCCCATGAGAAGATCGGAGTTGTTGATGCTCAGTGGATTGTTCACCAAGGTATTCCCTCGCTAGGGAATCAGGTATTTTGTCTGCCATGATTATTCTTTGGACTCAATATTTTTACCCAAAAATGATGCCATAAAATGCTTATTATTCATGTTCTTGGTAGGGCGAATCAGAAGACGTTGGGAAACCGCCACGGAACGGGGTATGTTTCAAATTTCAGCTTTATTGCATTACATGCTATATTTTTTGGTTACTTCCCTCAAGACCTATGGCATTTTGGCTTCTTCCATGCCCGGAAAACATTTGTCATCATACTCATTGTGTCACTCCCTTTATTGGTGAAAGAAATAAATTACACAAAAATAGTAAGGAACATTTGTCGGGTATTTAAATCAAGTTATTCAACGACACATTGTGGGATATCATATGATATCCATGTTTTACCACATGAAAAGTCTATTAATCTAATGAACATGCTTTGCTATTATTTAATGGACTTTGGTTATGAAATATGTAAATGTTGATGTTTTCCATATTATATTATTGGTGGCAGGTTGAGCATAGGTGTAGAATGGAGTGGACAATGTTCCAAAATAGGATGGCTTATGCAGAAAATGCTTATTACAAATCTATGGGAATTGATATGTCTAAATCCACCCCTCCTTAAGGGACAACCACCCAAGTTCACAAATTATGTAATAGTAACTAATATAAATTCAATGTGAACACTCCATTGCTTAAAGTGTGTAAATTAAGTGGAGAAAACACATCAATATTTGTGGTATTGGTGTATTTAGTTTGAACATTATGCAAGTGTATCTAGGCCTATGAGTCCTTCAATCTGAGGTCACAACCAAACTCTTTACCTAAGGAGGACTAAGAAGGATATATATCCACATTTATAAATGTGTTACATAAAAAACACTGAAGAAAACAAGTTGAAAACACAAGATTGTAGTAGGGTCTTTTTCAAAATCAGGTGTTGGATGCAAATTGGATATGCGGGGTTCTAATATCCTTTACCTAAGTTTGAATAGTTAACTATTAAATGATCTACACATCATAGGATAAAAAGGATGAGAAATTTATTAAAGTAGATATATTGATCTAAAGTTTATGTTAAATTTTAAATTTTAAACGTTATACTTGTTCTACATGTTTAAACCAATTGAATTAGAATGAAGTTTGTTTGGTTTATTTGGTTTTGACTAACTGTTACAATAAAATCAAACCAACTCAATCTATGTACTCTTATAAAACTAAAAGGAAATTAAAGCAGAAGGAAGAAACAAACACCATGCAAATCACATACTAATTATGATAATGAGTAAATATCATATATGAAATAATTAAAACATTCTTAACAAGAGTAAGACCTTGATGTTTTATTTAAGCTAAGATTATTATTGCATATTTCTATATAGAATTTCATAGCCCTGCACATGAAGCACCTTATATAGCTAAAGCTATATTGCACCCTTCATAGATATGAGCCTAGCAAGTTCAATCCTTCTGTGCTCATGCTTAATAAAAGAATCAGCTAGTTGATCCACACTCACAGTGTAATTAGAGTCTTCTACTTTTACTTGTGCTACATGATCCTCATTGTTGTTGTTGGTTTTGAAAGATACATGACCCTTGTTATGGTGTGGACGATCCAAGTGTTTGTGCAGTGCAGGTTGTGTTACTTCATGAACTTGGTAATCTTTGTTGGGACACCATCCATAAATCTTGGAGTTTTGGTATGCCATTTTCTTATCTAGGTAGGGGTTAAGGGTGCTTTGTTTAAGGTTGTGTATAGTTTCATGTTTTGTAATTTATTCATTTTTCTATGGTACTGTTTAGGAACTATACTCATTAGTGAATATGCTATGCTATTATTTTATTATTATTCTGCAGTGATAAGGCTGAATCTAATACCTCTAACTTTGAGCAAGAAGTAGAGGAAAAGTAAAGTAGGATTAATGGCCTTTAGGCACCCATATGGGACTTTATGGAATATCTGAAAATAGTGCAGAAAACTCTGTCATTCAATTTGATTCTTTCCACATTTATAAGTTGGTCATGGTTGGTTAAGGATTAACCAACTAATCTTCATCAATGGGCTAAGAAATATTTATAATATATGTTAATGTTTTATCTTAAAACTATTTTATAATGAGAAGGGTAACCCAATATGTATTTAATTCATGGTAAAAAAACTTTATTGAGATTTGATACGTGTTGGGAAGTAAGTCTCACATCGCTTACCTCATTGTCTCGGGAAAAGTTTAAATACTTGTTGGGCTACTCCTCTCATTGCCAAGTGGTTTTGAAATAAATCAATATAAACATCTTTTGGAAGCAATTCATATCTAATGAATTATGAGTATCTCCCGAAACAGATTAATGTTTATTGAAAACTTGTTTGAATCTTAGAAACATTAACAAATAAAAACAACTGATAACTGTTAAGAAACTAGAGCATTATCAAATTGAAAAGAGATACCCTTTCCTCAAATAAGCAATATGATCTTAGAAGGTTTTTAGTTTATGTTGAGAATGATGTGAGTGCTTGAGAAGGAAAAGTTGCCAATGTTTGAACACATAAACAGATTGATGAGAAATGAATTTCTTTCACACCAGAGTTAGTTTATCTAGCAGGTCATAGAGAGTAATTGGATAATGTTATATATACAATAGATGTTACTAGCTGACCAAAAGGGTTTAACCTGTTCTAACAACCTAGGCACATTTGTCATGTTACAAACAAGCACAGTTATATTAACTTCTGGAGTTAATTAGTTACCAAAATGTTTGTACATCACTAGCTACAACAAAATGTTTCATGATGAATCTTGAAATCACACATTGGATGAAGAAGCAAATAATCAGAGTGATTATAATCAAAGACATCTCCATAACTAAGTTTAAACTTAAAACATATACCACCATTATAGTTCAACCTTTGGGAATCTTATTACATGAAGAAAACAAGAAAGAACACACATTTTATTGGTGTCTTAATATTAGACACCCTTTGCTATCCACACACCCTTGTAGCCACCATGACCATATGGATTTGCATGGAAACCATGATCTCCTCCACCATAATTATGCCCTTCATATTTCATTTCCTCCTTATATTCTTTGTACTCCTCAATATTATATCCACCATAATTGAACTTGTTGGGAATGCTTGAAATATGTGATTAGATTAATCCCATATCGCCTAGTATTGGAATAGAGTAGAGTAACCAATGTTATATATTGGACTCAGGTACCTTGTTGTAATGTGCACCAGATACAAGCACATAATAGAAACACTCCATGGGCACTTGGGCTCATGGGCGTGCTAGAGTTTGTAATCCTTATTCTCTAATAATATCTTGGTAGTCGCTCAGCGCTCCCGGGGACGTAGGCACAAATAGGCGAACCCCGTTACCAAATTCTTTGTTTCTTCTCTTCTATTTATTCTATGTATTATTTGATTGCTTTGTGACCAATGTTGCGCAACGATTGCTTCTACCGTTAGTACCAACAGAACTTATTGGTACCACCCCCATTAGAAAATTGATGATGAGAATATGAATGAGTGGCACTACCTAACTTATTGATACCATAGCCATGATGAGCATAGTTATTTGGCATGGTTTCATCAAATAAGTCATGGTTCCATCCACATTCCATTATCACCATAATAGCATTGTTGTTGTTGAAATCCAAGACCCTTTCCCATGTTATTGAATTTTACTATATGATTGGGTTGAGATAAGAGAAATTGTTATTTGTTTAGTAAATATACACTACTAAACATGTTGTTTACTATATAATAAAGTATCTCATTCTCTTCACACTCCACTCTTCTATTATCCCAACTCAACATGTTGTTTCAAATAGAAAGAAAAAGGTAGGTCCTACCGGGAGTCGAACCCAGGTCGCTGGATTCAAAGTCCAGAGTGCTAACCACTACACCATAGAACCAATTTGTTTGTATAATAGAAACATAATTACTACTCTACTTTTAGACAGAAGATTGGGAGTAAATGGAAAAAACCTACTCCATTTCATAATTATTTATTCTTAGGCTATAATGTAGAGTAGATTTTTTCCATAACAAATAATGTGCTTCTCACAACTGATGAGTGGGTCAATTGACATTTTCTTGTTCTACTTTTCAAAGTCCAAATTTTAGCAGACAAAACTTTCATCATTGTTATATATATTTTAGGTTGGAAAACAAGAATACCAACTTCTAAGCATCACCAATGACTATAAGCAAACTGTTTTATACTGAACGAACAAAAAAGATACTACATTTTTTCAACAAAAAAAACAAAAACTGTTACTACAAACTTGTGTATAAAAGAGCTACATTAAACATGACATTAGTACAAACGTGTGTGAATAAATTATTAAAAGTGTAACATCATGCTTATATAGTTATAAGAAATGTATAATATAAGATAGGAATATTCCTGCTTGGCATGGCAAGTAGTAATTTAATATAGTTGACCCAAACAAGCAAGCAAAGAATTTCCTCAAAATCATTGAAATGAAAGGCAAACTTACACAGCAATTCAACTCCAAATACATTGTTACTACCTTTTTTATTACAATTCATAACTCCTACTCCACCACCAACTTCTCAAACCAACCAACCACTTCTTCCTTACACGCCTCAAACTATTCTTCAGTTTTTTTTTTCATAAGAAACTAATCCTGTAATTTCAACTTTCACTACTTCATCATCATAATCATAAGAAAGATTAGATTTTGACTTGATGGGGGGGCAACAAAGGAAGAAGATTAGTCATAGAGCAAGGAATGAGATTATGGGTTTCACAAATTCTCACAAGCCTGCAGGGCTAGACCTTATGCAAAACTGTGATCTTCCTCCACCTTCTAAGGTTTTCATGGGGCCGGATAAGGCTCTTATGTTGTCCATGGATAGGGTATGTAACATTGGATGTAAAGAAGAACATAGCAAAAGCTCGGGAACTTGTGGAATTGAAAATGGTGATAATGATGGTGATAAAATGGAGCTTCTCAAGGCGCTGCAAGCGTCTCAGACACACGCCAGAGAGGCGGAAAAGAAGGCTATGGCTCTGAGAAAAGAAAGGGATATTCTTTCCATGGCTTTGATGGAGGAGGCTATGCATTTGTTCGCTTTTCGCCAACAGGTGAGGTTTCTTGAATTGCAAGTTTGGAACTCACAATCCCAATTGCAGCAGCAACAGCCAGCTATGTCTTGTTGCCACCACGACGGAGGGCCAGAGGGAGCATTAGGATCATCCAAAGAAGATGGTGGCAATGGTGAAGAAAGGTCAAATGTCACCTGGGTTATGGCTTTGGTTTTTTCATTGGGAATCGGAGTGACCACTGCATTTGCTTGCAGATACTTACTCTGAATAGCCCTATTGCCATTGAATTTGTGTTATAACATGGATAATGATCTGCATATCTTACATTTTGTTTTATGTAACCATACACATATAATCATGCAACAAGTCCACAGTATCATATTGTGATTAATGAATATAAGTTATTATCTCTTTCTGTTAAATTACTGCACTGATATTAGTGGCCTCTGCATGCAAGGGGAAAGCCATTTTCTTAGGGCTAAACGATATCAGAAAAGATGGCATTATACAAAAGTTCTACGAGATAACCTAATGCACAAAAGTAGAGCATATTAGTTAGTTAAGGGTGAGCTGTACAAATTGCTATGTTTATGTACAAAGCTAAACTTCGAATATATTATATTGATCAAATACAGCATATATGGCCATTTATATGTAGGTCATGTGTATGTTTCTCAAATGGCTATAACAATCCTCACTGCTTCCAAAAAACTCCAAGCAAACCCAGCAGACATGTTTTCCACACTTGCACTCAATGTGGTTGCACCCATCGACTTTCTCAATTGTAAACCCACACACGGGGCAACACTTGACGTGTTCTTTTCCCTTGCACCACTCCTTCAGAGATGAGTCAGGATCTTTCTTGAACTCTCTGTATTTATCACATGAAACATATGGATGATACTCTAAGTGGCACCTGGTACAAGTCTCTGAGTAACATACCCCACAAGCAAATGGCTCACCAGGTTCATCGGGATCAGCAACACGATAAATTGAAGGGCAGTCAGGAGATGGGCAAAACCTGAAAGTTCCCCCACTTGAGGCCACAAAAGCTCCCAAAGAAGCGTTGAAAAGTTCCTCCAACTTAACATATGATAAGAGAGATCTCAAGTCTGCAATCAGAAAGGGATGTCCACAGCCACTGTGCGCACAACATATAGGGAAACTACCTTGGTTTCGAATAGCAGATTCACATTGCTCAACCAGACACAACTGGCAGAACAAATGACCACAGCCTTCAAGCCACACTCCATCTTCAACCTCGCACAAGCAAATTGGGCATGTAGGTCCAGTGTAAAGTCTCTGAACCAAAGAATGACATGAACGTGCAATCTCGAAAATTATTTCCTGCACTCTTGGTTTCAGCTCCTTGTTGCCACGAAGAAAGATAATCTGACGGCGAGTGTCGAGTATAGGATCTGACCCAGGTACCTTCTCTTTTAGTCCATGGAGATCTGGCCCAAAATTCTTAACCACTTGCTTCATTAGATCAGGAGGTAGATCTCTCCCTATGAGATGGATTTCTAACTGCTTTCTTTCATGGAGAGAGAGAAGCAATTGAATCAGCTTCTGCTGAGCAAAAGCGACCTTGTCAGGGGGACCAAAAACCCGGATACTCAGGTTGTGCTTGTCAAGAAAAATGTAAGTTCCTGTCTCTTCCTGTAATGAGTTTTTAAGATTAAAGCCATCTCTGGTCAACATGTTCTGTACAACTATCGGGGTGAGGGTGTCATTTTCAATTGTTTTCCCCCTTGATAGTTCTTCCAGCGGTCTTCTAACGTCTGCCACTGTCTTTGTGGCATTGGCTGTTATTCTCACTCGGAAGGAACCATTAGGAAATCTGTCCAGGATAAGCTCAAGTCCTTAATCAAGAAAATTAAAGACTGTCAGTGGTCAAATTAAAATAAGAAAATATATAAACGATATTGCAATAAAATATATCTCAGTCTAAATAGGCTTCCAACAAACCGTGGATAAACCCATTTACAACAATAATGTAAAGTGTCGTAAAATTTTAAGAAATTCAGCAACATAGTATGCATAAAACTTTCATTCGACCCACTCAATCAGGTCGATGTTAAAAGTTCCAAGTATTATTTGTAAACAAGAAAGTGCTATAGCATTGGAGTAATCAACACAAATTAAACTAGTGAAGAAGAAACTCCAAATGGGTAAATACCATGTTGTTCAAGCAGCAGTTAGGACATTGGACCAAAATCAAAACCATGTGTAAAATGCATATAACAACAACCAAACCTTAATCTGATTAGGTGGAGTTGGCTACATGTATAATGCATAAACCATTAAAAATAATTAAAAGAGCCAGCTAGCTTTCTACGCCGAATATGTGAACATATTGCAAAAATTAAACTGACCATGGCAACTTTTATTATAAGAATTAAAAGTAAATTGTTTAAATACCATTCTAAATTTAATAAAAATAACAAGTTGCAACCATGTAGACTTGTCAGGCTTAGCATCTAAAAAGTGGCATAGAAAGCATCTGTAAAAGAAAAGGAACAAAATGGTAACATACCATTCACATTTTTGAACCTTGCAAGTACTTCCTCCAGTTCTTTCTTAATCACGCTATACACTGGTACAGGAAATACCAAGGAGCTATGGAACATCCGTTGACACATTATCTTCTGCCATGAAAAACATCCCGGCAACACTTTCCCTTCAATTTGCTCCAAAGCTTTTGCTGCCTCTAAATGTAATCTTCCATCAAAAGTGATGAAAGCTTTCATGAATGTATCCCTTGGCTCAGGTGGGAACACCTGAACTCTGCAAGAGCTAATGTGTGGGCTTATTTTGGGCATTAAGGGGGAAATTTCTTTTAGAAGTGCCTCTTCCAAGACACTGCATGGTGGATTTCCAATGCCATCTCCTCTGACCAAGAAAAAATCCACAATCCTTCTACTTGTTGCAGCTCTTAATTCATCTAAAATTTCATTTTGTGAGAGCTCCTTGTCAATCCCACCAATTGCAATACAATCTGCATTCTTTGTGCTAACTTCACATCGAACATACCTCCCTCCTATTGCAAGGTTATAGAAATCTCCCAACATGAAATTGACATCATTTATGTCACATTTAACAATGCCAAACCCCTTGCTAGGCCTGCGAGGCCAAATAATTTTTGCTTTAACAGCAGGAAATAAAAATGTTTTATCTCCTCCGACAGCAGTTTGTGAAGGAACAACTTTCAAGGGTGAGCCACAAAACTCCTCTCCATCTAGATCAGCAGCTATTTCGGCAGCATCAGGGGAGATAAATGTTATCTTGCCCCACTTTTCACTCTCTTCAACATCCTTCACCGTGCCTGTGAACTTTTGTACAGCACAGATACCACCGGAGGTGTTCTTGTCAAAAAACATCAAGAGCTCCTTGTCATCAATTGCATTGATGTTTGGGTGACACACATCAATACTCAAGAAACGCTTCTCAAGTTCCAAATGCTTTATCTCAGCCCCAGACCCAAACAAAGCTACAGAAGGTGAGACACCATGATATAAACATTTTTCCACACATTCAGTATGAAGCCACTTTTTCTCATATTCTAAAACATCATTAACAAACCCAAGGGCAGTTTCCATATCATGCGAAGTGGCATATAACTGAATGTCATTCTTGCCAGCATTGACTTCAATGAAGATACGCTCATCCATACAAGCTTTTCGTATCCGAGATGTCAGACCAAGCATACTACTGTTGCCTTTCCCACGAAATTTCTTGAGAAGAATAGATCCTAAACCAGTCAGCCTCCTCATCTGTAACTTCCGCTTTTCCACCTTGGATACATCAAATGGGGGAGGAGGGGAGAGGTTGTACAGTGAATCAAAGTCAAAAGCAGTTACACAGACCAGATAATTATTAGAAACTGAAAGAAGTTCACCAAAAACCACCCAACTAGGTTTGTGAGCAAATACGCGCAATGAACAAGATGGGTGTAATTGAACAAGTTGCCCAGTTTGTGCCACTTCATAACCGAGTTGATCGCAACCAGAGTACATGGCTACATTTTCAGCATGTGAAGAAAGTATAACCATTTTCAGATACTTATCATAATCAGAGGGCTTAGAAGGGTTCCAGTGCCAGTAACTTGGAGTAACAAGGCAAAGTTCACGCTCAAGACAAGATTCTAGCTCCATGATGGTGTCTTGGCATCTCCTCATTGATTTGCCATTGATGCTGTTTTCCCAGCACCATTTGTTCCTCCCTTCTCGAGGCAACGCTTCCCATTCCTTGTACACTGAGAGTAGAGTAAAGAGGTCACCATCACAATGGCAAAATTGAACTTTAAGACAGTCGGATCTATTCTTATCGTCTTCATTACCAACTCTGCAAAATATGGTGCTGGCATTGGCCATCAAAGCAGCAAGGACAACGCCTTCTCTACCCAAACCATGACGGGAACAGCCAAGAATGAGTTTACCAAGCCTAGGTTCGACCCCCATTCTTACCAAGTATCTGCCTTCATGTGTTAATTCATGAACATTTTTGTTCAGTCTAATGACTCCTAGTTGAATTAGATTCTTGATCGCCATCTCAATAGAACTAGAACTTGGAGCATCCACAAAATCAAATTCCTGCACATTCTTCACTCCTAAAGCAAGGATCCTCAAAACTGCTACACCAAGATGAACTCGCCGAATCTCCGGTTCTTGAGTTGGTTCCATGGACTGATAATCAGCTTCCGAGTACAGTCTATAGCACCAACCAGGCTCAGTTCTCCCAGCACGGCCAGCTCGTTGAAGAGCAGAACTCTGGCTGATCTGGCAAACCTTAAGTACATTCATCCCAGTGCTAGGGTCAAATCGACAGTCTTTAACAAAACCAGAATCTATCACATACTTCACACCAGGAATTGTAAGTGATGTCTCTGCAAGATTTGTTGCAAATATCACTTTTCTTTTTCCAGGGTAATTCTGGAAAACATGAAATTGCTCTTCAGATGAAAGTTTTCCATGTAAGGGCAAAGAAACTGCTAAGGGATCTCTAAAATTTTCACAAGCCCACTCTACTTCTAGCTGGGAGGTCAGAAAGGCAAGAATAGATCCCTCTTTCTCTGTTTTATGAATTTCAGTTGCTACTCTCACAGTATCAGAAACATATGATGCAATAACAGCAGAACCAGCATGTCCCGTGTTGTCAGAAGGAACATATCTCACATCCACCGGAAAGTTTCTCCCAAGCACATGAAGAATTCCACATCCATAGAAATAATCAGATAGCTGCTTTGCATCGGCTGTAGCAGACATAATGACAAGCCGCATGTCAACCCTCCAAGAGAGTAAATTCTTGATCAATGCCAACAGTAAATCAGTATTTAAGCTCCTTTCATGAGCTTCATCAATTATGATGCATGAGACCCCAAGAAGATTCTTGTCACTCATGTAGTGCTGCAATAAACAGTTGTCTGTCATGAATGTAATTCTGGAATTAAACCGGTGTGAGGATGAAAATGTAGAATAACACACGATTGAATTGTCTCCATAACATCCACTGCTTTCTTCCTGGACCCTTTGAGACACTGATTTGGCAGCAATTTTACGAGGTTGGGTGCATACAATGGACTCATTAGCACCAATACCTGAATCAGCTAGAAACTGTACCAGCTGTGTACTCTTTCCGGAACCAGTCTCTCCAATTAACACAGTTACCTGTACAAACAAACACTAGTCAGAAAAACATCAATAAAAAATTTATATCTAGCAGCAGTACAATTCATAGCATTCACAAGTCAACAATAGATACACAAAGTTGCAAACTTGAAAAGCAAAATTCAATATGGAGCCCAAAGGTTGTTAAATTTTGTGGAAATTTGACAAGTATCCATCTCTCAATATCAGACCAAAATTTGCGAGTCTTTCACATTAGTTGTTTTTTTATGACAAAACCTCGATATAAAGGAGCCACTTTTTGGACCCAACTAAACCAAGTTTAGCAGGAAGGCCCATCATGTCCTACATGTTACACCAATCCCTACAACCCTCCTTATTGATGAAGAAAAGAAGATTTAAACAACTTAACTATTCAATAACTTAACAATTTCTTGATCGATTATCATAAAAGATTGACACATTTTTCAGTCAACAAGACTCATACACGAGATTTGTGATCTAGATGGAACCAAGTTCCTTGCCACTCTAAGCAATTTGGTATATTTCACATGAGATGGCCAAAAATATATATTTTTGTGCGGCAATATTCGTCTGTAATGTTTTGATTATAAGTGATTCTGAAGTCTGAACACACAGAAAGCTACTAATCCAAAATCAAACTTGAAAAATATCATTCAAAATAAAAACAACCTAGAAAACCCACATTCAAAATCTGTTTGTAATGTATTGATATAAGTCATTCAGAACACACACAAGATAAACACACAAGATACCTGCTGAGAATGAACTTTCTGAATAATATCAGTCCTATAAGCATAAATGGGCAACCCTTCTTCAAGTCTGCGCCTTTCTCTCATGATCATGCAATGAACCTTCATCCAATCTAATCTTCCTTCAAACTTAAACACAGAAGCAACACTTTCCTCATTATTCTCCTCTTCTTCCTCTTCCTCTTCCTCTTCCTCTTCTTCCTCAAATTTCTTCACTAAACACTCCATTGCATTCTTAAATTCCCTTACTCTCTTCTCAATCAGTTTTTTCTCAGTTTCAAACCCTTTCTTCTTCTCCTTTCTCTGATTATAAACCGGAATCGGCAACGGCTTACTCAGCATCTTCGAAACACTCTCAATCTCCTTCGATAACCGTTCTATTTCAACGTTCAATCGTTTCACTTCTTTCCCTTCCATCAAACACTTCACGTGGTACGAAAATAGGTTTTTCAATCGCCGTTCGAGTTCGTGCATGTCGGAATGTACAACAACGTATGACGTCAGTTCCGGCGTCAAATCGTGCATTTCTTTCAGCCGACTCTGCCAGAACCAGCCCACGGCGTCGAGCGCGTCGCACCACTGCCGAAAACCAAGCACGGCGGTGACGCGATCACTGCCGGAGAAAGAGGTATTATCCGGCTTGGAGTTGCATTCAGAGATTATCGCCGCAACGTCGTCCCGGAGGAATGAACGGCGGCCGGGGAGTAGGGTGATGACGAAATTAGGGCGGCGAACGGTGGAATTGTTGGCGGGAGAGTGGACACCGGGCTTCCAATGGTAAAAGGAATGGCGAGAAGGACGGGAGTTGTGACCACCGTGAGGTGAAGGTGGTGGTGGTTGAAGTTGGGAATAGTGGTGGTGGCGCGTGGTAGTAGTGGTGGCGTTGTGTGAGTTAAATTTCTTCATGGCGTTTGGGTTTTAGTGCACTGTGTTGTGTCACACACTCTCTCTCTCTTTGTTATGTGTTCCTTCCTCTCACGCTATTTATCTTGTTCCTAATTTTTATCTCTTTTTATTTCAAATTTTCCATTTTTTAAAGTGAAATTCATAGTTCTATTATTATATAAGAAAAAAAGATTTTTTATGACACTTTCTCCATAAAAGTTTTCACTCCGAAGCATGTTCATTGCTTATGGTAAGGTCTTATACATTATAACGATATATATCACTATTATTGTACTTAATGGAAAAATATATAATTCTTAATTTTAAGAACATGAATAGTTTCTACCTACTTCAAATTTTCATTTATTGTGCTAATACAATAAATTAAAATTGAAATCAAATTGTTTCATTTTCTACAACTTTTCTGGTATCATGTTTTGATTTCTTATTTTAATTTTGTTATAATATTCAATTTTGAAATTATCATTTATTTTCATTATGTGTTTGAATATGCTAATACATAGGTAACATTTGTGTTCTTAACAATGTGAATGTACGGATAACATGTATGTTTTAACCAATGTTATTAAAACCGTACCGGTTATCAAACCGGTTAGGGTACTGGTATAGTGGTACAGTGGTTCAACCAGTGGTTCAGTAATTAAACCGCATGCCGGTTAAACCGGACATACTTGCTTATATATATATATGTAAACCTATAACAAAAAATTTCAAATAAGTAGATATTCATATTTATAATCCATATTCATAATTTACTTCAAATTCACACAAACAAACAACATTAAGTCTTTAATAAAATCAAAGTCTAAAGTACAAAACATATATTTATCCAAAATTATCACTTAACAAACGCAAAATACAAATAAATGACCCAAGTATCAATCATTGAAGTTGAAGAATTGGTGAAGAATTGAAAATTTGAAATTTAAAAAAAAAAAAAAAATTAATGTACAAACCAACCGGTTTTCACCGGTTTTGACCGGTTCTATTGCATATGCGGTATAACATACGTACCGTACCGGTTAGGGGTCCGGTTCACCGGTTTTCCGGTTGAACCGGCCGGTACGGCACGGTTTTCAAAACTATGGTTTTAACTAAGGGAATACACAAGTAACTTGTGTGCTCTTAGATTATACGGGTAACATGTGTGTTTTAAACCATGCGAATACATGGTTCACATGTGTGTTCTTAACAATTTGAACATGTATTTCTTTTAAATATATGAATGCTAATACACAGGTAACATGTGTGCTCTTAGCAACGAGATTGTACGGGTAACATGTGTGTTTTAAACCATGCGAATGCATGGTTCACATGTGTGTTATTAACAATACATTAATTGAACATGTATTTCTTTTAACTATGTGAATGCATGTGTAACATATATATTTTTAACTATATAAATGTTCATATAATATCTGTATTCTTAATCATAAGACAAGAAAGTATTGTCTTTTGCGTATGCACGAATAACTTGCTAGTTATAGTTTATACTTTTAAGTGATGTGATATGATCTAGGCATAAGTTAATTGTTTGATAAAATCTTATAAATGAATAAATTTTTTGTATTATCCATATATATATATATATATATATATATAACAGCCAGCTCAACCATTATATATACCAACTCAATTATTTAAGTTCCAAACAAATTTCCTATTCAAATATTGAATTGGAAATAGTAATATATATGTTAAATGTTTGTAGTTGGTGCCTTTTTCTTTTTTATGTTCCATTTGATCTTCAATGCAATTTTTCTTCTTTTTTTTGTGTGCTTATTTTGCATTTCTAAAACTTATGTCTTTTTTTCCTCGAATTTATAAAGTAAATAATTAAACATTTGCCACGTGTATAATGATATTTGCTGTGTGAGACACATTTTCTCAGCCTCAATCATTTGAGTGAGAGACACTCTTTCTATGGTTGTTGGTGTTCCTAATAAACTGTTCATATAACACTTATTTAGGGTGTTGCATCCTATGTGGATTTAACTTCATATAATCCAAACTAATATTTGGAATTCAAATATATATATTTTTTCAAGGGGCTCATGAGAGGTTTTATAATTAAGGATTAAAATGGGAGAAATAAGTGAGTAATAGGGTGTGCGTAATATTTTGAATTAAATTAATATATTTTTAAATGTCTTAAATGAATAATCTGTTCCCAGATAATTCCAGCTCAGACATTATCGAGCTACAACTGTAACAGGTAAAATATAGAATAAATTTCTCATTCTAATATTAATAATTTAAAATCAAAATCTTAACTTCTTAACTTTAATATTTTATTACTAATTGGCACTCAACATTTTATGTATTTGATTTATACTTCGTAGTTGTTTTAAACAAAATATTTTCTAAAAATAAAATTAAGTAACATAAGTTTGTAGTTTAAGTGCAATATACATTATTATTGTAAATATTTATATAAAATCTACATCATTCACCATTCATTTTGATTACCTTTTTGAAGATTCAATAATGATTAAATATAAATGGTAAATGATCCTACATTATCGGTGCATAAATAAATATGTAATTTATTTAAAATTTGAATGATAAAATTGGTAAGCAAATTATTGAAAGTTACTTTCATTTTTTGAATGCTACTTGAAGTAACTTTGAAAGGCTACAATCTCTTTTTTTAAAGCTAAAAATTTCTTCATTTTTATTTGCCTAACAACACTAATAGCTTATTGACTGAGTTGAAAAAAGATATAAAATCATCCCAGAAAAGTGCCATATAAAATCCATATTTATTGTTTAAACTTAATTCAGTTCATAACTTGCATAATCATTACACAGTTGTAATTGGTAGTCTTTTTTCATTTAACATAACTTACCTGTCTTTATCTTTTTATAACACCTGATTTTCCTTACATGGTCTTAGTTGTGACTGTCATTGCTGTAGTCACAGCCCAATCCATGATGCTGTCCTCTGTACTACCCTTATATAGACCACAATTGAATTCCTTACTCTTTTCTTTATTGTTTTAATTGGTCTTCTTATTATGTAAACTAGAATCCATGGTCTCAAATCTGGCCATACATCTTATGTGAATGATGCAATTTTCACACATAATGATGGGAGTTAGACTAATATGAATGAAAATAAAGAATATTGCAGGCAATTCACCAAAGAGAATGTGCGCTATTCACTAGTGAAGTAGTGCTCAATATTCATTAATGCAAGACTACCTTGTTAACCATAAATTAGACATACTGTGTATTTTGCCATGAGCCATGTGTTAGTGCTGAGATGGTGGGTGGTAAGGGGTTTGGTTTGGTTTGTTGTGAAACCATATTACAACCAATAGCAGAACCAGTATTTACACAAATTCACAACATTAAACGGCAAGAAAAAGTTGTGTCCAATTCAATTCAAAGACTAAATTCCAATACAGAACTTCATATATCCTTATAGCCATATTTGATACAAACAATATTAATGGAACTAACAACTACGCTACTGTTTTAATAAAAGACACTCATATAACAACACATTATGAGCATCCACCCATCTCAAGCACGCTCACCACGAATCCTCCTTGCAAGCTGAATATCCTTTGGCATGATAGTGACACGCTTGGCATGGATGGCACACAAGTTGGTGTCTTCAAACAGTCCAACAAGGTATGCCTCTGCAGCTTCTTGCAGTGCAAGCACAGCATGACTCTGGAAACGCAAATCAGTCTTAAAATCTTGAGCTATTTCACGAACCAACCTCTGAAAAGGCAGCTTCCTGATTAGCAATTCAGTACTCTTCTGGTATTTCCTAATCTCACTGTTTCAAATACAACCCACAGTATTAGATACCAGCCCAAATATAATTGATAAACACACTAAATAACCAAATTAATCGCCCAAATACAATTGATAAACACGATAAACAACTAAAGTTTATCCAAATTAATCACCCAAATATAATTGATAAACGAGATAAACGACCAAATTACTAACCCAAATATAATTGATAAACAACAAAACTATTCGCCCAAACTAGCAGGTAAACATCACACATTAGACATGAACATAGAAACTAAGGCTATATTGATGACATAAATCATATGTGTAAGTCATGTTATTCCCTGAATTTTTATATTATTAACATAGGGTCATATTTTATAGGGAAAACTTATTACAACACTAATATGACAAATAGTTACCAGAGGTACTAAAATCACAGTTTCATAAATTCAAGGATCAAAATTAAGGGACTAATATATGAGCAAAACAAAAAAAATGCTCACCGAAGAGCAACGGTTCCAGGACGATAACGATGGGGCTTCTTCACACCACCAGTGGTAGGTGCAGACTTACGTGCAGCCTGAAAGTAAAAGTTTCACAAAACAAACAATTAGACAAAAATCCAAATACTAAGATAATAATCAATTATTCGAATGATAACTGTGATTTCAAAAACAAACCTTGGTTGCGAGCTGCTTCCTAGGAGCTTTTCCACCAGTTGACTTACGAGCAGTTTGCTTTGTACGTGCCATAACTATAATAACAGCAAAACATTAAGATAAAAACCAATTACAAACCCTAATTACACGGTAATACGCACTAATTGAAAACATTGAAACCCTATATAACAGTAGTTGAAAATACCAAAATCTATCGATATGAAATCCAAACTTGTGATAGGAACCGAAATAAAATCAGATATTCATAATCTTTGACTCATAGAATCAGTGATAATCAAATGTTAACATTGAAAAGGAACGAGTAGAAGAAACAAAGAGATCAATACAACCCTAATTGAATAAATTGAAGGAACGGAGATAGAAAATAATAACGTAAACGAACAAAAACCCTAAGTTTTTCTAAAATTCAGAAGAAGAAGAATAACCTCGAAGGATTTAGTCGTTCCTTTCTCTTTGAAACTCGCGAAGCTGAAAACAAAGAATATTCGAGGTGAGAGGCTATATATATATGTATATTGATGGACGGATATTAATCATTCACCGTGTGTTTTTTCTGTTGGGATCGGACGGTATTTGAAGTGCTAAGATGTGTTTTCTCAATCTGAATAAACGGTGGGGATTCCATCTGGGACCCAACGCACGGATCATGAATCCTAATTGGTCGCTTCCCATTGGTTGTTACAATTGACAAGTTTGGAAGAGAAAAAAAAATAGTTGATGTTGGGTAACAGTTTTCAGTTTTGTCCTTGGGCCTCATCAAATTCTGGCACGGCCTTTCATTTTCTCTCTTGCTTCATCCTACACTCATTTTCTCTCTTTGTGACCCCAAAGGTCAACAACTCTACTACTTTGAAAAAATGCCATTAACGAGATTACAACATGGTGGGTTGGGACTAACTCCGAACCTGAATTCAAAACCCGAACTCGAATTAAACGGGTTGAAAACAAAGATATCATCTCCAAACTCGTTGGGTTTCAGGTAACCCAAATCCGATGAAAATTTTAGCTTTTATATATATTTTTATGTATAATTTTAGAGTAAATTACACTGACAACCCACGAGTTTTAGTGAAATTACACAAATCACTCCTCCATTTTTAACACCTACAAAAAAACCCATAATTTATAAACATTCATTACACGGGCCGAATATCAACTATAACAAATCCGAACATGAAAATTGAATTCGGGTAAAACCCGAATTCAATCACATCAGGTTTTCCCCGTTAAATTCGGACAGGTACCCGCAGATTTAGTTTTTACATTAATTAGTATAACGTGATTGATTTTGTGACAATGACAAAAAAAAATTGGGACAGTTGATCAGAATTTCATATTCATTAAAATATTTACATAAAAATGCCACCTAGGACTCTAGTCTTCATGCATGGCACAATAACAACCAAGAAACACATTTGCCTTAACAATCCAAGGTTGAATTTGAAAGCAATGGTTTTCTATGAAAAACCCGTCAACCTAGGACTTCATCTAAAATATGTTTGTGGTTTTCTCCTGTTATTAACTTACTGTTATTATTCCTTTGTTCTAAAAATAGAAGTAGCTTCCAAAATGAGGATTTATCCACTACTAAATAATTCACTTATTCAACATGTCTACTTTCTCATGAAGGATATGGGTAACATTTGAAGATGCAACAACATCATTGTTCAGAGGAATATGATGAGAAGGTGAATCCAATGAAAGAAGAATTGAGAATAATTGAGGATGAAAATGGTAGAGCCTTGAATGAGCTCAAAGAAATAAAGAAAGTTTGTGATGAGGCTAATGTCATGGTGATGGAATATAACAACCACAACAACATTGAATCATTAACACAACATGAAAGGAAAAAAGGGTTGGAACTACAATTGGCAGAAAGAGATGTTTTATTGAACAATTTGAAGAAAGATATGGATAATCTTAAATCATCTGAGGCTAATGCAATGGCCATGCTTTCTGACTATAAAAGGAATGTTCAAAAATTAGAGGCTGAGGTTGACAAAAGAAAAGAATCAGAAGCCAATTTGTTTGACACATTGGTTATGCAAACAAAACAGCTTGAGCAAAGTAAGATTTGTCTTGAAGAGTCAAAGCTTGAGGTTTCTAACCTTGAAGAAAAAGTAAAAGCACTTCAAAATATGAGAACTCATGGTGAATCCAACAAAGATGACATTGTGAATGATATTTCACCAATGGAAAGTGAAAAGTGTATGAAAAGTGAAGCTGAAATAGGACAAAGGGAGTTGAATAATGAAGAATTGAAGTTGCTTAAAAATGAGTTGAAGTCAGCAACATTGGCAGAAGAGAATAGCAAAAAAGCTATGGATGATTTAGCATTTGCATTGAAAGAAGTAGCAACAGAAGCTAATCAAGTTAAGGCAAAATTGACCTTAAGCCAAGTAGAACTAGAGCACACAAAAGATGATGTTGAACGTTGGAGAGCAGTATTAGGGAGCACTGAAGAGAAGTACAAAGAGATTGTAGATGCAACTAGGAAAGAAGCTGAAAGATTCAAGAACACTGCTGAGAGGTTGAGATTGGAAGCTGAAGAGTCACTTTTGGCATGGAATGGAAAAGAAACTGAGTTTGTGAATTGTATTAGAAGAGGTGAAGAGGAAAGGTTAAATACACAGAAAGAAACAGGTAGAGTTTTTGAGATGCTAAGAGAAGCTGAGAATAAGATAAAGGTTTCAAAGGAAGAGAATCAAAAGTTGAGAGATATACTTAAACAAGCATTGAATGAAGCAAATGTGGCTAAAGAAGCTGCAGAAATTGCTAAAGAAGAAAATGCAAGACTACAAGATAGCCTCACATTACTAGTGCAAGATAATGAAATGCTGAAAATACATGAAGCTGCATCATTTGAGAATATCAAAGAGTTGAAGAGGTTGCTATCAGAATCATCATTAAAGGAGTTCAAACATGAAGACAATGAAAAGGGTCATGCAAAGAATCTAAGCAAAACTTTTAGTCTTAATTTAAAGGACATGATTTCACCTCATAAGGAAAACCATAAACAGCAACAACAACAACACAAGGTAGGGAATGAAGAAGCTAATGGCAACATAAAAGAAACAGAAGATGATACATTAAGGGGTTCAATATTTGATGAAGTGGAATCATCAGATTCAGAATCACATCATGATGTGGAGATAGGAATTGGTGATGATTTTTACCATTTAGATGAATCAAACTTTGATGAATCTGAGGGTGAAAGGAACTCAAGAAAAAGGAGAGCTTTGCTGAGAAGATTTGGAGATCTTATAAGGAGAAGAGGGAATCATTATCACCATAGAAAGGATTCATCCAATGAAGAACACTTGCAACAAGTTACAAACATAACCCAAATTTCCAAATAACGAGTCATACATTAGATTTATGTGTTTATATTTTTATGATTTCTCAAATTCCATATGGAAGAATTATACACCTTCACTATTATTTTTTAGACTTTCATTTTTCATTCTCTTACACAGTTACACCTGTTTATGTTTCTTCTACTTTGTGAAGAGTGGCATGTAATTATTTATCGAGGTTCAAGTAATTACAAAACATTTTACACTACTTATAGGCTCACATTAATCATAAGCAAAGATCATATATTTTTGCTTCTTGTCTCTAACATTATTTAATGATAATAATATATCTCCTGGTATAAGGAGATAAATTATCTCATTCGACTACTAAAATCGTGACATGCGTACCATTTAATCATTTTCTACAAAAATATTTCTAGAACAAAACAAAACAATACACATGTCATTCTTTTAGTGACGGGAAGAGGTAAATTATCTCCTAATATAAGGAGATTCACTATACTTATTTAAACAAAAAACTATACTTATTTAACTATGTTGTTCTTATGGACAAAATCACCCGTTTCACTTCTGTCTCATTCCATGTATCCAACCAATCACAATACTGATACATGTAAAATAAAAAATGTAAAAATAAAAAGTAAAGAAAAGTAAAATTTTGATTGGTTCATGTTTCTTATTAATATGTAACTATCATTTATGGAGTACAAGGACTTCAAAAACAAAAGAGAAATACAATTTTCAATGACATGTATCGCTTTAATTATAATGAAATTACATTTTTTATCATTAAAAACAAAGGAAAAATATACACTTGTCTCCATTTTCATATGCATCCACTATTATCATCATTCCTAAACAAAAGTAAATCAAAATAAAATATTGGTCGTGTATAAAACATATGCTAATAATACATTAAACAAAAATAACATGTGATGGGCGTGTTATTTGTAGGATCCTATATATATCCTTATAAAAAATAAATGTTAACGTGGCCAAAGGGTGTATAGTTTCCTACCTACACTGCCACTATATGGAACCACATCTTGACGCGTTTGCAAATATTAATATATAATAATAATAATATATAGTTGTAGGGTTCAACCAATGTTCAATTAGATTTTGATACTTCTTAACTAAAGAGAGAGAGAGAGAGAGAATTAACAATGACATCTTCAGTGTTTGAGGATATACCTGAAGAGGGTAAACACGAGCCATCTGATTTGATCACAGAAACCACAAATCTGACGGCTACAAACCTTTCACTTCCCAATGATACTTTCCTTAGAGCTGCAATTTCCCTAAAGGACCAGGTATGTTGTAAATAATCGATTATTATAATAAGTTAATCATATTTTTCTTCTTAAACAATGTTTGAAATGATGGGTAAAGGTGGTGGAAGTGACTTGGAATAAGAGACAAGTGATTGATCCAACGGTGTATAGTGGTCTTCTCGGAACAGCTTTCACTTGCTTGAGATCATATCAAGTTACTTCTAATCACAATGACTTGCTACTATGTGCCCAGATCGTTCACACGTGCTCCACTCTTGCACGTGCTTCCCTCAGGTACCTTTCATAATTCTATTCATAACCCTATTTAGTATACTATATTTGTATATCTTTTTATAACTTAAGTATTTAAACTATTGAATTTTCCAACAATGAATAATTACGATGTGGATTAAGTTTTTTTCACTTACTCTTGGATTTATCCTTATATTTGTGGTTTTATAATTGTTGTCGTAGGCACGTGACATTTTTGTGTGGTAGAGGAGGAGTATATGCGATTGGTGCAGTGGTTGCTAATTACATGGGGGACAGTATAAAGCGTGATATGTTTTTGGATCAATTCATTGAGGTAACGTAAGAACATTAAAACACCACAATTTTATGCATATGCCTTTTTTGGAAAATATCCCATTCATACTCTATCTCCACTTCTCCACTCAATATGGAGATTTTTATTTATCTTTAGAATAAGATATTTTGATTTAAGTAAATCACGTGGCGGAATTTATGGGATCCTTAAAAAAGGATAAATACAGTTTCTCATTAATAATACAAGAAAAAGAATATAGGCGGTTTTGGAAAATCTGACTTGTTGTGTGGCTCATTTTCAGTAGCTTTTAATTAACTTTATTTTCCTAAACTTCACTCATTTTAGGAATAAGGTCTTGGTCGAGTGGGCTAAGACCCACACACTTCATGGTTTGAATCCTGTGGCAAGGCAATTAGTAGGGATGCAATGGGTACCCGGATCTGAGGTAGCCGTCGGCAATACCCACAATGGGTCGAGTCTGAGTCCTTATTTTTTGAAACCCGCTGTTAAATGGTTTTGGGGTAATGAGCTACCCAGACACGGGCCCGCGTCTACCCAGACACATAATTCCTATATACACACACAATAATAACTAAATATATTTTTCATCATGATGGTTATATTCTTAGGCAATGATGTTATATTTTTTAATCTGTAATTATGAAGTTGATGGAGGGATGTTAGAGGTTTATATGTTTTATTGTTTTATTTTAAATTATGTTTTTTTTAGTAAAAATTATATTTAAATGATGATCTAAAGTTGTGTACTTCTACTTCTTTCACATTGGGTGATTCATTAAAGGATTCAGTAATATATAGCAATAATATTATCCAATTCCATGATTTTCTTTCACTTGACAAAAAAGAGTGTGCATGCATGATAATATATTAATGAAGATTCTATAATGGTATTAATTGTTAGGTAGCAAAAGAGAGAGCACTACCTATAGGAGCAGAGGAAGGTGGATTTGGAATGTCATATGATCTTCTATATGGTAGAGCAGGATTCCTATGGGGAGCATTATACCTAAACAAGTACCTAGGAGAAGATACAATTCCAAATGAGATCTTAATGCCTATAATTGATGCTGTTATGGCTGGTGGTAGGGCTGGAGCATCTGATATTAAAGATTGTCCATTGATGTATAGATGGCATGGTACTAGGTACTTAGGTGCAGCAAATGGTCTTGCTGGTATTCTTCATGTGCTACTTCATTTTCCACTTTCTAGTGACTATGTTGAGGATATTAAAGGAACTTTGAGGTACCTTATGAGTAAGAGGTTCCCTCATAGTGGAAACTACCCTTCAAGTGAAGGGAATCCAAGGGATAAGTTGGTGCAGTGGAGTCATGGTGCAACTGGAATGGCTATCACCTTATCCAAAGCAGCACAGGTAAAACTAATTTGCTTACCAATTAATCTCATTTTTTTCGGTAGTTAATAATTATTCGGAAGTAAGTCTCATATCGACTGTCTTGTTTTTTTATATATGGTTTAAATACTTGTTGGACTACTCTAATTGTCAATTGATTTTGAGATGAAACATTAACATTGTGTTAGAGTGAAAGTCTAACTTATTTCTAGAACATACACTTTAGTCATGAGTCAAAGTTAACCCTTTGATCCGGAAGACTTTTTGGAGGAAACATGTTAGGAAATAAGTCCAACATTGTCTCTCTCGTTCTCCTAGACATGATTTAAATATCAGCCGAACTACTTCTCTCATTCTCAATTGATTTTGAGATGAAATCTTAACAATAATTACATATTTCATGTCACCAAATGCATATTATTTGACTGACTTGATTTCATTAAATTTGATTAAACTCTTTGAATTGAAAGTGTGGCAATTTAACTATGATCTGTAGATTAGAATTGCACTATTGTGCATTTCATGAACTTAATATGAGCATAAAAAATTGGAGTAAAAATAACATGGTTTTGGTTATATGTGTATGCAGGTATTTCCAAGAGAGAGAGATATGAGAGAAGCAGCAATAGAAGCAGGGGAAGTAGTGTGGAAGAATGGATTGTTGAAGAAAGTAGGACTAGCTGATGGTGTATCTGGAAATGCTTATGCCTTCCTTTCACTCTTCAAACTAACTAAAGAGAGTATATATGAAGATAGAGCAAAAGCATTCTCTTATTTCTTGTATGATAAAGCAACAGCAGCAACTACAACAACAACAAGTGTAGCTGAAGAGGGTTATCCACCATTTATGGATGATGCTGATGCATATTCTCTTTTCCAAGGACATGCTGGAACTGCATGCCTCTGGTTTGATCTGCTTGCACCCCACAATTCTACATTTCCAGGCTATGAATTGTAGACTATTATGTGTAATGTGTTTATAACAAATTGGCCATGGATTCTGCAGCTATGGATTTGGACCATGATGTGCTTTTACTATAGTTTAAACTCTAATGTAGTGTAATTGCTCTTGTTCATCATTTTATTTTAGAGAAAAAGTTTATGCTAGCCATGAATGAGTTTTATATAGTATCGATGTATCAATCATTCAGGTTTAATTATTATTAACTTTTCAAAAAAGTTATACAAATCAATGATGAATGATATAGTAATTATGTATAAATTTTTACCTAGATATTATAATTGTTATTTTATTTTATTATTATCTCCACTCTGCAATTTTTGTTTACTTTTAGATAAAACATGATGAGGCCTTTTGGGCTTTAAAATAACACTTGGATAATTAAGGGATGAGATACTATTACTCAACAAATTAACACCACCTTTGAAGAACAACAATTATTAGACAGAATGATTACAGAATATTAAAAAAACCACTTTTTTGAATATCATATCTTTTGAAACTTACATTAGAATAGTTACCATTTTAATATTTAATTTTTTATAGAGAAGTAAGTAAATATTAAATTTGGAAAAATTAAATCTACAAAATGGCCTAAAAATTCCCATTTAAAATTAAAATAATCCTTTATATGTTTATTTTTTACTTAGTTTCCTATTATTATAATAAAATTGATATTTATAATTGTAAAGATTACTAATGCTTTTCAATTTAATTTTCATGTTTAACTTTAAAAAAATGTATGTACTGACAATGTAAGAGATTTTTACATTGTTATTGTATAATTCACTATTCATTTTTAATGATCATTGACTTTAAATAAAAATAATATAAATGAATTGTGGATGATGCACTTACTGTATATAAATTTTTACACTGTCAGTCACACTTAATTGTTTTTCATAAAATTGGCATTAATTCATTTTTAGTACTCCTTATATAAAAATCAATTTCATTTTTGTAATTTTAGCATTGGAGGAAAATTTCAGTAGTTATCAAATTGGACACATGTGCAAATAGGACACTTTTAAGACTTCGAAATCAAAACCAATTTTTGTAGGGATGCATTCAATTGGGAATTAAGCGGAGCCTAAAAACAGCATCATTGTTGATTAAAAATCACATAATTTGATTACTTTTTTCTAAGCCAAATATACCAAACAATACCTTAGGATGAGTATGGGTTATATAATGTTTGTCTCGGATTTTAAATGTTGGTAGAATTATTTTTTGAACATGAACTTTGCCATATACCCAAGACTAACGTGACTTTAAATGTTGATTGGACCAACTTCTTAACATGAAATCGATTTTTTACCCGGTTAAATATAACATATATCGTTTTAGATAAAGTCTTCACAATATTACTTATTATTGATATACAATTTGATTTATGAAATGATATATATGTAGATATTTTGTTAATCATTTAGTTGTATGTATATATGATGAAAAGTTAGAGAATCAATAATATTTTCGGTCAAAGATGTCATTATTCTATATGTAATTGAATATGCACATACAAACATGACGAATGAGTAATCATGAGGAGTCTTGTTTGACCCTTACTCGGCCTCAAATATTGATGATGTCTAATTGTTGAATACAACCTTAAACTCGATGAAACCCGATCATATTCAAGCTTGGTCATGATTGGACAAACTGAATAAGCGAGTAGGTTTAGATCTTACTCATCTTTACAACACACTTCCAAAACATCATTTCCCCCAAACACCTTTCAAGAGTGTTCATGTTCTCCAAAACCAAGCACATAAGAAATAGATGATTGAAACTCATCTCTATTAGTGGAAAAAAATACTATGGAATATTAAAAGAAAAACAATATGTATTGTATTTGTGATTTTTTTTTATTTAAAGTCAAATTACACTTTTATCCTTAAAATTCAAAGAAAATAATCAATTCTCTATCTGTTAATGGAGAGAAGTCTCATTCAAAATATAGAAGGAGATAAACTAGACAATGCATCACACAATGATCCTCATGGCGCACACCATGGAATCCTATTCAAAAGTAGGAGCAACGTAAAAAGTAAAAACTTGAACATTAAAATAGATGGTGTCCCCTACCTTGTCCCACCTAATAATATAATGCCACATAATGTTTTAAGTAACATGACTATATAAGGAAGAAGAATGAAGGATGAACAAAATATTTTATTTCCATCAATAATCCTTATTTTGCAACTATAAATGATATATAATAGTGAGTCTCGTACATTAAGTCGCTCATTTGATTAGTCACAACAACAGACTTTTCCACCCGATAGACCAAAACTACCGCGTCCACGCTTACGTTCACGTGGAGCATCATAACATTTTCCATGTACCCCACAAAGTTCGGTACAAGAAGCATCATCACCACAACCAGCAATTCTACCTTTACAATCAGGGGGTGGATCTACAATGCATGTCAAATTTGAATTATCACTACAAGAGAGATAAATAAATAAAAGTGCAAATAGATGTATACATTCCGAAATAGAGAGAGTACATTTACTGTTTATAAATCTTTATATTAGAATGCATACATATTATTATCAAATATTTGGAAAATAAAAACTTTGTTTTGGTACTTGTTCACATACAAGTTTGAGCGTTGGAGAACGCCATAACTAAAATTATGATTGCAACAATAGATTTGAGCAGAGACGACATTGAAACAAGTGTACGAGTCATCTCTACCTTGCTTTTGATACTTTAGATCTATAACAATCTAGAAATTTATAGAAGACAAATGTATACATGCTTAATTATTATTAACTCTTAAAGAAGTAATATAAATGAGTAGTGGATAATATATACGTAAAAAAATAAATATTTTGTGAAAAGGTAATAATATTTAATATAGATTAATGATTTACTTTGATTTATCAAAACTGTTGTGTGTATCAATTCTGGTCCATGGAAAATTAATATTTTTTAAATATTTTAGAAAATATCAAATGTTGGTCAATGTAGTTATTTATGGCATTTTTTATTACTTAAATAGAAATTATTTTGACTCACATTCATAATCTTTAAATGATAGTTTGGATTTTTATTTTTTCGGAGAATAAATTAGTACACACAAATTCATAAGTATGTAAGTGGATATCCATTTTATAAAATATAAAAAAGTCAATTTCTAAACAAAAAAATTTCTATTTTAAAATTAAAGCAATATATAAATATATTTTAAATATAGAATATTCTATTCATATAAAAAGAAATATCAAATATATTACTATGTATTTATCTTTTCCTTTTATCTTTGTTATGTTATTCTCCGCCATTATACAAGGAACTAATCATTCTTAAGGTATTATGAATGTCCCTCCCACCATTTGTTTTCATTTCAATCAAACATTTTACAATTTTTAATGAAATACCTTTACTCAACTAATTTATCACTCAATCTTAATAATTTGTTCATTTTTATTACCTAATTTATCTATATTTATATAAGAATAGAAATGTCTCCTCAATTATTAAAATAGACTACCACATTTGTGACACCTAAATTTTTCAAGGTCAATTCTGTAATTGCGCATTTTTATTTATTATAACAATTAAAAATCTCATTCTCTCATCTATCTTCATTTTGTATGCTCACTCTCACTCTCACATCTCTCTTCATTTTTTATTACCTAATTTATCTATATTTATATAAGAATAGAAATGTCTCATCAATTACTAAAATAGACTACCACATTTGTGACACCTGAATTTTTCAAGGTCAATTATGTAATTGTGCATTTTTTATTTATTATAACAATTAAAAATCTCACTCTCACTCCCCGTCTCTCATCTCTTCACTTTGTATGCTCACTCTCACCCTCACATCTGACATCTCTCTTTACTTTTGTAACCAATTTCTCACAGTCTCATCCTCACTCTCACTATGTATGCTCACTACCACCCTCACTCTCATCACTTTCGAATGGTTACAAACATATGTAACCATCATAGGCTGACAATGAAATCGTTTATTTTTTACATTTCTTTTCTTTTTGTTCCAACTCATTTTCTTTTCTTTTTGTTCGAAATCATTTCGTTTTATTTTTGTTCCAAATCATTTCCTTTTCACGTTTATTATAAAGTTTTCATCTTTATATTTTTTATTTCATCTTTATGTTATATTAAATATTTTCTGTTTTTGAGATGAAGAAGGTGTGTTAAATGGTGTTTCAAATTGAGAGAGATGTTTGCTAAAAAATGATGGATTTCTTACATATTTCTCTGTTGTTTATTGAAATTGTATTAATATTTGAATTAATTATTTTCCTAATATTACTATTCTAATTTTAAGTGTAATCATATCAAATCATTCAATACCAAAAATTGCAAGTGATCACTTTTAAAAATTGGCAGGGGAAATTTAAAATCACACACATATATTAAAATTTATAAATTGTGTTGGTTATAATTTCAAGGTTATAGTTCTATTTTTTAAATTATAATATTATGAAATTATATTATTACACCGTTGGAATTGTAATGTTACAATAACTGCACAATCTGAAAATAAAAAAATATATTTTCTTTACTTTTTAATAAAAAATTGAAATTACTATTCAAATAGAAAATTTTGAATATTTTTTTCTTCTTCTTATTGTTACTCTTTTCATTCTGCAATATTATGGACTACATAATTCTTATGAGTTATACATATCTCTTATTCTTTTTAAAATTAAGGAATACATATTTATTATGAGTTATACATATTTCTTCTTACTCATTTTATAATTAAACAATAAATAAGTAGAAATTTATACTAGGCAATGCCTAAAATTAAGGAATCACAAATAAAATTTATTGAAATTGTATTAATATTTGAATTAACTATTTTCCTAATATTACTATTCTAATTTTAGGTGTAATCATATCAAATCATTCATTACCTAAAAATTGCAACGGATCACTTTTAGAATTGGTAGGGAGAATTTAAAATCACACACATATATTAAAATTTATAAATTGTGTTGGTTATAATTTAAAGGTTATAGTTCTATTTTTTAAATTCTAATATTATGAAATTATATTATTACACCGTTGGAATTGTAATGTTACAATAACTGCACAATCTGAAAATAAAAAAATATATTTTCTACATTTTAATAAAAATTGAAATTACTATTCAAATAGAAAATTTTGAATATTTTTTTCTTCTTCTTATTGGTACTCTTTTCATTCTGCAATATAATGGGCTACATAATTCTTATGAGTTATACATATCTCTTATTCTTTTTAAAATTAAGGAATACATATTTATTATGAGTTATACATATTTCTTCTTACTCATTTTATAATTAAACAATAAATAAGTAGAAATTTATATTAGGCAATGCCTAAAATTAAGGAATCACAAATAAAATTTATTAAAATTGTATTAATATTTGAATTAACCATTTTTCTAACATTAGTTTTCAAATTTTAGGTGTAATCATATCAAATCATTTGTTACCAAAAAATTATAAGTGAACACTTTTAGAATTGGTATGGAAAATTTAAAATCACATACATATATTAAAATTTACAAATTGGGTTGGTTATAATTTCAAGGTTATAATTCTATTTTTTAATTTCTAATATTATAAAATTATATTATTACACCGTTGGAATCGTAATGTTACAATAACCGCACAATGTGAAAATAAAAAATATATTTTTTCTTTACTTTTTCTTCTTCCTTTCATTGTTACTATTTTCATACTGAAATATTATGGACTACATAGTTATTTTGAGTTATACATATCTCTTATTCTTTTTAAAATTAAGGAATACATATTTATTATGAGGTATACATATTTCTTATTAATTATTTTATAACTAAACAATAAATGAGTATAAATTTATATTAGACATTGAAATTAAGGAATCACAAATAAAATTTATTGAAATTGTATTAATATTTGAATTAACTATTTTCCTAATATTACTATTTTAATTTTGAATTTTCTTTATTCTTATTGTTACTATTTCATAATGCAATATTATGGACTACATAATTATTACGAGTTATATATATCTCTTATTCTTTTTTAAAATTAAGAAATACATATTTATTATGAGTTATACATATTTCTTATTACTTATTTTTTATAATTAAACAATAAATGAGTAGAAATTTATATTAGGCATTGCCTAAAATTAAGGAATCACAAATAAAATTTATTGAAATTGTATTAATATTTGAATTAACAATTTTCCTAATATTACTATTCTAATTTTGAATATTTTTTCTTTCTTATTGTTACTATTTCATACTACAATATTATGGACTACATAATTATTACGAGTTATACATATATCTTATTCTTTTTTAAAATTAAGAAATACATATTTATTATGAGTTATACATATTTCTTATTACTTATTTTATAATTAAACAATAAATGAGTATAAATTTATATTAGGCATTGCCTTAAATTAAGGAATCACAAATAAAATTTATTGAAATTGTATTAATATTTGAATTAACCATTTTCCTAATTTTAGGTATAATCATATCAAATCATTCATTACGTGAAAATTGCAACTGGTCACTTTTAGAATTGGTAGGGGAAATTTAAAATCATACACATATATTAAAATTTATAAATTGTGTTGGTTACAATTTCAAGGTTATAGTTCTACTTTTAAATTTTAATATTATGAAATTAAATTATTACACCGTTGGAATTGTAATATTACAATAACTGCACAATGTGAAAATAAAAAAATATATTTTCTTTACTTTTTAATAAAAAAATTGAAATTATTATTCAAATAGAAAATTTTGAATATTGTTTTTCTTCTTATAGTTACTATTTTCATACTACATTATTATGGACTACATATAATTCTTTACTTTTATTTGAAATTACTAATTCTTTACTTTTCTTGAAAATACTAATTCTTTACTTTTATTGAAGAGTGATGTGAATTTTTTAAATGACGTGACACAATGTTATTGGTTAGGACAGTGTTGCGGACAAAATTTTGGGACACCCATCTGTAAAAAAAAAACTTCCTACATCACCTCATTATTTTCCCTCACACAAGCCAATATTTTCCTTCTCATACTCCTAAAACCTTTCTTCTCAATCACCTCCTTCAAAAACTACACATCTTCTTACTTTTTTTACACGAACAAATGAATGACCTTTGCTTTAATAGCTAAACCCCACACATGATGACAACTAATTCTTTACTTCATAAATAAATTTTTCTTCATCTTCTTTTTTACTTTGAGATCATACCTTACAAATTTTCTTTCTTACTTAATTTTCTCATTATATCCATGAATTTATTGATACATGATAAGGATTTCCAACCATTGAAGTCAACAACAAATGTAGTTTATAAAGAAGTTTTCCAAAATTTATAACATGTAAGGACTCAAATTCTACCTTTGAAAAATTTCCTTATTTATTTCCTTCACATGCATTTTTTTCATTTTAGTTCCGCTTTCCTATTCATACTCATCCCATATCCTTTTATTTACGTACGTTCTATTTAGCAGAAAATTATAATTCATATTAATGCAATCGGTAACTACTGCATACAACTAGCTATGAGTCTCCATGATACCCATAGCTACACATATCCTGAGTTACAATAATCCGCAAGTTATTATGTCCATAGTTACAAAATACTTTAAACTATCAAATATGCACTCATGACACAAAAATTGTGCAAATAAAGAAATCCAAAATGTAAAGCTCCTAAAGCTCCCAAAAATAAGCCTCCTCATTCTATCTGTTTATCTGCAATGGGATTATCAATGACAAAAGCACAAAACACACAAAGGAGTAAGTCATTAATTCAATAAACATCATTATAAGATAATCCACATTAGAAATGGGTTAGTAAATCATTTTGAAATTCATTTTCTTTGATGCATAACTTGAGCCAAAGTCGCTACACCCCTTAAGGTCAGGTAAAAGCAGATTCTCATTTCTTTTAAAAAGAAAACACACTACATATACTCGAGCCGGAGTGTTGCTACATAAACTCGAGCCGAAGTGTTTCTACATAAACTCGAGTCGAAGTGTTGCTACATAAACTCTAGCCGAAGTGTTGCTACATAAACTCGAGCCGAAATGTTGCTACATAAACTCGAGCCGAAGTGTTGCTACATAAACTCGAGCCGAAGTGTTGCTACATAAACTCGAGCCGAAGTCGCTAACCATTCATGGTCGGCTAAAAATATATTTTATTTTCATTGATTTCATCATCAATCATTTCCAGTAAATTCACGCAATCATTATTACAAACATACCCATATATGTTTATAATGACTACGCAACTCATAACTTAATCATTTGCACAACCAGAAAATACACACATTTTTCACTTCAAATGCACAAATTAAAGACTTATCCTTACCTTGGTGAGCGTTGGGTTTGGTTCTTGGTAACTTCGTAAGTTCCACCGACACCGTCTCCAACGTTAGGATTTTTCCTCATTCCCACCATATAACACAATGTTAGTCATTTACTCCAAATAATACATAAACAACTTATATTACATCATTTAACCATATAAGATATTCATCATATTTTCAATGTTTCTAAACTACTTTCATCATAAGTTTACAACCATCTAAAACATACATATCCATCTCATATTTCAACATTAGAAGGTTTAATCATCTTCTACCTCTAGCATTTTACCTATTTTACCCGTTTTCCACTTTAACCACATTTTCACTTTAGGGTTTTGGGGTTTTCATGAATCATCCCACAAACCCTTTTCATTGTTAAAATACTAATTCTAAACCAAGAGTTCACAAGATAAAAACAACATAAAACGAATCATAACTCAAAAGGGTGAGTTTCCATGGTTTCTCACATTTTGAGAAGAGATCCACCATACCCAAAATGAGTTTCAAAGGGAATAAGAGAGTTAAAATCAAGAGTTTTACCTCTTCTCAAGCTCTTAGATGATTCCTAAGACTTCTTGCTCTTGAAAACTCTTTCTCACTTCACTTCTCTTTAGGTTATCCCCCATAAATGTGTTTGGGGGTCCCTAATAAATGCAACAGCGTCGGGTTCTCGCTCAAGCGAGAAAATCCCGCCTATTTTAAAAACTCAGATCTGACCCTCTCGCCCAGGCGAGGCATCTCTTGCTCAAGCGAGGATCTTACAGCCTCGACAGGTCCAAAATGTCACTTTTCTCGCCTAGGCGAGACCACTCTTGCTCAAGCGAGACAGCTCTCGCCCAAGCGAGAATCCTTCAGTATAGCCCATGATTTCACCCTCCCAGGTGAGCCTTTCTCGCCCAGGCGAGAATCTCTCGTTCAAGCGAGGATCCTATGACTGATACTATAATTTAATGACTTTAAAATCCAGGGTGTTACATAACACATACTTTATAACTTCTCTTATATTGTAATCTACAATTTTGTTCATACTAACTTTTTTTTATTGATGTGAAATTATCTACAATATCCTATTTGTCAATATCTCTAATTTACAATTGATACATAAAAATAACTTCAAATGACTTAATAATTACCATGTTTCTAATTTAGTATTTACTTCTCTTTTTTTAAATAAATCATTTGAAAAACACTACCACCCGTACGCATGCACGAGTATCCTACTAGTATGATATTAAAATAACAAAATAATAATGTAGACATATTATTTTTATTAAAACATACCCTATTAACTAATATACCATTATTTTTAATATTCAATTCCACCATTATTTTATTATTTTTAACTAGGTTGTATATATCAATAAAAGTTATGACTTTTTTTTGTTTTTTTAAATAGTATTTTATTATTAAAAAGTATGATATAATTTATCTATAACAATCCTGCATAAATTCACATTCGAAACTTACATTAAAGAAAAATAAATAAGATATAAAAATATGACTAATAAATAGGGTCATGAAAGTAAAGTATTAATAGTGTTGAATTTCATTAAAAGGTAATGTATTTAATATTTTAAAAACTCAATTTCTAAGTTTTGACTAACATTTTCTATTTTAAAAATTAACACAATGTACACTTTTTATTGCAATGGAGAAATTTGTTTATGTCAATATAAAATAAAGCAACTCCTACGCCTTTAATCTGTTTTTTTATAAATATAAATCATGTTAATCATTAATTAATAATTGTATACTATTTAGTCACTTTTTTTAAAAAAAATTAGTGAAATTTGAGTACAATAAATATATAATAAAGGAGTTTCAATTTACCTATATTTCAAACATCCATTAAATTAATTTATATTCATATTTAATGGATTAACAAAAAATTGTATTTTATGGAACATAATATATGAAAAATATAAGATAAGAACTTTAAAATTCAACAATTGATTGGTCAGATTAAATTTATTTTATTTCAAACATTATTATATTCGTAAGTGTCGACTTAATTTACTTTTGTGTAAGCACATCCCTCCTAAAAATAAGATAAAAGATTTGGTTATACGAAGTTAAAATACACATTTTTTTACATTGTTAATAAACTTTTTTGACATACATTATGTTGATCCATCCATTTATTAATACCCTCCATGTCATTTAAGTAAAATTTGGGGAAATTAGAACATCAATGTATGTTCAACTTTCCTATGTTTAAAAAGATATATTAACAAAGCGTTGGTCTAATAGTGTAAGGTCCTGCTAAATCCCTAGAATGACTATACAAAGTTCAATTCTTGATAGTGACATTTATTACGAGGGACAATTACACACTCCGAAAGAGATTATTTCCTTATGTATAGGGTGTGCAGATATCCTTAATATAAAAAAGATATATTATGTTGATTTTGATGTATATTAAATGATTACTATATTCGAAAGTGTGACATCAAGTCTAACATTGAGTAGAGAAAATACTTGAAAAATATTTATAAGTAAGATATGCTACTTGGGATGGGGAGGACGCACATTACATGACCATATGAGGGCGTGTCGCCACTGGCTGACTTAGCACGGGTTGACTCGTACTCAGTAGATCTTTTTAGACAAATTGACTATTTTTCTAAAAAAGATGTCAATTCACATCCACAAATCCTCACACATAAGCATTCGTCTTAGAGACGTTTGAACGTCGGTCACACACCAACATGCATCCTGCATATGCTAATGCTTGGTGCGCTTGAACTACATCTTCCCATTCATTTTTTGTAAGAGATACGATCTAGATCGTTATTTTTCTAGCCATGTGTGTTTTTAGACCTATAAATAGAGTTTTCGACCTCTTGAAAAGTTGCACAAATTGAGATATATTTCCTTAACTTTTTCTTTCTCCATTTGTTTCTTTATTAACACATTTCTGATCTTCTTCTCCATATTTTTTATGTGGCATTATCCATATTTATTGGTGTAATTCTATAACATTTCTGATAAAGTGATTCTGACTGTTTTATCATTTGGACATCGTGGTTGACTATAGTCTAAAATGTAATCATTCTTGTTTATGGTTTTATGTTTTACTAGTACAATACCTGGGCATTCGCATGGGTAGTAATGTGTCTGACATGAATTTAATTAAAGAATTACAGATAATTTGTTAATAAAAATGTTATTGAAGGTTATCTCGTAAAGATGATTTCTATGTATTTGATTATTGGTGTAGAGATATTGATAAATAAGATAGTGTTGAACATGTTATATTAAAAAAAGAATAGTTGCTCTTATGTAAAATAAGTTGTAGAATACATATTAGAGATACTTGAAAACTTCTTTATAAACCACATTTTTGTTCTCTTTAGTGGTTTATGATAATTTGTCATGTATCAATATTTTCAACCCGTTTTTGCTTTTAACTCTTGAAATAGCTACATACAATTGACAATGACTAAATATTGGTATACGTAAATATAACTCCACACTTTCTAATGACTTTATAATATTTGACATTGAGATTTATTGATCATCATACATTGATAACATAATAAGATTTGCCGGAAATGACCTTCAAAAGCTACAAACTTTCCTCTCTACAAAATTGAGTCATTTATGGTTTTATTATGTCTCCAAGACTTTGATCAAGTGCCTCAAAGCAAAACTTATGTGTCATTGGAGCGTCATTTTATGTAATTAACTTTGTTTGTTTCAATAAGTCTGCAAATTAGACCCTTGATGAATATTGCAAACAGAATTGTAAAAAGTTGGTATATGTATTTTGAATTTGGAATGTGTTATCCTACCCTCAGGTAATAATAAAGAAGCTACATCACTTGAAGCTACAACTAATACAATATGCTTTTGAGATCTCAATGCATATGTTAGACTTCAAAACATATATGTTTTTTCAGTTCCTCCATAACCATATAAGAAAAATATGTAACCATGTTAATGATTAACAACTTGCATGATAGTCTAAAATATTTTACATTGCTCTTCAGCAAAATTGTATATAAATATGTAAATGTTTATGTTAATATTAGATATAGATTAATGAACAATAAGAATTTAATAGTTTGTGGACCTCTATGATTATTGATTGATCTACCAAACTTTACACATGTTGATGTGAATGCAAACACCATGTTGTATAACTAAATATTATTTTGATAATATAAACTATCAATGGAGTGCATATCAAAAAGAAGATATTGAAGGAGAGAATGAGGTGCTTCTAGTGCCACAACAAAGTTCATATTTAGGTGTTGCATTACTTCTATATCTATGTTTTCATTCTTGATATATATGCATGCTCCATAATAATCACATTCAATAACATGATTACCAATATCAGAATACTCTAAATGAAAATTTTAAATTTTAGTGGTATATTTGTTATATTATAAATAAAAATACATAAGATATATTAAATAACCCTCTTGTTTTTCAAACATTGATGTCATATAAGAATTATCAAATTGATCTTCATCCTCCGAAGAATATTCATTATTCACATATTTCAAATTGAAACAATAAAGAGTATTAGTATATCATAGAAAGAATAAAATGACTTTTAAATCACAAATCATATATTGAAATATTAAATAAATACATTGTATGTCAATATCAGAGTTGTCATCATCTTTGGTTACTTCAACTTTGAATTGATGAAAAAGGCAACACCTTTTATTTTCTTTGTATCATATTCTTTATGGGTTCATCATTGTACATACTATCACATATATTCATTAGATTTATACCTAAAGATCGTTGGTTGATAAATCTGTTTTTCCTTCTACGCTCATGAATGTCAGTTGGTTGGGTAGATTTTTCCTTGTACGCTCATGAAACCATAACTCTTTCCAATTTACACAATTTGAAGATATTTCTGATAAAGATATTCTACTCATTTACATCGGTGTTGATCTTTGTTGTTGTGAATGCACTCATGAAAGTGGTTGTCGTTTTGACTTTGAAGGACACATGTGGTTTTTATGTTTCAATTGATTAACTAATTTTGCTTTATAATACTATAACGTATTTTACAATGACCATGTTATAAATTTCAAATCACTCATATATTAATTAACATTCTATTAGTCACTACATAACTGTTAATTGTATTGTTAATTTGATAAATATGGATGTTTTATTAATCATTAATGATATGTTATTCATCAGTACTTATTGGGTACAATATAATAAGTATAAACTATTAACCCAATAATACAGTGATGCAAAATCTAAACATTATATCTGAAACATAATAATACAGTTTTTTTAAATTACAGAATCAACACCACATTCTCAATGGTTTGTAAGTGTAGTCATAACAACCCTATGCTTTTAACATTTCTATAGGGTATAGCAAAGGTACAGTATATTTATAGAGTAAGTTTTCAATAAATTAAATATATTTGATTCTCATACTTTTTACATATTTATTAGATAAGATCTGTAACACCCCAAATTTATCCTCCTTGAAATTAGGTAACAGTCCTGAGGAATGGGGTATACTGCCAGATTCTCGCCTGAGTGAGAGGACCTCGCCCAAGCGAGAGGATCAGTGTTTTGAAATTAGAAATTTTGGGAGTCTCGCCCAAGCGAGGAATGGGTCGCTTGAGCGAGAGGAAGCCTGTTGGGACTGTGAGATTCTCGCTTGAGCGAGAGCGTCAGATCTGAAATTTTAAAAAGGTGGGATTTTCTCGCCTGAGCGAGAATGGACTCGCTTGAGCGAGAACCCGACGACTGCTCTTTAAAATAGAAACCCCAAACACATTTTAGGGTTAGAACTTTGAAGAGAAGAGAGAGATGAGAGCTTTTCAAGAGCAAAGAGCCTTAGGAATCATCTTAGAGCTTGAGAAGAGGTAAACCTCTTGTTCCTAACTCTTCTTCTTTCTCTCTAACTTGTTTTGTGTATGTTGGATCTCTTTTCAAAATATGAGAAACCATGGAAACTCATCCTTTAGAGTTATGGTTCGTTTTAGGTTGTTTTTCTCTTGTAAACTCTTGGTTTAGAGTTGGTATTTGATGAATGGAAATGTTTTGTGGGTTATTCTTGAAAACCCCAAAAAACCCCAAAATGAGAATATGAGTAAAAAGAGAAATGGATGAAATGTTAGATGTGGATGATGAGTTTACACTTTGATGTTGATATATGATATGAACATGTATGTTTAGATGTTTGGAAACTTGTGTTGAAGTAGTTTTGGAAATCTTGAAAATATGTGAATTCATTGTATGTTTGGTGATGAAATACGAGTTGTTTATGTGTTATTTTGAATGAATGACTGACATTGTTGTTATTGGTGGAAATGAGGAAAGATCCTAAGGTTGGAGGAAATCGTGGAGGAGACTTTTAAAGTTACTCGGAACCGATCCCCAACACTCACCAAGGCAAGGGATTAGTGTCTCTAAATCAGACTCGCTGATGTGAATGAGGTAATGTATTTGTAAGAGTATTGTTGTTATCCTACCCGGAGTGGTAGTGGATTATTGTTGTTATCATACCCGGAGTGGCGGTGGATTATTGTAAACTCGACCTGCCCGATGTGCTATGGGGAATAACTCGACCTGCCTTATGTGGTATGGAAATAACTCGACCTGCCCGATGTGGTATGGAAATAACTCGACCTGCCCGATGTGGTATGGAAATAACTCGATCTGCCCGATGTGGTATGGAAATAACTCGACCTGCCCGATATGGTATGGAAATAACTCGACCTGCCCGATGTGGTATGCAAATAACTCGACCTGCCCGATATGGTATGGAAGTAACTCGACCTGCCCGATGTGGTATGGAAATAACTCGACTTGCCCGATGTGGTATGGGGATGACTCGACCTGCCCGATATGGTATGGGAAATGAAATCGATGAATACGATTAAGGGTGAATATGAAGGATGAAAATGAGGATGTGAATGATAAAAGTAATATTCATGCTATAAAATATATATTATGGGATATATATATTATAGGGTGAATATGAAGGATGACAATGAGGATGTGAATGATAAAAGTAATATTCATGCCATAGGATATATGTATTATGTGATATATATACTATATGGTGAATATGAATGATGAGAAATGAGAATGTTAGAATGAAAGTAATATGCATGCTATAAGATATATACTATAGGGTGAATATGAAGGATGAAAAGGAAGATGTTGAGAATGAAAGTAATATACACGCTATAGGATATATATTATGGGATATATGATCTATAGGGTGGATATGAATAATGAGAAGGACAATGCCTCGAAAGAACGTAATATGCATGCTATAGAATATATATTATGGATATATATACTATAGAATGAATATGAGTAATGTGGAAATTAAAGGAAGAAGATATGAATGTTTACAATTACGTATTTGTGGTTATAAATTATATTAAAGCTTAATCGTATTTGAGATGTGGATTATCATGTGATGTTAGTTTTTGAACTAATGACTTACTCCTTTGTTTTGTGTGTTGTTTATGATAATCCCATTGTAGGTAAACGAAGGATTTGAGGAGGAAGCTCAATTAGGAATCTTATTTGTTTATTAACTGGAATGCCTTTATCGTTACTTTGACATTGTAGTTGATTAGATAATATTTTGGGATGAATGTAAATCTGATTAGGATATTACTGGAGATATGTAGTTATGGACGTTATAACTCTGGGAAACCCATAACTGGTCGTATGTGGTAATTACTCATTAAATGAATTATGTTTTTCCGCAATATAAATTGTATGTTAATATGATAGGTGTAAAGAGTATTTTCAAGGAATGATTTAAGAGGGTTTTAAGTAAGATGAGGAATGTATATAAGAGAGGATTTAAATAAATGAAAAAAAAATCAAGGGTAGAATTTCGGTCCTTACAAGATCAACAACTACAATGCAAAATCTAAACAATATAAGGCATAATACAATTGTTAAAAATTAAAAGATTCACAAAAAATTAAAGTTGGCTTGTAATTTGTTTTGTTTATAAAATTAAGAGTGCAAAATAATGAAAGAATCAGTAGTGTTATAATGATGGGTTGGTATTTGAGGATGATGATTGATATGCAACAACAAAAATTAAATAAGTCAAATGCTTAATGGAAGAGTGTATTACTTAAATAAATAAGCAAGGAAAATTAGTGATAATTAGTTTAGCCAACGTTCACAAAATTAATCATGACAATTTGTAGTGTTTAGTTTTTGAAGTCTATAGGGTATTAGAAGTATAATTTATAAGTATAGTTTAAAATAAACATGTGTTATAATTCATCACGTTGACAAATCTCATAATACAAATCTTGCACTGTCATGTTTGTGAATAACCTTAATAGTCAGATTGTACCTACATGCCTCGACCAATTCCCACAACTCATTACTTAGGAGCATAGAGTAAAGGTCCCAATCCAACAATTTGAAAGTAAATATCAGATATTAGAAATCCCCAAAAGACAATACCAGTAAAAAAAGAAAGGGTGAGAACATTATGGAAATCCAATTCAATAGAGTAAAGGTCTCAATCCAATTCCAATTTGAAAGTCACTATTAGATTTGGAAACAAAAGACACGCTCGCCAACAATATGGAAATCCCCAAAGATTCAGTAAAGATTTAAACTTTCTTCTATATTTAGTAACAATTCCAATTTTCTTCTAACTATTCTCAAACAAGTGAAAAAAGAGTTTCAATTTATATGTTGGGGTTGTTTTGAAATTTGAAGGGTGATAACATAAGTCCCTAATAAGTCCTTTGAAGATATCCTTAGTTAAATTGGAAAGTAGAGAATAGTTACAAATTGAAGGCAAACAAAAATATAAATTACAAATTGGAAAGTGTAAAGTGTAACTAAAATATAGTGTTATAATATCATTATGAATTATGAATTATGAATCATTTGGATTGGATTATGAAAACATCAGATTCTGTGTTGACTTCAAATGCATAGTAAAACAGAATCCAACATAACCATTAAGATTTTCTGGGAAAACAGGAATAGTGATAAGAGGTCTTACCATACATCCAATAGAATCAATGGTTGTAGCATCATCATCATCTAACTAAAGAGAAGAAAGAAGAATTAATAAGAGGGTGTAACAGAGAAGCATAAAAGGTAATAATGATGCTGGAAATGAAGTAGTTGAACATAGAGTGAGTGCAGGACAGTGAGAGAAGAAAGTAAAAAATAAAGTGTGTGAAAAAGTGTGATGTGAAAATGGAAACAAAGACAACATAATGAAGAAATCCATAAATTCTTGAATTTTGTGCAGTTGCATGAGAGAATGAGATTAATGGTTTTAGAATATTTCCAGTAAAATAAAGTGCATGACTTTGTAGCACAATAATTCATAATCCAATCCAAATGAAAAACTTTTCTTAATTGTTATTACCTTTGAAGGATGAAACATTTAACAAACGTTCAATAATTTTGTCATCGACAAAGTTATCATTCACAACAAGAGAAGTGAGTCAAAAGTATTCTAAAAAATTGACACAATAAAATGAGAAAAATAAATTCATTATGAGAAATTAAAGACTCAAAGAGTATGCATATGTAAAATAACACAAAGAAGTTTCAAGTAAGTTGTAATGGGAAATCATACCAAAATTGTTATTTTGAAATTATACCTTCGAATGAATGAAGAACCCAACCATTTGTTGAGGAAAAAATCATATCTGTCAAAAAACATAAGAAATAAATGGTAAGTCTTATTTTGGAAAAAAATGAAGAGAGATTGAATGAAAAATTATGGAGTAAAAAAATGATATGATCTATGAAAGAGATATTGAAGAGAGAGAGAGTGGTGGAGTAAAATGAAGGAGAAAAGTGAAAAGTAAATGAATGGAGTTGTTACCCAATAATGTCATTTCACGTCTGACGCAATTAATGCTTTGTTTTTAAGCATGATTTGAACGGCTCATTTTGAACCGTTGGATTAGAATACAGTACAGTGAACAAAAAACTTTCGTTCAAAAACATAATTGCATTAAATGAACATTACAATTTTAACCCTACTAAACAAAGATAAATATTGAGAGATTGCATATCAGTAAAAAAAATCAAAATGGAAACAAAAAATGAGAGAAGTGGAGAGATTGCATGTTACCTTAAAGAAAGAGATGAATGTTATCAATAAATGGTCAAGTTTATAATTCATTAAATATAATTATGAGCTATAAATAACAATTAATGTTATCAATGTAAGAAAAATGAATGGAAAAAAATAAGAAATGAAACGTTTAGAATGAAAATGGAGAGAGTACAGAAAATTAATGCAAAATAATGTGGAATCGTGCCAAGTTTTAAAATTTGAAAATGATGCAAAAAAAATTACTTTTTTCTAGGAGTGTCATACCTATACAATTTTTTATTGCAATAAATAGTCTCTTCCATTATTATTAAGATAGTAGATAAGATGATTTAATTGTGTTTCCCAAACAAAACATTAACATGCAACAATGGAAGTCATCTTCAAGAATATCTAAATCAATATATTATACTATTCAATATCAATAGAAGACATATTCATTATGGGAAATCATAGACCATTAAAATGAAAAAAAAATATTCATTGTTTATAGTATTTAACATTAGTGAAAGATATGACAGGAAAGGGGGGGAAATTGAAAAGTAGGAATTAAATTTTGCAGATCTGTAAAAAAAATCAAAATGGAAACAAAAATGAGAGAAGTGAAGAGATTGAATGTTAACTTAAAGAAAGAGCTGAATGTAAATATCATGCAATGTGAGAAAGATGGAGAGGTGGAGAGATGAATAAGGTGATATTTTTACCCGTGGAGAGATGAAGAGGTGGAAAGATGATATTTTTACCCGTGGAGAGATGAAGAAGATGATACAACAAAATATGTTTAAAACTTGTGATTTTTATGACAAATAAAGAAAAATATAACGATAAATGAGGAATATGTTTACCTTCAAGAAGCTGATATACAAAATGATGAATACCTTTTACCTCGAACAAAAATGATTAATAGAAAATGGTGAATATAATCAAAGTATAAACAAAAATGATGAATATGTGTACCTTTGTGAAGATGGATGATGAAGATGAAGATTTTAAACTGAAAAAGAATAGAGTTTGAGAGCAAATTGGTGCACAAAGAAGAAGATGAAGTGAAGATGAAAGAGATCAGAATGTTGAGAGAGAATGAGAGGTAAGAGTAATGAGAGAGTGACAGAAAAGGGGAAAGGAAAAGTTATAGTGTGAGAGAAGGGAGTTTACGAAATTAACCCTTGTGTGAAAGACAACTTTGTGTAAGGTAAAATGATATTTTAGTAATTGTCCGACTGCAATAATAAATGGTGACAGTACCATGTAATAATTGAAACGAACCAATTTACGAAAATAACTTTTACTCAGTAATATAGAAGTAGGATAAAGTGAGGGTTTTTTAGTAAATATGGTTTTCATTATTTAAATTTAGGAATAAGCAGATGACCTTTTTACCCTTAAAAAAGTCACGTGTCCATCATAAGAGATATCCATTTTGGTAATTTCACTAGCCCCTTCAATTAATATAGATATATAGATTTTCTCTAATCATCTAAAATAATAAATATCCCTTTGGAAGTTTTTGTCTACTTTTAGATAAAACATGATCAGACCTTTTGGGCAATAATTTAATTAAGATTTTAAAAAGTATAATACGCTTCCATCAAGGTATAGTGATAAATTACTTTTTGTATATTATTTTTATTTAAGAATTAATGATGATCAATATTACGACCACTCAATTTTAATGATTCTATTTTTTTTTTATTTTTTAATTTTTTAATTAAAGATTAAGAAATAAAATTATAAATAAATAAGGGATATTGATTTAAAACTACTTAATTTCAAATTCTAATTCAAACATCCCAATCTCTTTTTTAAATGAAAAATAAAAAAATGTTTAAACTGAACACCCATTGGTTCAACTAGGAGAGAACATGACCCGACCTTACCTGTTCATCCGGTATGACAAGATCATAATCCGGCCTGAATAGGTTCGGGTCTCATCGGGTCTAGGTTTGAGTTCAAAAATTAGACTCAAGTAAATATTTAGGGTCAGGCAGGGACCAAGCATGATCCGTCTCGACCCGACTCATGGTCACTCACTCATAATGTTTGTATGTGTCTCTATTCAAATGTATACAAAGTAATGATATTTTTGTTGTTGAAAGTATCATTGATTCTCTAATTTTTCATCATATCTAAAATTAGTATACATTATATTTAATCGGGTCTAGGGTTGGATTCGAGTTTAAAGATTGACCTTGTACATATTTAGGGTCGGGTTAACTTCGGGTCTATAATCGGGTTCGAGTTCAATAAACTAACCCGACCAATATTTAGGATCGGGTAAGGACAAGCCTTAACCCGTCCCAACCGGCCCATGCTTACCCCTAGGTTCAACCATGAGAGATACAATTTCATACTATTTTCCCTCAATTTTTACTTACCCCTAATATTAAGTTTATTTTGTAATAAAAGTTGTGTCATGCATTACTTGATGGATAATTTTATTGGGAAACCTGATAAAATGTGTGGAAAAATATATCATAACCATAATCATAATAAGAACATAAATCTAGCACAATTGTAGTACAAAATCTACTATGCTACACTTCTACTTTTGTTGGAGCTTTTAGCTCTAAAGACAAGATTTGAAAAGGTTAGTGAGTGAAGCATAAGGGGTGGTGGCGCAGTTGGCTAGCGCGTAGGTCTCATAGCTTCGAGAAATCCTGAGGTCGAGAGTTCGAGCCTCTCTCACCCCAAATATTATTTTTATTTATTTAACATAGCATTACTCATTCTTTTTATATATCAACAAAATGGACTTCATATACACATTTTAATCCTTCAATTCTTTTTTGTCATTACTCTAGTTTACCCTTCATTCTCTCAAAACTCTGCCATATCCTCCATTAAATAATAAACCTTCTCGAATAATGTTATATCCTCATATTAATCATCATATCCACAAAAAAATAACATATGTCACAAAGTAATACTTTATTTATTAATGAATGGTTTATAAGTGACATATGTCACTTTCTTGTGGGTATGAGGATTATTAGGAGGATATATCGTTTTCCAAAAAGAATACCTCAAGAGTAGAGAACCTATCACTTTTCATGCACTACTACTTTCCCATACAAACTTGCCTTATTTTGAGCAAAACAATAACTGGGGCATGCAAAATCTCTAAACAAGGGAAACTATTATTTCATTATCAATTATTGATGGTTTACATAATTCATTTTTCTCTAAAAGCATCACATCTAAAAAATCATACAACTAGTGTATAAATTATAATTCCTACAAAAAGCACAAAAGTTCCAATGAAGGAAATACACCTCTCTGTCTACAAGAACTAATAACCTATATCTACCAAAACATCCTGCCAAGTTCTCCTCAGGGTCAAAAATACATATAAAGAACATACATGTTCCCACAAAATATCATCTACTTGTTGTGGCAGTCTTGCCTTTGCTTAAATCAGCAAGTTCTTCAATAAGTTTTCTCTCATCGGCGCTCAATCTTTTAGGGATTTCAACTTGCACACGGACCAATTGATCACCCCGCATGTTGCTTTTATTCAGCCGGGGAACACCTTTCCTAGCCATAACAAGTGTCGAGCCTGGTTGAGTCCCAGCCGGGATTTTTAAGTCTACCATGCCATCTACAGTAGGAACCTTAGTTGTAGTCCCCAAGATTGCATCAATATAAGAAACCTTACAGGTGCATAAAATGTTGGTGTCGTCACGTTTAAGGACAGGGTCGGGGATAACTTCAAGGATAACAAAGAGATCGCCTGGAGGACCTCCACGCCTTCCAGCATTTCCTTCATTTTGGACCCTTAATCGACTACCAGAATCCACTCCAGCTGGAACCTTGAGACTTATCCGCTTTGTTCTCCTGACTCGACCATCCCCGGAACATGTATTGCAAGGTGTGGAAGTTTCTCCAGTCCCATTGCAGGAAGAGCAGGTCATAGTCTGCTGAAAGATACCTAGTGGAGTCCTTGTTTGTGAGACAACACGACCTTGACCTGCACAAGTGCTACATCTGGATGACTTAGTCCCTGGTTTAGCCCCTGTACCATTGCAAGTTCCACAGCTCTCCAATCGTCTAATCTCTATCTCCTTCTCTACTCCAAAAACTGCTTCTTTGAAGTTTAAAACTAGACTGTAATACTCATCTTCACCTTCAACTGCTCCATTCCTAGAACCTCTGGAGTTCCTGCCACCACTATTCATGCCCTCAAACAATGTCTCAAACAGGTCAAAGGGATTGTTGAAATCCTGAAATGGTAGATATAATCCTTCTATGAGAAACACAAATAATGTATAACACCAATTAACATAAAATAAACACTTTCCTCATTAGGTGGGTTAGCTTCGTGGATAAGTGACACCATTATGCTTTATCAAAAAACAGTCTTCAAACAACAGGAATATGTGATAAGAAAATGAAATTCTACATCATTGTCAAAAGAACTTACCCCCATGCCCCCCATTCCTGCTGAACCTTTAAGCCCAGCCTCTCCATAAGTGTCATATATGGATCGCTTTTCATCATCTGATAAGACCTGCAAAAGAATTTAAACTACTGAAGACCGATTACCATTAAACATGAATAAGGGCCAGCTGCATTCAATAGTAGTAGTTTTACCTCATATGCATTGCTAATGTCCTTAAACTTCTGTTCTGCACCAGGTTCTCTGAAGCATAAAATGAATACACAGAATAGCTCAACAACATGCAATATTAATTAAATGATCCCGAGGACACGAAAAAATTATGCAGCTAGTAAAACTGACATGTGAAGGGGTACTTGGCAGGAAGATTTAATCTATCAAGCTTTTTTTTCTAACAAGCTATTGATGTAGTGTATGAAAACAATTTTTCGAACGGACGAAAATCAAGCATTATGACTAAGACATCCAAACCTCACCTAAGGCAATAGTAAGATATAAAATAAAATAAAAAAACAGGGAAAGATAATAGTGGGACGGGCAAGGCAAAGAAATGGTATTATAAAGTAGATGTTCAACACAAAAGAGGGTAGGAAACTCACTTGTTCACATCTGGATGATAATTTCGGGCAAGCTTCCGATAAGCTGAAATATCAAAAGCAGCGAATTTTGATGTTGCAATGACAACAGGCAAATAACCCACAAAAAATATGCATAATCAAGTAGATCATATGTAGGACCTGGTTAATAAAAATTTCTTAATCACGATCATCTATCATTAGCCCTAATCGTTGATGCTCTCAATCCACTAACTTTAAACTTCCTTTACAAATCTATTGCACATTACAAAGAAATGAAGTAAATTTTGGTCTCAGCTTCTAGAGTATTGGGTGGAAAGTTCCCTAGAGGATCATGCATTAGAATTGTATTTAACATTTTCTCTATTAGTCTACACAAAAGCCTCATTCAAGCAATAATGAGCAATCAAAGGTATCAAAAGTGCGTGCAATTTAAATAATTTGATGGAGCTTAATAAAAAGAACTAAAGCATGTGACTGGGAATTCATGCAAACCAGTTTTTATATAAAGATAGTCACCCTGTTTTAGTTCTTCTGGTGCAAACGTTCAAGTGGTCACTTTGTTTATGTTCTTCTTATCTAGAGTATCTGTGCAGTCAATCTATATTGCTCCTAAGGCAAAGAAGTATATTGAAAGGAGCAGAATCATGTATAGTTAAGCTTTTGTTGATGTGTTTCTGGATTGTATGATAGATTACGATTGATAATTCGAAAATCAAACAAATAGTTCTAAATACAAATTCGGATTGGACAATAACGGGAGGCAGTAGGGACCGCAGAAACATACCACTCTTAATTTCGGATTTGCTAGAATTTTTTGACACTCCAAGGACAGAATAGTAATCCTGGAGAATTGCACAAAACAGGTATTCAGTCTAACATGTTGCACGTTCATGAGGATTATACAATTTAAAGTGAGAGGAATACTTTCACATGACAGAAATTCCCCAAAAAAACAAAGGAAACGTTGCTTCGAAATGAATAAGTTAACTTACTGCATCTGCTCTAACTATCAACATCGATCCCCTGCGGTGATGCAAAGATGGAGATGAACCCATGTTGTATAGTGCACGCAAGGAATCCCCGGAAAAAAAGCTCGAACTTGAGGCAGCCATAAACCCCGTCCTGCTTGTAACACTGCAGGGAAGAGAACTTAAGTATTTACTGAATAAAAAGCTACATAACATTATTAATATTTAACAAAACAATTAGTATAGAACAGCCCCTAATCACTAAGAATCTTGAGTATATCTGCAAAAACAAAACAAAGCTACTTGTACCAACAATTAAGTAGCATTTGTAAACGTGTCATGACAATATGGTACAAAACATACAGGTTCTGTTATGTGTTTGGTGTAGTTAATGAATATAACAATAAAATAGAACATGAGAATAAAATTATAACATTTTGGTTCCAAAAGTGGACATCATGTTTCATCCCATTCTGTTCTGTGTAATAAAATCGAAATTTGAACCCAATTTAGGGTTAGAAAACATAAAGCAAGCATAGAAGCTTCAAATATTGAAAGATAAGACTCACTTTTGGGTGGAAGATGATGATGCAACCTTGGCCATGATACTGGATTTGGTGAAAATATGAGGAGGAATTCCCCATTGAGTAGAAAATGTGATACCAAAAGGTGTAATAGCCATTGTTGTTGGTGGTGGTGAGATAATGAAGGGATAGAGTCTTCACTCACTGAAATGAACCCTACCTCTCTCTCTCTCTCTCACTCACTGAAATGGGTATTTTATATAAATACTTACTATATTCTTACCATTAATTTATTTCCTTTCAATAGGACCCTAGTGCAAGATCCACATAAATGGGGACACTCACCCATATAGGGCAAGCAGACGGGCCGGGTCGAGTTGGATTTATGTCTACTAGGGGTGGAAATAGGTCAGGTTAGGCCAGACTTTTCCTTAAACAGACAGAGCCTATATATCGCATAAAAGCCTGAGTCTGGCCTGTTAGTCTGTTTAAAAAAAATTTCAAAGCTTAGGTCTAGTCTGTTTAAAAGTCTGGTCTGTTAGTCTGTTTAAAGGTCTGCTAAGGTAAAAAAAAATTAAAAAGTATGTATAAACTAGAAAAATTTATTATAATTATAGCAATTAGTGTGAATTTTTTTACATTGTTATCACAATTATTTTCATCATCTTCCAATGTTACGTAATGTATTCGAAGGATTTGTGGTGTCTTTGATGTTAAAATATATAAAACAATGTCTTTTAATATCATAATAAAATATAATATTGTTCTAATATTTAACATGAGTTAGATTATGTACTTAAGCTCAAGTCTCAACAATAAAATATCCAATTATTAAATAGTTTAATCTCTAAGTCCTGATGGATTTACATAAAAATTATTATTTAATTTTTATTTTACATATTATAAAAAATAATTTATAAATATATAATATTATTACATATGCCACACTGTTAGCTTAATAGGCCTTTTAAAAGGCCTGAATCTGACCTGTTTAAGTTAAATAGGCTATTGGAGAAGCCTAAGCCTGACCCGTTTACCGAAAAGGTCTGGTCTGGCCTGGCCTGTTATAAGCTAGGCACTAGGCCCTGATAGGTGGTCTGGCCTGTTTCCACCCTTAGTGTCTACTCAAACTCAAAATCCAAAACTCAGATTTAAATTAAGTGGAGTTGAAAACAATGATACCGTCCCGAACCTGTTGAGTTTTGGGTATTCCGAATCCGATGAAAACTCTCTCAAAATATATATTTATGTATGTATAGGTTATATAAATATCAAATTTATATATATTAATCGGGTTTGAGATATGATATCAACTACGTTAAACTCAAATTCAAATCCAAAAGTTGAACTCAGTTAAAACCCGAACCTAGTCATGTCGGGTTTCCCCAATAAATTCAAGTTAGGTTCTACAAGGTGTAAATAAGGTGAGGTGGTAAGTTTTGTAGGACAAAAAAAAAAGGAATAATAGCACAGGTATAAAATGGAAAACTTATAAGTATCCAAGTAAAATGGTGTGTGATGAAATTACGGAATTACATTTCCTTATTATTTTGTTAGAGTACCCCTTCTTTGTAATCTCCTTCCCATGGAACCAATTTGACTAATTATAGCTTCTCCTTCCCATCCCCAAAACTAAACTTATCACAACAACTTGTCTAGTTAATTTGATTTCTTTATATTTTATATACTCAACCCAGAGAGATAAATAATTTGAAGCATAAGTTTATTCCAGCATGGGGATATAAATCACCATTACTAATCCACATGGCTAAGCATGAGTTAGCAATTACATTGTTCTTTTGTTTCTCACGTTTGATAATTTTTTAAACCCAATTGTGTATATATGAAAAAGATTATATTAGAGGCAAAAACACTAAAATAATAATGAATAATGAGAATGTAAATCACTTATTTAATTTCTTAATCATACATATACATGTTATACATGTCGTGAATAAAAGAATAGTATAATATCTATAGAAAATAAATGATACAATAACAATATAAAAAACTCTTATTTTAAAAGAACGAAGGATTACAATGAAAGAATAAAATCAGAATGACATTACTAGAAAACAAAATCAAGTGGCTCGTTTTGGTGGCAATAAATGATTATCCATTATAAGAGCTATCTCTGAAGCAGTAACATTGGCTTTCATTCCATTGTTTGAAGCAACAGCTTTAGCCCAATCACGCATCTTAATTTTGACCCACTCTTCTCCAATCTCCAACCTCAAACTTTGTTCTCTTTTCTCAGACTTAGCCATTGTTAAATCTCCAATTGACATTGCTTAATAATACCCTTATAAAAATGCCTATTGATTTGTTAATACAAACTAAACATGGAGGGTACCTTATATACTACGAACATGTTATACCTTGTTCTTTTTAGGCTGCTAAAAAGATGAAAAAGTGCACGGGATTATCATGTAGCTTTGGTCTTAATTCAGCTTAAAGACTCTACGACCGCACCAACGTTTTGAGGAACAAATATGGAATATTTTATAATTCGCATAGGATTGATTATATGTATTAGCTTACCCCAGCAATGAGGTATATTTGATATGAATTTTATATATATGATTCTGAAACGTAAATATTTATATATAATCACTAAATTGATACTTATTTGTATTACATTTTTTGAAAAATCAATTATAATTAAAAATGGAAGATGTATGATAAACTAAAGTGTATAAAACTCTTATTCTAATAATATCTGTACTTTTTCTCCTTAGTAATAGTTTAGGATACTATCATGAGAATCAAGTAAATGATGAGATAAAGATGTATGGAGTGACATTATTAGAATTTATTACGCAATTGTATTATACATAATTCCTATTTAATTATCATTGACTCTTAGATAAGTAGTACAAAACTACAAATAGATGTTGGATAATACATTCACTATGTATAAATCTTTATATTGACAGCACATAAATATTAAAGTTAATGGTTATATCGTTAAATTTAGCGTAAATTATATTAATACCCCTTAGTTTTAGTGAAATTACACAAAAATCCTTCTTTTTTTATTCTTACACGAATCACCCTCTCTCCTACACAAAATACCCATAGTTTTGTATATAGATTACACTTACTACCTTTTTATGATATACAAGTGTAATATTTAAACAAAAAACGTGCAGTGTGTAATTAAGTTAAACAAAATATTGTATATTGTGTAGAAAATTTCAAATAATATAACAGTAAATGTGTCTTCATTATTTGATTTATTACAAAATAATATAAGAATTATTTAAAAATCTCATTGAAATTGCTAATTATTTTGTAATGAAACAAAAGTAATAAAGAGACATTCACTTTTGTACTATTTGAAATTGTTTACACAATTAATAATATTTTGTTTAACTTCATTACATTTATGATACATTTTTTGTTTAAAATATTACACTTATATCTAGGATAATCAATTTAATATATGTACAAAATTAAGATAATTCAGGTAAAACAGAAGTAACTCATGTAAAATAAAAAAGGATCAATAGTTTATATAATTTCACTTAGTAGATATAAATGTAATTTAATCTTAAATTTATAAATAATTAGATTTAGCTTCCAAAATGATCATTCATTCATTAATGAGACTTAATTACTTTCCTTTTTTATTTTTTTATTCGACTAAATAAAATGTATTTCTTTTTAGGCAGAATTTTTGAATAATACTTATTATTATAGATTTATAAGATATTTTTTCACTTATATATGTATGTGGTGGAAATATTAGAGGATTAATCACATGTGAAATAATATGTATTATGACAATAAATCATTTCAATAGTAATGTTCTAAATAACTAGTAAAAAATACAATTAAAAATATTAAATTATATTAGAAAATTAATTATGCAATTAAATGTATTATCTAATTTAGACAATAGAGATGTTAATATTCTCTATGATTTAAACTACACACATGCATATTTAATGATATAGTCATTACATTTAATATTTATTCTATAACATTCATTTGTATTACTTTTATTTTTGAGTCAATAATCTTTTTTTATTTTGTATTTTCAAGTCATGGGGTTGAATTATGAATGAGATGATAAAAGGTGTAAAAAGAGTTAGTGTTGTATTGTGTTGTGTGTTGAATATTATTGAAGATAGAAAAATAGAGAGATTGAGAAAAATGGCGACGGTATCTCCATTGGCGAAATACAAGTTAGTGTTCTTAGGAGATCAATCAGTTGGTAAAACTAGTATCATCACTCGTTTCATGTATGACAAATTCGACACTAACTATCAGGTCTCTGCTATTTCATTCTTTCATTTCTTCCTTTAATTCACAACAACGTAACTATTCATATCCATTCATATTCTATTTCAATTTTCAGGCTACTATTGGCATTGATTTTTTGTCTAAAACTATCTACATTGAAGACCGAACCATTCGTTTGCAGCTTTGGTATCCTACCTATTCTTTATCATTATTGAAATGAATGATAGATAATACATTATTAGTGTATAGTTCATATATATATATATAAGTGTATATATTATATTTGATATTATTATTATTATTGTTGATTTGTGTATGAAATTTGAACTTGACAGGGATACTGCAGGACAAGAAAGATTTAGAAGTCTGATTCCAAGTTATATTAGAGATTCTTCTGTTGCTGTTGTTGTTTATGATATAGCCAGTAACTACTTTTTCTACTTATTATTATTCTATATATATACTTATTGAAATAATCATTTTCATTTTATGATGTATTCTTATTATGATATTATGCAGATCGGCAATCATTCTTGAACATAAACAAGTGGATTGATGAGGTACGCAATGAACGCGGCAACGATGTTATTATTGTATTGGTTGGTAACAAAACTGATCTTGTTGATAAAAGAAAAGTTTCAATTGAGGAAGGAGATTCCATGGCCCGTGAATGCGGTATCATGTTCATAGAAACCAGTGCTAAAGCAGGCTTCAATATCAAGGTACCGCCAATTCATCATTTCTTCAATACTAAGAACTACTGCTAGTGCTATACACACCAAATTCATACTCATCATCATGATATAATAACCTGTTAATAAAGTATAATGTATAATCTTAACTTACGTTCTCAATAGTCATAAAATACACACTCTTTATTTGGAGTCATACTCCTCTCCATTAATGGAGAGTATAATTATGTTTTGTAGTGTATTTTTAAGGATAAAAATGTAATATCTATATACATTAAATGAATAAAAGTGTCATTATCCGTTAGTTTTTCTATGTATTTTCAGCTAACTATCCTCTCTAGTAATGAAGAGGAGTCTCATTCGTTATTTATATGTTGATCACTAGTGTAAACTTAAAACTGGTGTAAACACTATTTATTTGTTATTTGTATATCTTAATCTGGCATCATCACCTTCATAGGCTTATATAGAACATAGTACTAAACATCTCACTAACCAACACACACATCACTTGCCCAGAAATGTGCTAATAAACATTACCTGTATCAAACACTACCAATTCATGGTCATTTATTGCCCTTCTCATTAACAACTTCTTTCACATGTTTGTGTTCATATGGATTCACCTTGATCGTAATATCTTATTTGTTATGTGAATCTAAAATTGCAGCCTTTATTTCGTAAGATTGCTGCAGCCTTGCCAGGGATGGAAACCCTTTCATCTACAAAACATGAAGATTTGGTTGATGTAAGTTTAAAACCTACTCCCAATTCATCGCAGACAGAACAACAAGGAGAACGTTGTGCATGCTAAACAAAAGATGTTCACTACCTACATACATTTATGCAATTGAAAGATGCAGCTACATGAAACCAATGCTCTATACTTGGTGAAAACATCAATTTATAGTTATTTATTTGATGTGAGATATACAAGAATTTGATAGTTGTTTGGTTTATTTTGTTTATTATACAATTAGACATTTGATGTAAAAATGCAGATGATAAACTGATATAGATTTTTTTCACTGAACCATGAAAGAATATTCTAAAGTTTATATGACCTATTATACATTGAGGATAAATGGCTTTTGGATGGAAAGGAAATGGAAGATAATTTGTCTTCTGTAAAATAAAACTTTAAAACAACCCCTGTTTTTTATCCACTGTATATGGTTAGTCCTGGGATAAAAGGTGATTGTTGTGTTAGGCACTCGATAATCAAGGTTGAATTTTAAAGAATCTCTTTAATATATATGAACGATGTGATAATATTTATGTTAGGTCGTTGTCTAGAAGCGCAGTACATTGTATAACCCGAATATCGAGATTGTGACGGTGCATTATGTTTGATTGATGTAGTTATAAAAGCATAAAGAACAATACTACTCCTAGGGATGAAGATCTGATGTCCCCATTGGTGTCCCCAATGGTGTACCAGACCAATCATAATCTGCCATCTAATTAAAGAAAAAAATTATAAAATAAAAATCTAATATTTTATATTAAATGGTGCAACTCTATTGGGTAAGGACAGAGAGACAGGATATTTTGGGGACAGAGGATCCCGTTCCCTACTCCTAGCTGCTTTTCATATCCCAAAGGTGGAGGTAGGGTTAAGTTGATTTGTGGACTTTGATTCCAAAGATGCAACAGATATATTTTGCTTTCAGTTAAGGCCGTGACTAACCTGCTAACGGCATGTTAGTTCGTTTTGGTGCGAACTGTCATTTAAGCTGTTGGATCTTTTTAAGTTAATCTGAGCCGTTGAAAATCTGAGTGGGTACCGGAAGTAGCATGGACTGAAGTCGGTTTGGGCCTATGTAAATTTTCCACAGAAGTCGGTTTGGGCCTATGTAAATTTTCCACAAAAGTCGGTTTGGGCCTATGTAAATTTTCCACATAAGTCGGTTTGAGCCTTGGTTCATTCTATACTGAATAAGTGTTTGCTGATACCATTAACAGCCCAGTAAGTTTAACAGCTTCTTGTAGTATATGGAATGGGTTCGAATCTCACTCCTAACATTTTTCACATTTTATCCTCTATTTTTTTTTTGATAAATGAAAGAGAGAATAGACACAGCTTATGCAAGAAATCAATTAAACTAAACTTTAGGTCCATAATACTTGAACAATAAATTCAATTCAGACTAAAAAAATTATTTTTTGCTCTTTTTTTTTATTGTTAAGAGTAATGGTATAAGTACAACAAATGTGCTACAACGTCGATGTTACCATTAGAAGTCGGTTCCAGCAAACACTTCTTCATTGAAGAAGTCAGTATGTACAAAACCGACTTCTATAGAAGTCGGTACCCACCAAACCGACTTCTACACAGAAGTCGGTTTCCCCCATAACAACAACCACACTGAACCTACAACTCCCTAAACCGACTTTCCAACAGTTGGAAACCGATTCCAGATTACCGCATTTTCTCATCCAACGGTTATAAAAAAGTTCGCACCGAAACGAACATTTACACAGTTGGCATATTAGATTTCACCAATGAATCACATATTTAGCATGACGAAATAGTCAAATTTTTTAACAATGAAAAGGTTTGGAATATTATTGAACATGTAAAACAGGATACTTTTTGTAAACTAACTATAACCCTCTAATCCATGATCCGTATAAACAGATCTTTATGCAATTAAGTGATTATAATTTCTTAACCTATTTTTTTTAGATATAAAAAAATAAAATTTTAGATATCTTTAACTTTTATCTCCCTTATCTCTCATCACCCACTTCATTTTCTTTAAAAAGCCACCTCCTTCCAACACCCTAAGCTACTTCATCATCATTCATAAAATTAAAACTTCAAACCCTATAATAAATTAAACTATGTAAAAGTAATGATCAGTGTTCATTTGATTTTTCATGTGACATTTGAAACGTAAAAGTGGTATAATACAAGAATGGGATCACCTATCATCATTCACGTCTCAATTTCCTATCTCGGTCAAATGAGAAAGTGACACTTCATTAAAAAAAAGAATTGTAAAAATACAAAATAATATTTTTATATTATTTGGAAAAAGATGATTAATTTCGGACATAAAGACAATCATTTTAGAATAACTTATGCTCACTCATAATACAAGATATGTGATTCTTTCCTCTCGATTTTTTAATTTTATTTATATCTTAACTAGTAGGATATTCGTGCATGCGCACGAATGGTATTGTTTTTCAAATGATTTATTTAAGTGTGACGAAATTAAATATTAGGATTGTTTGTGATATACAAATAATGACAATGTTGAAAACAGAAAACCTTTACTTCAATTGTTAGTAATTTTTTACATCTAATGGATATAGTCATGTTACAAGATATATGATTCTCCCAAGATCCAAATTTGATAAAGATTATACTTGATACCTAATATGTCGTTGAAAAAAAAAGGATTGTATGTCAGATACACAATTTTTTCCAAATCAAAGTTATGAACATTAGAAAATATCCATATAATTAGTAATTGAAGTGTTCATATACTGAAACATATAATAAAATGAACTCGAAGTAATATGAAGACAGAATAAGCATATAGTAAATAAATTTAACAATATTTAATCCTTCTAGTTAAGGACCCAAATTCCACCCTTAAAATTTTTTCCTTATTTTAACCCATTTTCATGCATTTTCCTATTACTTACATTTACAAATTTAATAACCTTATTTTAAAATCTCATTTCCCTCTTCACATTCAATTTATGAACCGACATCGACATACATGTTCGAATGACCGAAAAACATAATTCATATTAATGCAGCTCAGTAACTACCGCATACAACTAGCTATGGGTAGCTACAAATATCCAGAGTTACAATTATTCATGGCTACTAACATGTACAGAAAATCATGTCCATGGTTACAAATATTCAGTTCAAAATACAATTAGTTAGATTACAAAAGAATGAAGATGAAGACTTCAAAAATTAAAACCTCTAATCTTCTAATCAAAACATCCTCAAATCTTCCACCTACCTGCAATGTGATTAACATTGACCATACACAGAAAACACAAAGGAGTAAGTCGTTAACTCAATAAATGTCAATGTACATTAATCCACATTTTAATAAGGTTAAGTAAACAATTTAAAGTTAAATATACTTAAAATTATTTCCATCGTTTATACTTTTTGAAAACCATGCTACATAACTTAAGCCAAAGTTTGCTACATCGCTTGAACCAAAGCGTGCTACATTGCTTGAGCCAAAGCTTGCTACATCGCTTGAGCCAAAGCTTGCTACATAGCTTGAGCCAAAGCTTGCTACAATGCTTGAGCCAAAGCTTGCTACAATGCTTGAGCCAAAGCTTGCTACATCGCTTGAGTCAAAGTTTGCTACATTACTTGAGCCAAACTTTGCTACATCGCTTGAGCCAAAGCTTGCTACATTACTTGAGCCAAAGTTTGCTACATTACTTGAGCCAAAGTCGCTAACCAATCATGGTCGGCTAAAACAAGTTTATTTTTCATTGATACACCATCAATCCATAAACAGTAAATCCACGCAACCATTATTACAAACATACCCATATATGTTTCTAATAAATAAGTGGTTCACAACTTGATCATTAACCACAACCAGAAAATTCACACATTTTCTATTGCAATGCATAAGTTAAAGACTTATCCTTACATCGGTAAGTGTTGGGTTTGGTTCTTGATAACTTTACAAGTTCCACCGACACCGCCTCCAACTTTAGGATCTTTCCTCATTCTCACCATGTAACACAATGTTAGTCATTTATTCCAAATAACACATAAATAACTCATATTGCATCTTTCAACATACAAGAGATTTAACACATTTTCAATGTTTCTAAACTACTTTCATTATAAGTTTACAAACACCTAAAGCATACATATTCATCTCATATTTCAACATTAGAGTGCATACTCATCTTCTACATCTAACATTTTACTCATTCCCATCTTTAACCACATTTTCATTTTAGGGTTTTGGGGTTTTCATGAATCAACCCACAAACCCTTTCCATTCTTGAAATACTAACTCTAAACCAACATTTTGAGAAGAGATCCACCATACCCAAAAGGATGAGTTTCCATGGTTTCTCACATTTTGAGAAGAGATTCACCATATCCAAAATGAGTTTCAAAGGAAAGAAGAAAGTTAGAATCAAGATTTTACCTCTTCTCAAGCTCTAGATGAGTATCAAGGTTCCTTCCTCTTGGAAAAGCTCTCTTTTCACACTTCTCTTTAATTTCTAACCCCAAAATGTGTTTGAGGTTTCTCATTTAATGCAAAATCGTCGGGTTCTCGCTTAAGCGAGCCCATTCTTGCTCACGCGAGAAAATCCCGCCTATTTAGAAAAAACTCAAATCTGGCCCTCTCGCTCAAGCGAGGGATTCTCGCTCGAGCGAGGGATTCTCGCTCAAGCGAGAATCTCACAGCCTCGACAGGTTCCAAAATTCCATTTCTCTCCTAAGCGAGACAACTCTCGCTCAGGCGAGACCACTCTCGCTCAGGCGAGAATCCTTCAGTATAGCCCAGGATTTCACCCTCCCAGGTGAGCCTCTCTCGCCCAAGCGACAATTCTCTCGCTCAAGCGAGAATCTCAGGACTGATACTATAATTTAAAGACTTTAAATTGAGGGTGTCACACATCACATATGGGTTGACAAAAATAGTTAGGGTGAGATAGATGTCTAGTAATTGTGTGTGTTAACATGGCACTATTATGTTACCATGAAAGCACATGAGGTGACAAAAAATTAGGTCACAACAAATACATCACAGCGTGATGCAAAAAGCCAAAGGTTGTTCTCAAAAAGGTTACACATAATTTGTCATTATAAAAATATAAGTTTTTCTATTCTAAAAAGGGCTTTGTAGAAGTTCAATGTCAAAGTCAGACGACAGTCTTTTGGCTGGAGTTACAACTTGAATATGGTCTGGATCATGATCAGCACTAATAGAGATAGACTACCAATAAAAATTAAGAAATAAGAATGTATTAGAGATATGAAATTAGTTATGTTTGAAATATTAACTATATCTATAAAATAAGACACATGATGCACTCACAGATTCTATTTGAAACGAATCATTCAAATCAGATATTCCTTTAATTTATCAGAATTTGATGGCTTCTTAGTATGAAATAAGATTAATTTTAATGAACATTGAACAACAAAAATTAATAGGCTGAAAAGCTGTATACAAAGTAACAATGGATTATTATAACATACCTCAACTATAACAATGGTATCAAGTATAATCTTTATCAAATTTGGATCCTGAGAGAGTCTTATCAAATGATTGGTTGTATGATGCTTGCACTTTCACCCTTAGAGTCATTGTTCTGGCAAGTAGAAAATCGAGACTCAAAGGATATGCTTTAGGATTATCTTCCCATTCCTACATAAACACAACCAAATAAACGTCAATTAAAATACACTATAACAGTATAAATTTTTTTGAAGCGAGAAATAAATCCATCTTAAAAAAAACCTACTACAAGCATTTGATTTCTGAGGTCAGCTGCAGATCTGCTAATTATATGAGCACATTGGCGATCCCACAAAACAAACTTGCCACTTCCATTCTTGTGAATGACTTTAATATCTAGTTTGTACCTACATAAATACAGAAGTAGGTTCACAAGATTTCCCATCCACAACATAACAATAGACAAAATATATTATATGAAAAAAATCAAACCTAGGGGAAGACTGATGATTAAAAGTGTCACACTTGCACGTGAAATGACCATCTCTAACATCGACCTTCTTTGTGCATTTAGTGCATCCATCATAATATCATCCTTGTATCCCAATGACAAACATCGTTGTTGTGCCAACAGTTACACATGTTTTTTTCCTGTATACATTATCAAGTGGGTGAGATAGGTATTAAATATGAAATAAATAAAATTCATATAAAAAAGTCCTATACCTCATTACATGTAAGAGTAGAAATATCAGCAATACTTTTCACCTCAGCTTTATATAGAAAATGGTCTTCATAAGATAGTTTTGAATATTGTGACAATTGGGTATTACTTTGGCTCATTGTGTCAATTGATAGAGTCAGACTTGAAAACTAAAATAATGATTTTAGTTTAATATCAGCAAAAATTGAAGAGTTTTAATCGTTATTTTAAATTCACTTATATATTAACTATGGTAAGCATACCTCTGTTTGTAAATGTCAAGATTTACAATTTCTTCATCTATTAAGATCTTTGATCCACACCAAGAGTTGGAAATAGTGGGTGGATATTTACCTACAAAGTGTTACATTTAAGTTAGAAAATTTAATGGAATTAAATCAAGAAATTTGAAATAATAAAGCGATTAATTAGTAATGACAACATGAGCTTGTCCATCTTTCACTCTAGATTGTGTTGGAGGAATGATCATAATAACATCACCATTGCTCAAAAAATAGAATAACCATCTTAGTAAGTTTTCACTGAATGTAATAATGACTAAGTTGAGAATATATGGAAAAGAAATATCATAAAAAATTACCTAAAATCCCTGAGACTAAAAATAATTTTCTTCAAACTTGCTTCGGTCTGACTGAATATTTGTAAGGACCCAAATTCTACCCTTGAAAATTTTTCTCATTTTAATATCGATATTCTTATCATCTCTATTCCTCTTCAGTTAAACAACATTTCATACTTCAAATTCAGTTATCGTAATATACTAGGACCCTTTCCCATAAAGCAGAAAACATAATTCATATATTTCCTTATCGGTAAGTACCGCATATGACTAGCTATGAGATTCCAAAATGCTCATAGCTATTAATATTCAGTCATTACAAAATGTAGTACTAAATCAGTTAGGATTTATAATCATCCAATTAACAGTTTACATCAAACAAAAAGCAAAATAAGGATTCTGAGTTCTAAGTTCCTCATGCCTCGAACCGAGTATCCTCAACTACCTTGTTTACCTGCAATGGGATTATCATGACAGATATGCACAACAACAAATGAGTAAGTTATCAATTCAATAAATATTAGTAAACGATAATCCACACTTTTAGGGTTTTAATAGAAGACTTGACATTAAAAGATAAAATCTACATATCATGTTTGCCCGTCTCATGTTACCACATCCAACGCTTTGGATTTACCCGTTCATCTCTACCATACCTTGTCACCTCCTTCATCAATACCGTTTCAAATCATTATTTTCCACTTATACGTTTACCTTTCCATTACCACTTAGGAAAAATCATACACAATACCACGTAGGGCAAGTCATACACAATACCACATAGGGCAAGTCATACACAATACCACTTAGGGCAAGTCATATACAATACCACATAGGGCAAGTCATACACAATACCACATAGGGAAAGTCATATGTAACACCCTAAATTTTAAGTCTTTAAAAATTATAGTATCAGTCATGAGATCCTCGCTTGAGCGAGAGATTCTCGCTTGAGCGAGAGAGAGACTCACCTAGGAGAGTGAAATACTGGGCTATACTGGAGGATCCTCGCTTGAGCGAGAGATTCTCGCATGGGCGAGAGAGGCTCACCTGGGAGGGTGAAATCCTGGAGTATACTAGAAGATTCCCGCCTGAGCGAGAGTTGTCTCGCCTGGGCGAGAAATAACATTTTGGGATTGTGGACACTGTGAGATTCTTGCTTGAGCGAGAATCCCTCGCTTGAGCGAGAGGGTCAGATCTGAGTTTTTAAAATGGGCGGGATTTTCTCGCTTGAGCGAGAATAAGCTCGCTTAAGCGAGAACCCGACGAGAGCATTAAATGAGGGAAACCCCAAATACATTTTTAGGTTAATAATTGAAGAGATGTGAGAGAAGAGGGAATTCCCAAGGTCTAGGAGCTTTGATTCTTGTTCAAGAGCTTGAGAAGAGGTAAAACTCTCTATTCTAACTCTCTTCTTCTCTTGAAAAACCCATTTTTTGTATTATGGATCTCTTCTCAAAGTGAGAGGAACCATGGAAACTCATCCTTTTGAGTTATGGTTCATTTTATGTGGTTGGATCTTGTAAACTCTTAGTATAAAGTTAGTATTTCAAGAAATGAGAGAGTGTGTGGGGTTAGTCATGAAAACCCCAAAACCCTAAAGAGAAAATGTGGTTAAAAGGGAAAATGGTTTAAATGCTAGAGGTAGAAGATGAGTTTACTTTATATTGTCGAACAATATGATGAGTATCTTGTATGGTTAAATAATGCAATATAAGTTGTTTATGTGCTATTTGGTATAAGTGATTAACCTTGTGTTATATGGTGGGATGAGGAAAGATCCTAATGCTGGAGGCGGTGTCGGTGGAACTTGAGGAGTTGCCAAGAACCCAAACCCAACACTCATCGAGGTAAGGATAAGTCTTTAACTTATGCAATGTGATAGAAAATGTGTGGATTTTCTGATGTGAATGACGAAATGAAGCGTAAATCACTTAGTTGTTATAAACATATATGGGTATGTTTTTAACAAGGAGGAGTGGATTTACCGTATATGTATTGGTGGAGTACCAATGGAAATAATACTCGGAATAATGTAATGAAACGTAAATCACTTAGTTGTTATAAACATATATGGGTATGTTTGTAACAATGAGGAGTGGATTTACCGTATATGTATTGGTGGAGTGTCAATGGAAATAAAACTCGGAACAATAAAATGATTCATAAATCACTTTGTAGTTATAAGCATATGTGTATATGTTTGTAATGATGTCGGGTGTATTTACTATTTTCGTATTGGTGGAGTGCCAATGAAAATAAAACTCGTGAAAAAGTATTGGTGGAGTGCCAATGGAAATAAAACTCGTTTTTAGCCGACCATGATTGGTTAGCGACTTTGGCTCAAGTAACGTAGCAAGCTTTGGCTCAAGCATTGTAGCAAGCTTTGGCTCAAGCAATGTAGCAAACTTTGGCTCAAGTAATGTAGCAAGCTTTGGCTCAAGCAATGTATCAAACTTTGGCTCAAGTAATGTAGCAAGCTTTGGCTCAAGCAATGTAGCAAACTTTGGCTCAAGTTATGTAGCATGGTTTTCAAAAGTATGAACGATGAAATTGGCTTTTAAGCAAAATTGATTTTAAACCGTTTATTTAACATTATTAAATGTGGATTATCTTACATCGATATTTAATGAGTTAACGACTTAATCCTTTGTGTTTCCTGGTGTATTGTCAATGTAATCCCATTGCAGGTAGGTTGAAGAAGTATGAGTGTTTTTGATTAAGATATTAGAGACTTTTATTTTGATGTCTCATATCCATTCTTTTGTAACCTTATTGGTTGTATTTGAACTAATTATTTGTAATTATAAACCTGATTGTCGTACATGGCAGTAAACATGGAAACTAGTAACTCGGGATATATGTAGCTATGAGTGTTTTGGAAACTCATAGTTAATTGTATGCGGCCGTTACTAGGTTATATTAATATGAATTATGTTTTTCTACTATTGGATTTTTGTATGTTACTTTTGGTTCATAGATCGGGTGTGAGGGAGAAGTGAGATCTTTTAAATAAATTTATCCACTCGGTAATTATGATTTATTGTTGAATGCATGGAATTAGATTAAATAAGGAAAAAAATTCAAGGGTAGAATTTGGGTCCTTACATCATACACAATACCACTTTGGGCAAGTCATACATGATGTCACCTAGGACAGGTCATTCTCTATACCACATCGGGAAAGTCATACACAGATCATATAAGTAATTAGAAAATCCATACATTTTCTATTATCATATACCATTAATAACTTCTCCTTACCTTGGTACGTGTCGGGGTTGGTTTTGGGTAACTTTGCAAGTTCCTTCGCTACCTCCTCCAACCTTAGGATCTTTCATTATCCCCATCACATAACAATAATGTCAGTCATTTATTTCCAAATATCACATAAACAATTTATATTTCATTACTCAACCATACAAGATATTCATCATATTTTCAATGTTTATAAACTACTTTCATCATATGTTTACAACCATCTAAAACATACATATCCATCTCATATTTCAACATTGGAAGGTTTAATCATCTTCTACCTCTAGCATTTTACCCATTTTCTACTTTAACCACATTTTCACTTTAGGGTTTTAGGGTTTTCATGAATCAACCCATAAACCCTTTCCCTTGTTGAAATACTAACTCTAAACCAAGAGTTTTCAAGATAAAAACAACATAAAACGAACCATAACTCGAAAGGATGAGTTTCCATGGTTTCCCTCATTTTGAGAAGAGATCCAACATACCCAAAACAAGTTTTCAAATGGAAGAAGAGAGTTAGAATCAAGAGCTTTACCTCTTCTCAAGCTTCTAAATGACTCACAAGCCTCCTTGCTCTTGAAAATGCACTCTTCTCTCACTTCTCTCTAGGTTAACCCTCATAAATGTGTTTGGGGTTCCCTATTTAATGTAACAGCGTCGGGTTCTCGCTTAAGCGAGCCCTTTCTCGTTCAAGCGAGAAAATCCCGCCTATTTTAAAAACTCAGATATGACCCTCTCGCTCAAGCGAGGGATTCTCGCTCAAGCGAGAATCTCACAGTCTCAACAGTCCCAAAATGTCATTTCTCGCCCAGGCGAGACAACTCTCGCTCAGGCGAGAATCCTCCTGTATAGCCCAGGATTTCACCCTCCCAAGTGAGCCTTTCTCACTCAGGCGAGAATCCTAGGACTGATACTATAATTTTAAAGACTTAAATTTAGGGTGTTACAATATTAGCTTATGAAAAGCACCAATTATGTCTAAGTCAACCAAAACAAACAAATATTTAGTTACAATGATCTTAATAAGATACTGAAATAAGCTACCATATTTAATTTAAGCTTACATATTAACAAATTAGTCCTCTAGTTCTCAAATAGGATGTCTCCAAAAAATTTGAAATCATATTCCTTTTCAGGAATATCAGGAAACTCTTTATGTTTAAGAGTTGTACCGACAGTAAATTGTATTCTTTAAGTATGGTCACAAACCTTAAATTGCAGTTCATTGCGGAAGACATTAAAATTATGCATGACATAAGTTTTGTTCTCAACTAAACGTTCTTTTCATTCATTAAACTCTTCCTTTCTAATAGATACTTGTATTTTGTCCCCCTAAAATGGTAAACAAAGAGAATATTACAAATTGAACATTTCTTCAAAAAAGGATAAAAATATTATTACATTTGAACCATCAAAATCATTTCAAGATGTCTTGGTTTTGGAGGTATTTGGGCATACCAAAGTTCTGTGATTCTAATTGCAATCTTCCAAAGGTGTTTTGTGTCGTTCAAATCCATGATCATGTCAAACGGTCGGGATATGGACATTATGCTAATACAACATAATGAACAATAAGGAAAATTGAATAAGTACAACAACAATGACATAATGAACACTAAGAATAATATAACAAACAGGTTGATCTCCATTTGACTCTGAATATAATAAACAGTTTGATCTCCATTTAAAGATATGATAAATGGTTTGATGTCCATTTTTTAATTAAATGGAAACAAAATATTTTCTGTTTCTATTTAGGTAAAGATATAAATATGCATATCAACACTTAAAAAAACATGTATCATAAAATATATCATGAAATAGTACAACAACAATGACATAATGAACGATAAGAATAATATAACAAATGAGTTGATCTCCATTTAACTGAATCTGAATATAATAAACAGTTTGATCTCCATTTAAAGATATGATAAATAATTTGATGTCCATTTTTAATTAAATGGAAACAAAATATTATATGTTTCTATGTAGGTAAAGGTATAAATATGCATATCACCACTTAAAAAACATGTATCATAAAATGGTCATTTAATATCATCTAAGGAATAATAATAGATAAAGATGATATGGAATAATAGCAGATAAAAATAAGATAAAGATCAAGTAATAACAAATAAAGATTTAAACTTTAACATCATATGTATAAGGTAACTTAATATCATACTTGAGTTCATTCCATTTTTTTAAAGTTAAGTATGTAGTTATTTATATTTTTTAACCGATCAATTTAAAGTTTAAAGTATTTTCAAAGCTCAATTAAATATGTAGATATTGTTGACATTTTAGATTTTTATGGTAATTTCAATTTTTTAAAAGTAAAGAAAATATTATTAAACTTGAACTTATAACCAACACAATTTATAAATTTTAATATATGTGTGTGATTTTAAATTTCCCCTACCAATTATAAAAGTGACCAGTTGCAATTTTTAGGTAATGAATGATTTGATATGATTACACCTAAAATTAGAATAGTAATATTAAGAAAACGGTTAATTCAAATATTAATACAATTTCAATAAATTTTATTTGTGATTCCTTAATTTTAGGCAATGTCTAATATAAACTTATATTCATTTATTGTTTAATTATAAAATAAGTAGTAAGAAATATATATAACTCATAATAAATATGTATTCCTTAATTTTAAAAAGAATAAGAGATATGTATAAATCATAATAACTACGTATTCCATAATATTGCAGTTTAAAAATAGTAACAATGAGAAGAGAAAAAACTATATTTGAATAGTAACTTCAATTTTTTTATTAAAAAGTAAAGAAATATTTTTTTATTTTCACATTTTTTATAAGATGACACAATTAAGTATGTAGTTATTCACATTTTGTAACCGATAAATTTAGACTTTAAAAGTATTTTCAAAGCTCAATTAAGTATGTAGTTATTGTTGATATTTTAGATTTTTATTGTAATTTCAAATTTTTATTAAAAAGTTAAAACAATATTATTAGAGTTTTTATTAAAAAGTAAATAAAATATTATTAAACTTGTAATTATAACCAACACAATTTATAAATTTTAATATATGTGTGTGATTTTACATTTCCCCTACCAATTCTAAAAGTGATCCGTTGCAATTTTTAGGTAATGAATGATTGGATGTGATTACAGCTAAAATTAGAATAGTAATATAAGGAAAATAATTAATTAAAATATTAATACAATTTCAATAAATTTTATTTGTGATTCCATAATTTTAGGCAATGCCTAATATAAATTTATACTCATTTATTGTTTAATTATAAAATAAGTAATAGGAAATGTGTAAAACTCTTAATAAATATGTATTCCTTAATTTAAAAAAAAATAAGAGATATGTATAACTCATAATAATTATGTAGTCCATAATATTGCAGTTTGAAAATGGTAACAATGAGAACAAGAAAAACTATTCAAAATTTTCTATTTGAATAATAATTTCAATTTTTTTATATTAAAAAGTAAAGAAAATATATTTTTTATTTTCACATTTTGTATAAGATGACACAATTAACTATGTAGTTATTCACATTTTGTAACCGGTCACTTTAGAATTTAAAATACTTTCACAACTCAATTAAGTATGTAGTTATTGTTGACATTTTAGATTTTTATGGTAATTTCAATTTTTTATTAAAAAGTAAAGAAAATATTATTAGAGTTTTCATTAAAAAGTAAAGAAAATATTATTAACCATGAAATTATAACCAACACAAAATTTATAAATTTTAATATAGGTGTGATTTTATATTTCTCCTACAAATTCAATAAGTGATCCATTGCAATTTTTAGGTAATGAATGATTGGATGTGATTACACCTAAAATTAGAATAGTATATAAGGAAAATAGTTAATTAAAATATTAATACAATTTCAATAAATTTTATTTGTGATTCCTTAATTTTAAAAAGAATAAGAGATATTTATAACTCATAATAATTATGTAATCAATAATAGTGTAGTTTGAAAATAGTAACAATGAGAACAAAAAAAGTATTCAAAATTTTCTATTTCAATAGTAATTTCAATTTTTTTATTAAAAATTAAAGAAAATATATTTTTTATTTTCACATTTTGTATAAGATGACACAATTAAGCATGTAGTTATTCACTTTTTTTAACCGGTCAATTTAGACTTTAAAGTATTTTCAAAGTTCAATTAAGTATGTAGTTATTGTTGACATTTTAGATTTTTATGGTAATTTCAATTTTTTTACTAAAAAGTAAAGAAAATATTATTACAATTTTTATTAAAATGTAAAGAAAATATTATTAATTTTGAAATTATAACCAACACAATTAATACATTTTAATATATGTATGCGATTTTAAATTTGTCCTACCAATTCTAAAAGTGACTCGTTGCAATTTTTAGGTAATGAATGATTTGATATGATTACACATAAGATTAAAATAGTAATATTAGGAAAATGGTTAATTCAAATATTAATACAATTTCTATAAATTTTATTTGTGATTCCTTAATTTTAGGTAATGCCTAATATAAATTTCTACTCATTTATTGTTTAATTGTAAAATAAGTAATAAGAAATGTGTATAACTCATAATAAATATGTATTCCTTAATTTTAAAAAGAATAAGAGATATATAGAACTCATAATAATTATGTAATCCATAATGTTGCAGTATGAAAATGGTAACAACAAGAAGAAGAAAAATATTCAAAATTTTCTATTTGAATATTAATTTCAATTTTTTATTAAAAAGTAAAGAAAATATTTTTTTTATTTTCACATTGTGCAGTTGTAACATTACGGTATAATAATATAATTTCATAATATTAGAATTTAAATAATAGAACTATGACCTTGAAATTATAACTAACACAATTTAGAGTTAATTACACCCCTGAGTTTTAGTGAAATTACACAAACAACCCATCATTTTTTTGTCTTTGCACGAATCACCCTTCTATCTTACACAAACTACCCATAATTTTATACATATATTACACTGATCACCCCTAATGATATATAAGTGTAATATTTTAAACAAAAAAATGTATTGTGAATGTAATTAAGTTAAACAAAATATTATATATTGTTTAGACAATTCCAAATAGTACAAAATTGAGTTTCTTTTTATTATTTTTGTTTCATTACACAATATATTAACAATTCTAATGAGATGTTTATATAACTTTTATACTATTTTGTAACGAACCAAATAATGAAGATGCATTTACTCTTATATTATTTGGATTTGTCTACACAATATACAATATTTTGTTTAACTTAATTACACATGTTACATGTTTTTTATTTAAAATATTACACTTATAACTTATCAGGGGTGGTCAGTGTAATATATGTACAAAATTAGGGGTGGTTCGTGTAAAGACAAAAAAGTGAGGGGTGGTTTGTGTAATTTCACTAAAACTCATGGGTGTTAGTGTAATTAACTCCACAATTTATAAATTTTAATTTTAAATTTCCCCTCCCATTCTGATCGGTTGCAATTTTTAGGTAATGAATGATTTGATATGATTATACCTAAAATTAGAATAGTAATATTATGAAAATGTTTAATTCAAATATTAATACAATTTCAATACACAACAGAGAAATATGCAAGAAATCCATCATTTTTTAGCAAACATCTCTCTCAATCCGAAACACCCTTTAACCCATTTTCTTCATCTCAAAAAACAGAAAAAGATTCAATATGACATAAAGATGAATAAAAAAAAGATAAAAATGAAAACTTTATAATAAACGTGAAAATGAAATGATTTCGAACAAAAAGAAAAGGAAATGATTTGGAACAAAAAGAAAAGAAATGTAAAAAATAAACGGTTTCATCGTCAGTCTGGAATGGTTACATCTATTTGTAAGTGAGGGCGAGACTGTGAGAAATTGGTTACAAAGTGAAGAGAGGTGTGAGAGTGAGAGTAAACGTACAAATGGATGAGAGATGAGAGAGTGAGATGTATAAGATAGAGACTTTGAAATGAGATCTTAAAATATAAATTGTCAATATTTTTAATTGTTATAATAAATAAAAAATGCACAATTACAGAATTGACCTTGGAAAATTCAGGTGTTACAAATATGATAATGTATTTTAGTAATTGATGAGTCATTTAGAAAACAATTCCATTGCACATAATATAACATAATAAAAGTAGAAGCCTTTATGTCATGTTCCATAGTGTTGAAACCTTGGAAGAAAAAGTTTGGTGGAATATGTTAAGTCCGTTTTACAATTTGCACGGATATTATGGAGCTCCACTACGTACAATAACGGCGCACTTATTATTATTTTTATTTTAAAACGCCGTTCTTATATAATTTTCCTCATTACTTCATTATTTATTTATTTTATTTTTATTTTTCATTTTCTTCCTCAAACAAACGAAACCCTTTCTTTCTTCCAATCCAATCCCAATCCACTTTGTATTGAGAAACAAACAAACCCTAACAAGAGAGAGAGAGAGAGAGAATAACGGCCATTGATTGATGAAGTGTGTGACTCGGTGAGTTGAATCGGAGAAAGATCTGAGTTGATTTTGAATCGGTGATGGGTGCTGCGGGTTCGAAGCTTGAGAAGGCTCTTGGCGATCAATTCCCTGAAGGAGAACGTTATTTTGGCCTTGAGAATTTTGGTAACACTTGTTACTGTAACAGCGTTTTGCAGGTTCCTTTTTCTTTTTCTTTTCACGTTTCTCTATCTTTATTTTCAATGCTTTATTATGGATTCACAATTTCACATCAACAATAATGTTTTTTACATTTTCTTTCTCTTATTTTCTATTGCATCAAATGTAAATTTCTTTCTCTTAATGTTTCTTCTCAGCTAGACTTGAATTAATTGATATTCAATGTCGTTTTCGAAGATTAAGAGTTTTAGATAAAAAATTTGTTAGTGCTGATTTATTTTATTGTCCGGTCCGGACCAGTGTCAGGCTCGACTTGTCCTGATTCGAGCCGGGAATGCGCGGTTAAGGGGGGCAAAGCTCCCCCGGAGCCCATTTTCTCCATACACAATACTCAAACCCATGATCTCGTTTTCGGGGAATCAAGCTCCTTGTCATTTGGACAAACATGTGTTGGTAAAATGCCACGCGTTATTTGAATGAGGCCTGGTCAACAAATGGGAAATTAATAATTCTCAGCTCTGGCCGAATTGGGAATATCAATGTCTAATCCTTAGTTACATAATTCTTTCACTTGTCTTAAGCAATGTGTGCCAAATTCATCGTACCACATAACACATGTCGGGTTTGTCATAAAGAAGTCTCATCAAATTAACGTAAAAAGTGACAAATCATATACCCAAGTGAGTCACCTATCTGTATCTGTACCCATACAGGTAACTATGGTCTAATCATGGGGCTTTCAAAATACCGAGATAGATGTTAGAGTAATCTTGTAACTCCGTGTAGAGTATTTTTAAAGCCTAAATGAATACTGTTGCATACCAGAAGCTTGTTGAGTTGCATACCAGTTTTGGAACCTTCGAAGTTCTAACTAACCATTTTTGTGGCTCTTTAATAAAATACTCTTGTTTTTCTTCCTGCAGGCACTATACTTCTGTGTTCCATTTCGCGAACAGTTGCTAGATTATTATGGAAACAACAAAAGTCTGGCTGATTCAGAGGAAAATCTTTTGACTTGCTTAGCTGACTTATTTTCGCAGGTAACGAGTCTATAGTTTGGATAACTCTTCGTATTTCATGCTTGAGGCCTCTTCAAGTTTGAATCTTTGATTGGCTCAAGCATGATTTACCATCGGAGATTTTGTATTCTCTAACTGTTTGTAGACTGTAGCTAAGGTACACACGTTGCTATGTTGGTGTGAAAGACGAAGCCATTGAAGTGAGGGATGATCCACCAACAGAATATGAGAACGTTTAGAAATATGAAGTTGCTCTTATGACCATCCAAAAACAGAATACTCAATAACCAATAGTATTGTCTACAATTTTGTGGGCAAAAAAATTAAATTTTTTTATGGCCTTATGATTGTTATCCTCTCCAATCTCCATACCTTTGTTTGTCATTCTGCATAAGGAATCCCCTGTGAAATACTAAAATGGATGAGACAAAGGGTTATCACCCCCCTTCTTAGGTTTTTAATCATGTTTTGTTCATTATTGCTACTTGCTAGCCAGCATTATAAAGGTCACACTGCATAGATGTCCATAACCCATGCTATCCATTATTCTAAAAGCCAGATTATCGGTCTTCTCAAAATTCAAAATCAAACTTCAACATTTTGACCAATTTATTGCCTCAATTTCCATTCCATGATACCTACGTGATTACTTTTCTTTACTTTCATGGTTTTGAGATGAACATGCTGACCCCGCCTAGTGGGGTAAGGCTTTGTTGTTGTTTGTGGTGGTCTTGAGATTAACATGTATTATTTCTTTTCATGTAGATAAGTTCCCAGAAGAAAAAAACAGGTGTTATTGCTCCCAAACGATTTGTACAGAGATTGAAAAAACAGAATGAACTATTCCGTAGCTATATGCACCAGGTATGTGTTTAAACTGTCAAGAATGAGCAAATAAATCAGTTTGGTCTAGAAACTTGTAGCTTTCTTTTGAATGTAAAGCATAGAATATTGGTCTATAAACACACGGTCACAACTCACACCTACATGTATTGTGTTTGGGCTATGGAACAATGATATGCATACATGCATTTTTATCTGTCCTGGCTTAGTTGCTTCTGAGTTGCAGCTGAATTATATATGAATCTGAAGTCTTAACTAGAAGAGATGTAATTATCCGTATTATAGGTTTCAGATTTCAAAGTTCAAAAGTAAGTTACAGTTGTTCTTCTGGTAGCTCATGATAGGATAATTTTATAGTGCCAGAATCACACATGATAGCAAAATGATTTAGGGCTTATAGTTAAACTTGAAGGCATAAGAATGAGGCGCATTGGTAAGGTTGTTTCGCCTTGTGAAATGGAGGTCTTGAGTTCAAATCCTGGAAACAACCTCTTTGCTCGCAAGGGTAAGGCTATGTGCATCTACCTTCTACCCTCCCTCGAGCCCACTAGGTGAGAGTCTCACACAGTAGGCTGCCCTTTTTAATGTAGTTAAACTTGAAGGCGTGATTAGGATAACATTCCTCTTGGTCTTGGCTGTGGCTGGGCTGGACCACAGTTTCTGGTCTTAATGAGTTCACTTGACCCTAACATCTTTTTACTAACAGAAAATCATCTTGAACTGTGTTGTAAGAAACTATTGGAACAAAATGGGACCATGATACCTATTTTGGCCTCCAAATGGAGAAAATAAAAAATACATGAAAGTTTCTCTAAATGAATTGAAACATGTACATGCTAAATCTTATTTCAATATATACATGCTAATTTGATTTTTGTTGACTATTATATGCCTTGTGGGATATGTAAATAATGTAATATTTTCGGATCTTTGTCTCCACTTGACAACACATATCACTTTAGTATATAAAGATCATGGGATGTTTGCTCATGCTTAAACCGATATACAGATGGTGATTGGCTTGTTGCTTGTTTTTTGTGAGGAAATAATAGGGTAACACATTTGGATGTTCACGACTTCACGTAGCACTTTTTTTAGTGAGGTTGAATAATGGTAATTTGTTAAGTTCAAACATGTTTGTATATCTCAATTTGTTTAATAAACATCTCATCACAGTTACTGCAAAAGTGCATGCCATTCCTATTTATCAAAGGCAGTGATAATTCTGTTTGTATGTCTTTTCTCTCTTATTAGTCTAGGGTTCTACTATCTATTTATTTATAAGCAACATTGTTATTGTGAATCTTCCCGATTTTGATAGGATGCCCATGAATTCTTGAACTTTTTGTTAAACGAACTTGTCGACATTCTGGAGAAAGAGGATCAGGCTGCAAAAAATGATGAAGAGACGTCACCACCTTCTGAAAAAGCTGCAAACGGTCCTAAGAATGGTCTATCTAATGGTGCTAAAAAGGAGCCTTTAGTTACTTGGGTGCACAAAAATTTTCAGGTGAACTTGATCAGCCAATTCAATGCTCTCATTTTAGCATCTTGATTTCAGCGAAAAAATGCTGCAATTGTCGCTTCCATTCTGTAGTGATCACAAAAATAAGTTTTCCTTTTTAAAATTTTCTTTTAGGAGTCTCATTATTGTAAATTGCTCTGGTCAGGGAATACTCACCAACGAGACAAGGTGCCTGCAATGTGAAACTGTGACAGCTAGGGATGAAACATTTTTTGACCTCAGCCTTGATATTGAACAAAACAGTTCAATTACAAGTTGTTTGAAAAACTTCAGTTCGACTGAGACGTTGAATGCCGAAGACAAATTTTTTTGTGACAAGTGCTGCAGGTACATAGCTTTTACTTATAGGAACAAATTTTAACTTAATAATTGCCTGCATACCATTTCTGTGGTGCCAGCTGTTACTTGGCTTCATGAGTACTTGTTGAGAAGGTAAAGGGCTGGTTCAACCATTTCGAGTTGTTTGTAGCCAAACTATTCTACTGCTTGTTGAGTGAGATTTGTTTGTTTGTAATGAAGCAGATAAGTCAATTGGCTTCAATGTCATGTATTATTTGCTGGCAATTCTTATTTCCTTTTACTAGAACATAGATTGCTATGATGCTACCCATGTTTATTTACTAAATACTAATACTTTATAACGTTTCCTGTTTCTATGGTGTGTCTTTATAATGTTTCCTTTGATGATTGACATTATCTCCATCTGTTATTCGAAAGGGATTTGATGTACGTGTCAGTGTATATAGTGTGTAGAAATATATAATATAATTATGTATGCACTATTTTCTGCTTAGATTTTCATGTCTGTTACCAGTTCGGAAACCATGATGTGAATTTTCTTATGATATTAGTTTGCAAGAAGCTCAGAAGAGGATGAAGATAAAGAAACCGCCCCACATTTTGGTCATCCATCTTAAGCGGTTTAAGTACATTGAGCAGTTGGGCCGCTACAAGAAGCTGTCTTACCGGGTTGTTTTCCCCCTAGAGCTGAAATTGAGTGATACTGTTGAAGAAGCAGATATTGAGTATTCTCTATTTGCAGTAGTCGTCCATGTTGGGAGTGGACCCAACCACGGGCATTATGTCAGCCTCGTGAAAAGCCATAACCACTGGCTATTTTTTGATGACGAAAATGTTGAGATGATTGATGAGTCTGCTGTTCAGACATTCTTTGGGTCATCACAAGAATATTCCAGTAACACAGACCATGGTTACATTTTGTTCTATGAGAGCATTGCCAACAGGAACTAGAGGGAGGAACCTTACAAGATTTTCTAGGTACTTGGATCCATTTGAACTTGTCCCTTTTATGTGTTTTCAGTTTATTATTAATTAATTTTCTCTTACCTTTTATTACCGTTTTCCCTTATTCAACCTGTTTGAGTTGTTATACATCCTTGAGAGGATACAGGTTGTGAAAATGTATACCTAGGAGGTTGGCATGTACAGTGAGTGGATAGTGGAAAAACTGTCCTTACCCCCTTATTTCCATAATAAGAACAGATAGAGCAGTATATATGTTCTGAGAACTTCTCTCACAATGTATTCAGTGACAAATGTTCAATCAACATTAGAACTTAACAAGATTCTATATTTTCTAAGGTTAACTCATGCTAGTAGATTCTTCTACATTCTGCTTTACAACCATTTACAAGTTACATGATGATTATTTACTTATTTACAAGTGCGGTCATTGTTATGTGGAAAATGGCCATGCCGATGCCCATGCCCATGCCCATGCCCGTACAATTGCACTTAGGTTTTCAGTATTGGGATTCTGCTACTGCAGACGCCAGGCAATCTTAGATATGAATCTCTCTTAGTTTTGTTTTTATCTTTTCCGATGTACTAAAAAATGGCTTTCTTTCGATTTTGGTTTTTAACGGTTAAAACATTAAAATTTAACATGGCTCTTTATTTTCTAATCTGGAGATGTTAAATCATGTTTGAAGTTTGAACACATGATCCTGATATGTAAATGGATCCCTTGTGGTTAGGGATAGACTTCTCTGAAGGCAGATATTCTTTTTGAGAGGCAATTTTGTCGGAACCTAGAAAGTAACTAACTAGCAACGGATTTATATTCATATGGACACTCAAATTCAAGTCTTGCTTAAAAAAGTTTAACACAATATAAAACACAAAGATTCTCTGTCTCATAATTTTCCTGTCCCTGTGTCCTTAGTCAATTAAATTTCATAAAATAATATTAAAATATTAATTTTTAATTTTTTAATTTTTATATTTAATTGAATATAGTCTTCTGATTGGTTTGGTACACATAGTGAGACATGAAAGAGCTGAGAAAATGAAATAAAGTAGCCATAACAAACAATTAAAACTAAATAAATATCAAATAATTATAGTACTATACATTTGTTTAATCATATTTTCTAACTTTTACACGTGCTCATCATGATTTGTCATTTGTCCAGCTCAGTGAGTGAAAGAGATACATGGAAGTATTAGCATATAAAATGTTGTGACATAACTATTGGAATTGATGATAATTTACAACATAAAGAAAGAAAGTCATTATCAGAAAGATGGAAATGAAATGAAGGTGTTGGTCCATGATGGAAGGGGTTGTTGTACTCTTATTGTTATATAAATGTACATTTTTACCATTATTATAACAGGTTTTAAATCTAGGTCTACGTGATATGTTAATGTTTTTGGAGTCATAATAGTAATAATTGAAGCCACATCCATGCTTCTTATTCATAACGTTAATATCTATTACCCAACCCACGCTCATAGAACAATAACAACACACCACTTGGCTCACACTGGTTAGTCTCACACTTATACCCTCTCTCTACTCACCAAACAGAAAATAAAATTAGTTGTACCATATTTCCTTCCTCTCTCTTTCCTTTCTCACAGCTTTTCACATTCTTCACTGTGCATTGTTATGAGTTCTTACTTGTGAATATTTGGTTACTGAAAGATCATTCAGTTAGGGAATGGAATCAGTTTGAAGTTACTGAAACCTACATGTCATATTTGAATTAGGAAAAAGTGTATCATTTGCTTCAAATTTTATATTGTCCATCATTAATCTGTACTCTTATAATTCTGTGTCTAACTGAGTAGGATAGGTAGGTGATGTAATACACTTTTTAACTTTCATTGTTGTAAATTAGCAGTTAAACTAGTCACTAAGAAGGTAACATGATATATGGATTAACAGATGGAGAAGATATTAGCTTTCTACCTCATTCAATTCCACAAAAGTTGCTCATGTTTTCAATACTATAAGTTCTAGCAGATTCAGCAGTATAACTTGGTCATGTAAATCTTATCAACAATGTTTCTATGTATCATTTTATTGAAGGATGGTAATCCTGGTATTAACTAGACCAATATGTTCTTATGTAAAAAATATTCATATTAGATGAAAAATAGCAAGAAAACAAATAATGCTTTTTTTTATCGGCAAAAAAAAACAACAACCCAATTACATGATAGAAAGATTAGGGTGAGCATGGGCCGAGTTGGGCTGAGTAAAGCTTGTCCCTCGCACAACCCTATATGTTGGTCATATTATGTTTTATAAAGGTTTTAATGCTTTAATTTTTCGAAAACAAATTCCCTTCCATTTTATTTCCATCCAAGGGCCCTCTATCCTCAATGAACAATACATCATATAAACTTTAAATCACTCCATCATGTAATCATCTTCAGTGAAAAAAATCTATATCAGTTTATCATCTGCATTCTTACATCATGCATCTAATTGTATAATAAAAAAATTAAACCAAACAACTATCAAATTCTTGTATATCTGACATCAGATAAATAACTGTAAATTGATGTTCTCACCAAGTAGAGCATTGGTTTCATGTAGCTGCATCTTTCCATTGCATAAGTGTATGTAGGTAGTGAAGAACTTTTGTTTAGCATGCACAACGTTCTCCTTGTTGTTCTGTCTGCTGCGATGAAACGGGAGTGGGTTTTAAACTTACATCAACCAAGTCTTCATTATTTGTAGATGAAAGAGTTTCCATCCCTGGCAAGGCTGCAGCAATCTTACTAAATAAAGGCTGCAATTTTGGATTCACTTAACAAATAAGATATTACGATCAAGGTGAATCCATATGAACACAAACATGTGAAAGAAGTTGTTAATGAGAAGGGCAATAAATGACCATGAATTGGTAGTGTTTGATACAAGTAATATTTATTAGCACATTTCTGGGCAAGTGATATGTGTGTTGGTTAATGATATGTTTAGTACCATGTTCTATATAAGCCTATGAAGGTGATGATGCCAGATTAAGATACAAATAACAAATAAATAGTGTTTACATCACTTTTAAGTTTACACTAGTGATCAATATTCAAATACTGAGACTCCTCCTTAGAAGATATGTTCAGTGTTATTAATAACGTTCCGGTCATTAAACCGGTAGGGGTACTGGTACGATGATATATCGGTGGTTCACTAATTAAACTGCATACTGGTAAAGTTATATATACATATATGATATGTTAACATTAATGTTGAAAAATCAATAAAAACAATAATTATTTTTATTTTCATTAAAAAATAAATAAAAATCAATCGGTACGGTTCAATTGAAAACCGGCTGGTATGACCGGTTTTTACCGGTATAATTGCATGACCGGTATAATATTGTATCGTACCGGTATTAGGACTGGTTCACCGGTTTACCAGTTCAACCGGCCGGCACGAAACGGTTTTAATAACTATGCTTTTATCCCTTTAACTTATACTGATATTACATTTTTATCCTTAAAAATAAACTACAAAACTTAATTGTACTATCCAATAACAGAGAGCGGTCTCCAAATAAAGAGCTTGTATTTTATGATGATTGAGAACACCACTTTTAACATTATACATTATTAACCGATTATTATTACTAGCATGTTGATAGGCACTATCGTGCCTATCAATCCGCTTTCATATCGATTATTATTTATAGTTTATATACAATAGTTGATCAAAAAAGTATAGTTTATATGCAATAATTTACGGTTTATATTGAAGTTAGAAATATATAATATATATATATATATAAATTATTTATATAATGATGCAATTCATGTTCTCCTGAAATGTGTAGTCTACACAAACATAAATATAAAAGTGATAAGTATAATGTAGAAATTACATTATTCATCCAACATAATGAAACATATTTCTTATTAATACATGAAACATCACAATTAAACCACGTTTTATACATGAAACCTAAAATTATGAAACATTAAATAATGAAATATGTTATATGTTTTTTTGGTAGAAAATATATATTAGTAAGGGTAAAATAGGAAAACACAAATTACACCAACATGGGTAGTTATTTTGTGTTTTCCCTTTATATATTAGTATAGATATGGTGATGATGAGTATGAATTTGGTGTGTATAGCAGTAGTTTTTTATATTGAAGAATTGATGAATTAGTGGTACCTTGATATTGAAGGCAACTTTGGCACTGGTTTCTATAAACATGATACCGCATTCACGGGCCATGGAATCTCCTTCCTCAATTGAAACTTTTCTTTTATCAACAAGATCAGTTTTGTTACCAACCAATACAATAATAACATCGTTGCCGCGTTCATTGCGTACCTCATCAATCCACTTGTTTATGTTCAAGAATGATTGCCGATCTGCATAATATCATAATAAGAATACATCATAAAATGAAAATGATTATTTCAATAAGTATATATATAGAATAATAATAAGTAGAAAAAGTAGTTACTGGCTATATCATAAACAACAACAGCAACAGAAGAATCTCTAATATAACTTGGAATCAGACTTCTAAATCTTTCTTGTCCCGCAGTATCCCTGTCAAGTTCAAATCTCATACACAAATCAACAATAATAATAATAATATCAAATCTAATATATACAGTTTAATATATATGCACTATTAGTGTAAAGATCCGTAAAGAATAAATAATGTATCATCCATAATTCATTTGAAAGATGAGTTAGAAGAATAGGTAGGATACCAAATCTGCAAACGAATGGTTCGGTCTTCAGTGTACATAGTTTTAGACAAAAAATCAATGCCAATAGTAGCCTGAAAATTGAAATAGAATATGAATAGTTGTTGTGAATAAAAGGAAGAAATGAAAGAATGAAATAGTAGAGACCTGATAGGTACTGTCGAATTTGTCATACATGAAGCGAGTGATGATACTTGTTTTTCCAACTGATTGATCTCCTAAGAATACTAACTTATACTTCGCCAATGGAGATACCATCGCCATTTTTCTCAATCTCTCTATTTTTCAATCTTCAATAATATTCAAACACACAACACAATACAACACTCACTCTTTTAAACCTTTTATCAATTTAACGCTTTCATTTTTCTTCCTAATACATTCTACCATATCATCCCATTCATAATTATATTCAACCATCAACCCCAAATACTGTTGACTTCCATCTGGTTTAAAGTGGACTTATTTTGAAAAAGGACAAAAAAAATGTATCTACGAAAATGATACAGTGGTTTAATCGGTGGTTCATTAATTTAACTGCGTAGCAGTGAAGTTAGATATTTTAAAATAAAAATCAATCGGTATAACCGGTACGGTTCAATTAAAAACTGACTGGTATGACCGATTTTAATCGGTATAATTGTATGACCGATATAATTGTTATATTATACCGGTATTAGGATCGGATTGCTGATTGAACCGACCGACACGAACTGGTTTTGATAACTATGTTTTTAATGACTGATAAGTTAATGTAATACAAATAATAATAACTAAATGTATCTTTATATTGTCAATGTATATATATTATATTAATATGTAAAAATAGATAGTGAACAATATTATTCAGCCCAAAGTTTCTCATACTTACCATTACATCATCAATATAATGGTAAAAAGTAATAATATTTATTTGGTTTAAATTAGATAATAGATTTGATTGCAATATAAACATATTCATATAGTTTCACATTTTCAAATGTGTTTTTTAATTTTTTCCCTAATTATTTAGAAATATTCTAATAAATGATTTATTGTCACAGTATGTATATCATTCCATATGTGATTGATTCCTAATAATTTTATATGTATATATTTCACAAAATATTTCCATAAATATAATTTCATATTTCAAATCACGAATCATTCGTAATAAGAAGTATTAAGAAAACTTTGACTAAAAGTGAACATATTATATTTAATTAGATCTAAAAAATAAAATTAAAAAGAAAGTGAATAAGTTTCATTAATGATATTAATGACACTTTTGGAAACTAAATCTAATTATTAACAAATTTAATAATATAGTCATTGTATTTAATTCACGTGATACTACACAATTGTTAAAGAATTATCAAATATTCATTTTATAACTGAATACAATACAACTATTATTCAAATTGTCTCATGTTTATCGATAAATTATGTATATGTGTGTGTCATACAGAATAATGTCATATTTTTCGCTTAAAATAAAAGTGCATTGATTGTTTAAATGTTTTTGGTAGTTATTTATGATATTTCTGTAGAGATGATTTATATTATAATGCTAATATAATTTCATATATGATTGATTCTTTAATTTTTGATGATATATACATATATTAAATAATTCATATATATCATTTTATATGTCAAATTACACGTCCATTTAAGATTGGGTAGTCTTCATGTCTAAAATCGGTTTAAAAAAATAACTTAACCAACATTTAAGATTGGATATCAAATATATTCTAATCGGTCCAACGCAGTTCATGCTCACTTCAACTTAATTCACACTTCTCTAGAAGTCGATCTTACCTGCTCACTCAGTTTGACTTGAACTTTATTAGAGTTGATCAAGTTTTACTGAGTCTATGTTCAGTCCAGGTTCCAAAATTAACTCTACACAATATTTAAAATTGGGGAAGACAACTCGGCCCATGCATCTCTTTAGAAATATTTTCATCCTTATAATAACAATATTTTATCAATTACTTTTGGTAGTTATTCATGATACTCTTTTGCAAATAATATATTGTCACAATGCAATCCAGATCACTTCAAATGTCATCGATTCTCTAACATATTACAATTATCAACAAAATTTGTATATATCTAATTTTATGTATCCAGAAAAACAAGTAATATTGAGAAATCTTGGGAATGAAAATTACATTCATACATGAAGGTGAGTCCTCACTATAACTTCTAATGTATAGGAGAATGCTTTGAAACTATAACTTACAAAATATGTTCTGTAAAACCTAATATATCTATTGATTTTGTTACATAAGATAGCCAGTGATGATATATGATAATGAAGAAACTTGGGCAATGATTTTTGTAGTTACTTTGAAAAACAAAAAAAAGTTGAAATTAGGTAAAATGAAATACTAACCTTAAGAAAATAATAATAAAATTATTAGCCTTAAAAAAAAGTTGATTCAGAAGGTAACAAAGTGTATACAAATCTAGAAACCAACACAAAAACAAAACAACTAAACACTCAAAGCAGAAAGCAGAAGTTAAGAATGTAAAGCACTTTACATAGTTGCTGATAATTTTTACCAAAAGTCATTTTGCTAAATACTAAAAAAAAATTATAAGAAAAAGTAGTTCCATTAAGTGATTACAAGGGGTAATCAAAGCACAGTACATAGATACAAAAATGAGAATAAGAACACATACAAAAACAGCAAAGGCGCATTCGCTATTACACCCAACCGTGTCTCCATAACTATGCAGACACCTATGCTGCATGATCAATGCAGCAACTAAGAATAAGAATAATGTCCTGTAATGTTAATGAAAGCACCCCCTGCACAATATAGCCTCATAAATACTAAATTATATGAGCATTTCATCATAGTATGTTGTTTCGCAACTCTTAATATGGTGAAGCAGATTTCATCATATTGAGCTTGCATATAACTGCTCAAATGCAATACCTCAAAACACATTTTATTTCATTGAAAGTATCAAAACTGTTAATAACCACTAATCATTAAAACCTTAACAAAGACAAACTTTTGTTCCATTTTAACAATCAGTATAATCATCACTAACCAGTAGTAATTAGTATACAAAAGAATAAACCCTCATTTTAACACCTGAATTATAAGAACAAGACATATTAGTCTCTAAATCTAGGAAATCGTGATATTAGTCCTTCAGGTAACGCTTGGCTGTAAGCATGATTTTGAGCACATTCTTGGAAATGTGATGCTCAGGAATGTAAAAGCATCAAGGCGTAACTCTTGGAATGTGATCCGAACTTTCTACTTCCTTCTCAAGTGTGATGCCCAAGAATGTGCTTGCATTCCCATTTGTCTGGAATTTTTTTCATAATCTTCTACCGAACATGAGCAAGTCATATTACCAGGTAAGATGCTCAAGAATGTAAAAACAGTCTATGAATCAAACACTACCTGATATTCTAAGAATCGGTCATATTAGTGTTTAAAGTCAGTCGTTCAATCAAATTGGCCTCTACATGAGGACCAATTTGATTGACATATTGCAACTCCAATTGCGGTTGCAGAAGAGGAGCACATCAAGCGCGCAATCTCTTCTCTTTGACATTGACCCACCTTCAAGTCCAAAGAGAAATACCTTCTGTCAATTGGTGTTTAGTCCTTGAACTCTATTTTCTACTCCCTCGTATATCACCTTAAATATTGCCCCTTCGACGAGCAAAACCTGGCTGAATAAATTAAATGAATATATTAGCCCAAGCATCAAAACAAGTTGCATCAGTTACTGAAGAAACAAACAAATATGCTATCATGCTTAGGTAATGGGAAAAGAGAGGCCCATGACAGTTTTACTAGGGCTCAACAGTGCATTTACGATACTAGAAACACTATATTGGTACATGGTATTTTGTTCATTTTGGTATTTGATTTGTCACTTTTACATTATTATTAAAAGCTTTCTTTAACATGAACCCGGTATGTGGGTAAACCTTGTACGTGAAACTGTAAATTCTGTATGCAGTTTGCAAGGTTGATGAATAAATAAAGGGCGGCCCAATGCATGAAGTTCCCACCTGGTGGGGTAAGGGAAGTATATATGAGTAAATAAATGTTGATGATTGAACGCAATAACTATATTAAGAACCATCATCTCTCAGTTGTTGAACATGAACCTTATTGGTGATATTACTTAGCCTATATGCTGATGTACATGTAGGTAAATGGTTTAAGGAGCCCAAACGAAACATTGTACCTGGGGAAGCATGGATGGGTGTGCATTAGGTTCAGGTATGACATGACTTCTTGTTTTTCTTCTATTTAGTGTAGCAACTGGTGGGCTGTTAGCTGCAGTTATGTCCCAAAAGCTCCGTTTCTTGGCAGTTGGAGCTGGTGAACGAAAACGATGACTTGGACTCTTCAACTCACCCGTGTTTGCCTCCTTTGGCCGTATGCTTGCCCTGGTTACCAGTCTCTTCCCTGATTCTCCCACTGCTATTTTTTCCACACCATTCTTTGAAAGCTTGCGAATAACCTCATCTTTCTGCTTTAGCTGCAAGCTGTGATCTTTTTTCATTACCTCTATCTCTGCCTCTAGCGCTTTCACTCTCTGTTGAAGTGTTTTGATAGTAACAGCTACCTCATCTCCCTTGTTCTTGATTTCTGGAGTGGAAGAAGTGGCTGGAACTAAGAAAGGGGGTCTTGTCTGTTGTTTTGCATTCGGTCGGGCAGAAGTTGGAGGAGTGGAAAGAAAAGATGTAGCCGAAGGTGCTGTTGGGGCTGGGGAGGAATTTTCAGCCAATGATTGTGCTTGCAGTGTCAAAAGCTTCTGTTTCTGTCGTGCTAACTGTATACGCAATTCGCGATTCTCCTTTTCCAGTTCAAGTACCAGCTTGGCCTGGTCTGTTTTTGTCTCAGGCACCACCACTGGATCACCATTTGTATCAGTTGGCTGCATCCACATATAACAGATTACATTATATGAAATAAACAAGGGAGTACTTGTAGCTTCCTAAGGTTGTGATCTATTTGACACCAAATGAAAATTTTGGAGAAAAAATTGTACATGAAATTTGGTAAAGTGAAAGAACATAAAACTACTATATCAATGAAAGCTTCAAAAAGCGTAAGAACTCAACCTTTGTTCGAATCTCTTTGGCTCTATCAGCCCAATGAAGGGTGTTCTGAGTTTCACCAAATGAGAGGTTACTTGGGCTTATGTTTGCAATCATGACAGTGTTGCAAATTCCTCCTAATGAATCCTTGAGAAGTTGTGTGAGTTTTGAATTTCTGTATGGTATGTGTTTCTTGCCCTCTACAAGAGCATTAATGCAGCTGCTTAGTGCAAGAAGAGACCGGTTTATATTGGCACCCTCGATAGATCTAACTGTTCTTTGATCTGTGCAAAGAGCTCTCTCTGACCCTGCAAGGTCAATTAATGAGAGCTTGCCTGCTCTATTAATAATATTCATTGCAGCATCCCTAACTCGGTATTGAACCACAACCTAGATGTAACAAAAATAAGGAGGATTAAGCATAACAATCACAAAACTTATAGGACCATTCATTATTTTTTCCTCTAAAGCCTTGAGATTTTACTTGCAAAATAGCATGCGAACGTGAAGATGTTTCATTTGCACGAGTCGGTTCTGTTGTTCTGTTCTGATTTCCTTGTTGGAGCAACATCATCACCTGAAACAACCGGAGAAAAGAAAAAACAAAAAATTTGCAATATGAGTGTTCAAACAGCTGTCTAAATTTGCAATAAATACCAAAATGGATATGAATGTTACTTCATCTGTGGAATAAGCTCTGTATTGTGTAAGACCTGCTGCCACAATCCCCTATAACATAGTTAGCCATTGTACAATCAGATATCTTAGTCTTGAAATAATGAATGCAACGAAAAAGGAGATTATATTGAATAGCTGACTAGAGACCGGCTTTAGCTTTTCTAACTTGCTACCTTATCTCAACTAACAAGTTCATTTTTCAATTTCCATGCATTTTGTAAATGAATGGTATAAAGGGTGGGATGCGATAGTTTACAACTGCGGCAGATATTTTCCTACAATGGCATCAAGTAATACCATAAATAAACAATTTGATTTCTTTTTAAGTAAAGCATCAAGGCGTAACATGCGAACATCTAATCACATATGCCCTATAATGACTATAAAAACCCGGCTGCTACTCTCTCTTGAATACTTGTGAGTTTTTAGGTTTGAAGATAAGAAAATGGACCTGTTTATCTTCTCTGAGAACCAAAGGCCTTCCAGGTGAAAGCAAATCCCTGACAGTTTCATTATAAACCTCGAGATAAGAAAGATGAACCACATGATTTCCGTCGCAACTTCTCTGCCTGATTTTACTAAAAACATCCTTGATTGCTAACATCATCACTCCTGGATTCTCAACTGTACCAAGCATTGTGAAAGTTTTTCCAGCTCCTGTGGCACCATAACAGAAAACTGACCCATTCCTCCCTTGCAGAACCGCTTCCACGAGTTCTGAGGTTCTGAAAATGTGAAGTGAATGTATCTTCCTATCAAATATAAATGACAGCTAGAGCAGTATGGTTTTGAGTTAATGCTAAGCATGAAAGGTTCTATTACTGCAATCTTTTTTCCATTTTTTTGTCATTGTTAGCTAGGCATGAGTAACTTTTAAAGCTGTCAAGAAAACAGCAATGAATGAAACACCAAACATGAATACCAATGAACTTAAAGCTCAATTAGAAGTGTCGAGGTGTCACATTTTGTGTCTTATCCAGGCAGTGGCAGCATGTAATTGAAGAACGTAGTGGCCAGGCTATGCTTATTTTTTAAAAATTCAAGTTTCTAAATGTAATTTATTTAGAAAAAAGTTAATTCTTTACTTGGAGTTGGCGACCAACCATCAATTAAAATCTTGTGCTCAACTGTTAGTACCTGCAACCCTGGATGATCATAGCAATCTGCTATCTATGTTTAGATGGTTATTTTCATTCATTACGTCCTTTAAGTTGATCTGCCATTTTTTGCATAAAAAGAAACATTTGTTCTAAGAATCAAGCGAGCAATGACGGTTGAACATGCAGCAATTGTCAATACAACACTTACACTGATATGTAAAAAAATTAAAAAGATATTGATCTAAGAAGTGCAACATTTATTCATATTAGCATAAAAGCACTGCTTCTGCTTCTATCACAAAATATGATTTTTTAATACTACAACAATAATCAAGCCTGTTCACAATATCTGGACTCTACATGATCAAACAACAACACAAGTTTATGTTTATGAATCAACAATAATAACAGCTAAGTATTATTCTAGACTACATGGACCAAATGACGCCATAATATGCTATCATGAATCATATTCATTGATAAACAGTTAATATGTACACATTCCTAATAGTTCTATCTTTGTTTTCCTCGCCTAAACCCCCCACGCGCACCACCACTGCTGACGTCCAAACAGCTCGGGCTCGGGCCCAACATTCTTTTTATTTAAAATAAATGTGGGAATTTCGGAAACTGACACGGGTATATTGAGAATTGGTAGTGGTAGCCATATTGTGGGTATTTCGAGAATTGATACATTTGCTTGCACAATTTATCCAGTACAACAACACGTCTTAAAGAAAGTATTATTTTGTGTCATTGTTGCAAATCATTTCATTGATAAACAGTTAATATGTAAACATTCTTAATAGTTCTACGGTCTATAGTCTACTTTCCTTACCGGGGCTTCAATGAATATTCCTCACACATATCTTAACCACCTAACACGATAATATTTCAATATTTTTTCTACAATAGATATTATTCCAACTTTCTCTCTATTCATTAATTCATAATCCTATTCCTACCTCATGGCCACTAATCCAAAGCAACATTCTCATATTGGGATTCATGTCTATAAAATTAACTTTATGAATTTAAAACAAAAAAGAAAAGAAAAGAAAAGTAGAAACTGAAACTCACGTGGTGGAATAAACATCAAGCTGAGAAGCTGAATCAGGAAATGAAGCATCAAAGGCAAAATGGCGTCCTCTTAGTCTCTTCAATCTTAGATAATCATTTTCATTACCAAACTCAGTCAAATAAACTTCACAACCATTCACTATTCTCACACAACACATTGAACCTGCTTCCTTTTCCTTCTTACCCATTGGTCTCACTCTCACAAAAACATGAATTCTGCTCCCTTTTTTCTCTGTTTCTTGGACCCTAAAAGATGGGTTCTTTTGCTTGTGATGCTCATATAAGAGAGTGAGTGCTTTCATCTTCTCCTTTAAGCCATGATGTGGGTTTCTATGTTCTTCTTCTTCTTCTTCATCCACTATCATTGTATGATTTTCTTACTATTTAGAAATGCCCATCAAGTTTTTTCGTTTATTTCAGATCAAGAACTTCATAAAGATCCAAAATTTATCTGCGAACAATTCAGAATGTCATAAAAAGCGGAACAAATCATTAGAGTGAAGAAGCTTTAGTTGTGGAAATTTTTGTTTGTACAAAAAAATTTATTTAATTATTTTAAAAAACATATAAAATTTAAGAATTAAAAGTAATAATAAATCTAAATTGTATGTAACGGCCAAAATTTCATTCAAGTCAAAACCATTGTTGTGGGTGCTTTAAGACTTAAGTTATCACAATTTTCATTATTAGGAGTTATAATAACATTTGTTTGAATTTGAGTTTGATGTATATTTTGAATTTTCAATTATGTCATTCTATTTGGGATTAAGGGTGGAAATAAGTCAGACCGCCTATTACGAACCTAATATCTGGCTTATAATAGGTCAGGTCAAGCTAAGACCTTTTAGTAAACATGTCAGTCGTAGGCTTCTCAAATTGTCTATTTAACCTATCATGTTGATTAGACTCAGACATTTTAAAAAGCATATTAAACCTATCATGCTGATTTATGTAATGTTATTATATATTTATAAATTCTTTTTATAATATGTCCAAAAAACTAAAAATAACAAATTTATGTAAATTTACTATGACTTAGAAATTACACTATTCAATAATTGAACATTTAGTTGTTGCAACTTGGGCTTGAGTATATAACACAACTCATGTAAGTATGCAATTTTATTTGACTAAGTGTATAATATGATAATTGTTTTAATTTTTGTAATAACTTTTGGATGATATAACATTTAGACAACATTGCATCAAATTTAGTACTTTTTAGATGTTATTCAACAATTTAGTATTGCATTTTGAATGTTTTTTATAGCAATATCATATTTGACAATTAAGCTACCATGCTAAACATTACATCAATATCATATTTTACTAAGATATTAAAAGACTTTGTTTTATATCTACTAACATCGAGGGTGGCACAAATCTTTCGAACATATTATACAATATTCAAAAGTGATAAAAATGTAAAAAATTTCACACTAATTATTATAGTTATAGTAATTTTTCCTAGTTATTATAGTTATAGTAATTTTTCCTAGTTCGTATGAATTCCTTACCTTAACAGACATTTAAATAGGCTAACAGGTCAGACCAGACATTTAAATATGCTAACATGCTGGACAAGACTTTTAAATAAGTCAGACATAGACTTTGATTTTTTTTAAACATGCTAGTAGGTCAGACTCAGAATCCTATATGTTATATATGTTCGGTCTGTTTAATGCAAAGTCTACCGTGACATGTTTCTACCTTTATTTAGGATCAAACAATTTTGAAATTGCTCTTATTTTAGAATCAGATAACAATGAGTTATAAAAAACCCAATACAATAAAAATTGAAATAAATAATTGATAATGTTTTTAAGGGAATTAATTGGACTCAATTATGTGCATTGATATCGTTATAATAAAAAGGGAAAGAAATAGTTGATAATATTTTTAAGGAAATTAATTATACTCAATCATATAATTGAAAACATAATGAGTTACTAATACATTTTTTTTTTATTTTTCTTCGTATATATGTAATGCTTTTATTATATTTTGAGATGATTATATTATTATTATTATCTATCTATGTATTATTTCTGGATGTGAGGCGATAGTCCTAAAACAGATTAGAGCGAAGATAAAGCAAAAAAAATTTGTAATATAAATAAATAAAAGTTAAAGAAATAATAATTGATAACATGTTTAAGGGAAATAATTCAACTCAATCATTTAAATTGATAATATTTATAGTAAAAACGAAAGACATGATTGATAACGTTTTTAAGGAAAATAATTATACCCAATCGTATAATTATTTTCCAGATATCTGCTGCAAATTTTTATTATTCTTTTAATTACCGTAAATATTCACATGTAAATGCATATATCAAGTATTCACCCTTTAATATGTCCATTGTTTACAAATGCATTAGCGATGAAAGCGTGATAGAATGTGGAGTAGTGCATTGTAGGTGTGTGGAGGTTTTGAGAGAGTTAATATATTAAGTTTAAAATTTTTAATGTGTTTGATGGACAAATTAAAAGAAGATCTAATAATATTAATAATTGTAAATGCATTAGTGATGAAAACGTGATAGAATGTGGAGGTTTTGAGCGGAAGAAGTTTTCATCGGAGCTTGACACATGTCTAGGGTGTGAGTTTTTTTTGTTATGTAGATAATAGATAAGTTTATGAGTATACCATTAGTATTAAGTATAACATATCCACCTATTGATATTATAGATTAATGTTTATACTATACTATTTTAATATAATTAAATTATGATTTGTGGAATTTGGATATAAAAATGTAATTTAATTATTGGTGTTTGATAATACTATTTAAAGGTTTGTTACTCTATTTAAAGATAATAAATATTTAAATATTCTTATAAACTATAATAATATGTGAGAACAAATTTTTTTAAAGAGGTAAAGAGAGCAAACCATCATGTAAATGTTAGTAGTTTATTTGGTTGCGATATTTATATCTAAAAAAAATTAATTTATTTATGATGAGAGATTTTAAGTGAGAATGTATTTACTTATTCCAATAGTACATTTTTTAAACTTACTACACATCTTAGAAATAAATTATAAGGAAATTCAATGGTTTATATCTTGTTACTAATTTAAATTATTAAATTTTCTTATAATTGATGACTAAGATATAGAATAAGCGAATCTATTCGATCCTTAAAGAATGTTTTTAAAGCAAATTCACCATTGTTTTCACCTAGAAGAAAAACGTAGCGCTAGATTCCACAATTTATTTATTATAACAGAAGAATTTTGGATGAAGATCTTTATGTTTACAAATTATCGTGTATAATCTCATAAATGGGTAAACTTTATTAAATATTTTGAGTATAGTCAAGTTACATATTTATAAGAATTTTGGATGAAGATCTTATGTCCCATTTTGTGTTTCGAATGATGTTCCGGACCAATTAGAAGATATTATTTAATTTGAAATAAAAAGTTATAAAAACATAAAATAATATTTTATATTATTTAATGTAATTTTATTGGATGAGAAATGAAGACATAATACATCTAAAATAGAGGATCCTTGTTCTAGAATCTCCACATGAGAAATTGAAATTTATTAGGAAAACAAAAAAAGAGAAACATCGTTAAAGTCATCAAATAAATTATTAAAAAATATCTTTAATACCCATAATCATGTTTACAAATTTGCGTGTATAATCTCTAAAATTTTGAGTATAGTCAAAATTAGTTATAAATGGATCAGCTTTATTAAATAGTATGAGTATAGTGAAATTACATATTTATAAGAATTTTGGATGAAGATTTCCTATTTGATGTCCCCAATAATATCCCAAATCAATCAAAAGATATTATTTAATTTGAAAAAAAACTATAAAAATATAAATTAATATTTTATATTATTTGATGTAATTTTATTGAATTGAGACATCAAGACAGAGTTACTTATTTTAGAATCTTCACTTTTGTGAGAAATTGAAATTTGTTAGAAAAAAAACATCAAAAGTCATCAAATAAATTATTAAAAAATATATTTAATATTTACAAATTTGAGTGTATAAAATACTAAAATCCTTTTGTTTGATTCATTTATACATTTCTTTGGTATCTCTTGTTCTTCTTATTCTTTCTTATTCTTCTTGTTCTCTTCTCTCTATAGCAGAAGCCACAATGTGTGGAATCCTTGCAGTGTTGGGTTGTGTTGATAACTCTCAGGCAAAACGTTCCCGTATCGTCGAGTTATCTCGCAGGTTCATATACACATATTTCTCTACACCCACTTTCATTTTTTATAACTAAACTTTTTGGCTTATTTTTACTACATGCAACAAAAATATGAAAGAAACCATTTTTTTAAGACCCATTTGATTGTTTATTAGTTTACTCTGACTATTTTTTATTTTCAATGATTATTCCATGCACCACTCTTTCTTATGTTTTTTCAATCACCTTTTTATATATATTTTGTAGGTTCATAATTTGGTAATGATGTTTGATGAACATAACATAGTGACATTATTTGATGGTAATTTTGAAGTAACTTTATACAAATAAGATTGAAAAGAAGTGACTAAGAGATATATATAATTGTGTAGTGTGCCAAATACTATGTGATGTAGAAATAACAGAAGTCATGATTTGGTTTTGGTTACTGTGATGGAATTGGAAAATGCAGGTTGAGACATAGAGGTCCTGATTGGAGTGGGTTGCATTGTCATGAGGATTGTTATCTTGCTCATCAAAGGCTTGCTATTGTTGATCCTACTTCAGGAGATCAACCTCTTTACAATGAAGACAAGACTGTTATTGTTACTGTATGTATATATATGTCTTCAATTCATTCATGTCATTTAATATGATAAGAATTTATGTCAGATATAAATACATGTAACTAAAATGATAAAAAAAACTACAATTTCAGATATAAATTAATATTTACAGAACTCTTTTGAATATCCAAGAGAATGTAATGCTTTTGTGGAAGTGCATAATGTACAAAGATATAGGTATATTAAATTTGTTGTATATATTTGCTCATCTTCAAGTTTTTTCATTTTCCATTAGGTGAATGGGGAGATATATAACCATAAGCAATTAAAACAGAAACTGAGTTCCCATCAATTTCGAACCGGGAGTGACTGTGAAGTGATGGCTCATCTTGTAAGTGTTCAAGAATCTCTTAGATTTAGTGATTAACTTACAATTTTGCATAAATTATGGACATGTTTATTCATTCAACTTCTATTTCTCTCCTCTAGTTTTGTTGTAACAACTTACCTTTCATGTCAGTACGAAGAACATGGAGAAGATTTCATTGATATGCTGGATGGGATGTTCTCCTTTGTACTTCTTGACACTCGAGATAAAAGTTTCATTGCTGCTCGTGATGCTATTGGCATTACCCCTCTTTACATGGGCTGGGGCCTTGATGGTATGTGACTTCACCTTGGTATTACACGTGGCTGCATCGTGTTGTTGTAACATTTTCCACGTTCTCTTTAATCTGAATGGTGTCCAAACCTCTCAAATTGAGCTATCTGCTGTTCAATTTAAGTCATTTTGAGAGATACACATGAGTTTGTCTGCGGTAGATGCACATAACTTATATTCTAAAGTGGAATAGATCACGAGATGCGTGGCATCACAGTGGCTCCAAGAACTGAGCTCTTGGCACAGACTTTTGAAACTTTCAACTGAGTACACCTTTGCACATAATTTTAGCTACATTTGTGTTTCTGTAGTATAATTAACAGATATGAAGACATTTTATGTTTACCCTCATTTGGACAGCATGTTGATTTTTTATAACTCAAGTGAAGGTACTAATAGTTGACACTACTGTCCTATTTTCATGTATATTTGACTAAATTCTCCACTACATATTTATGATTGTAAACATTGGTATGACTTTCTAAATCCACCTTTACTTCTTAGGTTTTGGAACTCCCCCACCAGCCATCCCACACTCACATCTTTGTTAGTTCCGAACTTACATATGTGGCTTATTTTTCTATAACTAGGCATTCTTGTTTTTGTATTTTTATCACATGAATGAGGTCATCCTTACCTATGGAATGGCTTACTTATTTGCAGGATCGATATGGTTTGCATCTGAAATGAAAGCTTTGAGTGATGATTGTGAAAGATTCATATCTTTTCCTCCCGGACATATATATTCCAGCAAAGAGGGTAAATGCTATTTGTTATACTATCTATTATGACTCTTTTCATGCTCACATTTCCCCCCTTTGTTGTGAAACTTTTACATTTTAGATATTATTGCACCAGTTATGTACCCTGTTAAAATTTGTTGCTCTTGCAGGTGGATTAAGAAGGTGGTACAACCCACCATGGTTCTCAGAGCAGATTCCGTCAACACCTTATGATCCAATCATTTTACGTGAGACATTTGAGAAGGTAACCTCCTATTGTCTTATCGATGTGCTTCATTTACCACTTCAAGATGAGTATTTCATCTGAAATGTTGAAATTTTTCGACTTTCTCCAGCTCTCCCTGAAACTTCAGATGGTCAAAGTTATCCTACTTTGTATTGGCTAATATATCGTTTTCACAGGAAATTGAAACCATTAGATTTCCTTAGGCAACCACTCAAGTGAAAGAGAGTACCCAGATATGAAACCAAAAATGCACCCTCTAATGAAACTAAGTTTCTTTTTACTACTATTGTATCATCAGTATCTGTTGTATCTGATGTCCAAGTACCAAGTAAGGGGTCACAACTCACAAGGTTTTAGTTTTGGTTAGATTGCATGGAGTAAATGATTTGATACACTACTGATTATAGTGGGAATAATATAATAACTCAGCAGTGTGGATGGTATTTATGTGCCTTTTTTGTTCTTTTTTACTTTAAGTGATTTCCTTTGGTGTACTTGAGTGACAAAGTAGTTCATAGCACAAAGATGTGATTTGAACAATTGATTGAGATAACTTCTTGTGATACTTTAAAGTTTATGAGCAAAATACACATTTTCTACGTAAAACTATCAAGTGTCATAGAATACCATGCAAGCTGTAGTTAAGAGACTGATGACTGATTGCCATAACATTTCTTTAACTCTTTTCTTGGTTTTATTTTACTCTGATATCATGCAGGCTGTAGTGAAGAGACTTCTGGACTCGTCACTTGTTGCTGCCGTGGCCAACCGTCATTTGGCTGAATCTGCAATTGCTCAACATTGGGGATCCCAGTTACACACTTTCTGCATTGGTTTAAAGGTCAGAATTATTTCCTCATGTTAGGTGAAAATGACATATTTCTTCTCCAAAGTCTGGAAGTTGTGTATGAGCTTTTAATTGACTTTGTCACCCTAGATTTTGGTGAAAATTGTTGCCTGCTAACTTATATGCTTCATGATTTGGCCTTTTCCACCATTCAGGGCTCTCCAGATTTGAAAGCTGCCAAAGAGGTAGCAGATTATCTTGGTACTCGTCACCATGAACTTCATTTCACGGTCCAGGTCAATATCTCTCATCATTTCTCTTTCCCTTTTTTTTGCTTAAACATGAGACTTTTAGTGCTACCCAGAAGCAGTTTTTTTAAATTTCTGCTATATCAAGAAGGTATAGATGCGCTTGAAGAAGTCATTTACCATATTGAAACATATGATGTAACGACTGTCAGAGCAAGTACTCCAATGTTTCTTATGTCTAGAAAAATCAAATCCTTGGGAGTGAAAATGGTTCTTTCTGGAGAAGGTTCAGATGAAATATTTGGAGGTTACCTGTATTTCCACAAGGCACCTAACAAGGAAGAGCTTCATGAAGAAACATGTCGAAAAGTAATATAAAACATTTGTTTCGTCATCTTGTTTGGTGTAATTTATTTTGATCCTTGTACTTCGCCTGTTTATTCAAGTTTCTGATGCCTTTGCTGATTTGACAGATTAAAGCTCTTCATCTTTATGACTGCCTAAGAGCCAATAAATCAACTTCAGCGTGGGGTATGGAGGCACGTGTACCGTTCCTGGATAAAGACTTTATCAACACAGCCATGAGTATTGATCCAGAGTGGAAAATGGTATTTGTATTAACCTTTACTTTCTGTGTTCCTCATATCAGGCTTCTTTACAGTTCTATCGTCTGTCTTATGAGTATGGACAGTTCCTGAAATTGATTTAAATGGGTATTTGAAGTTAATCATATTGACTTCAGTTTGTAATCACATTGACAGATAAAGCCTGATCTTGGAAGGATAGAGAAGTGGGTTTTACGTAATGCATTTGATGATGAAAAGAATCCCTATTTACCAATGGTTTGTATTAATTTTGACATCATGGCACAACTTTAATGTTGTTGCTTAGTGACCATAAGGTTACAGGTTCAAATCCTGGAAACAACCTCTCTGCTTGCGAAGATAAGTGGGAGCCTCATGCACTGGACTTATTGTTATGCCTTGAAAGATTCCTGAAACACTTCTCTCCTTTCTGCAGCACATATTGTACAGGCAGAAAGAACAGTTTAGTGATGGTGTTGGGTACAGCTGGATTGACGGTTTGAAGGAACATGCTAACAAACAAGTAGGTTCAAACTTGTAGCTTTGAACTTACTCTTTTATGCTATGCCACAAAATGTTTGGAATGTCATTGATGATATCAAAAACTTGGCTTCTGTTCTTTTTAATGGCCAGGTTACAGATGGAATGCTGATGCATGCTAACTATATTTACCCGGAAAACACTCCTACTACTAAAGAGGCATACCACTACAGGACAATTTTTGAGAAGTTCTTCCCAAAGGTGGATTTTCTAATTTAGTTATATGCACACATCATAATTTACGATAAGGAAGTCATAATGAAATTCTTGATCACAAACAAAGGGGAGTAGAATTTTGATCACAAGTATGTAGGAACATTCTATTCTCCCTTTGTTCATCATGAAGGATGTGCAACCATGACTTCTTATAGAAATTGGTGTATATACATATAGTGTTGTGTCCATCACAAATTGACAACCTTAGCCATGCACCTATGAGTGTAACCTCATATTTGACACAAATTATCTGACTTGTAACACTTGTTTATGATTTTAAATCCTGTCTCTGGTTATGTTGAACCATTTAAACAGAATGCTGCAAGGTCAACAGTTCCAGGGGGTCCTAGTGTGGCATGCAGTACTGCAAAAGCTGTGGAATGGGATGCAGCATGGTCTAAAAATCTCGACCCTTCTGGTCGTGCCGCTCTTGGTGTTCATGAAGCTGCATATGAGGATGCAGTGGATACCAAAATTGCTGAGCCTGAAAATTGAACTCTATATTAAGCTCCATAATGGGTTATCTAGAAAGAAAAAAAATGCAATAAGTGTCTAGTAGGAATGAGATATGGTAGATGAAAATGAAACTACTGAAAGTATGGTTGTTTTCACTTTTCATATAGTTCATACAATGAAAATTGAACTCTATGTAAATCTGGATATCCGCATTACCTACAATCACATCTTTTTTATCATCTCTATCATTACTATCAAACACTTTTCTCGATTTGTACTTTTGGCTATTGAGCTACCTTCTACCCGATTTACTTTACTCTATTAAGCTTATGCACATTTTCTTGATTTATGCTTGAACCACCTAAAGTAAGGTTCTACTATCTTTTCTATTACATCTATCACCTCAACAAAAAAGATAAGATAAAAGAGGCTAAGAATAAGATAGAACTTAGTGAAGGAGGTGAGTTTTTGGAGGGTTTGTGGTTGAGATTGAGTGTGAGAATGAGAATGATGAGAGATGGAGTTGAGAATAACATATAAAAAGTTTATAGCTTTGCTATGCAAAGAAAGTCTCTTTCTCATTTGTGTTATTTATTTATGCCAACATCAACTCAACAACACCAAACAACATGTGATCATGTGTTGTTTCTCCAAAATACAATGATTCATTATAGTATTAATTATGGACTAATCATTACACCAAGCTTTGCCAACATGGAGATTGAACAAACATGATAATTTTAATTAAAGAAATCATGTACATCATCCTACAATAATATATAACCAATTTTGATGCCTTGCAAAGTTATGTTACAAAGACAACTCAAATAATGTGATCTACAATTAACTAATGTTAGTGCATACATTGCTAAAAAATCAAATTCAAAAGGCCTCCAAAGTTGTCCCAAGTGCAAAAGTATCATAGTCTTCAACACTTAACCATGCATGTTGATCATGACCATAATTGCATCCACACTCATTCAACCTATTTTCCTCTTCCTTCATTGAAGTCATTTTTATTTTAATCTCCACTTGTACTTGTACATGAACTTTAGGTGCTTTGAGCATGTCCTCTTCATGATCACTTCTACTTACTAGATCCATCTTAACCCATTCTTTAAACATCATATTTGGTGATTCAAGAATTTTCTTCCATGGAATCTCACCCTTTCCTACAACATGTGACCCCCACATAGTCTTTTTGCTTTGCCTTAGCTCCAACATCATGTTTTCTTGTCCAAGGGTTTCTAAAAAATCTTGAGGGCATGAACATTCTAGATTGAAGGACTCATTCCAAGTGGGTAATATAGATTTTGAGGAAACTTTTTTTGTGTTGAGTTGAATTCTTTGGTTGTTGTTTCCTACAGGAAGATATAACCTAGCAAATAATGAGTTTCTTGTAGACTTAATACACTCAATGTTTTGAGCTTGAATTATTCTAAGTTCAAAGTTGAAGGTTGGAAATTTATGTGATAAACCCATCTAGAAAAGTTGGAAGAGATTTTGTTTGAGATGTTATTGTGTTGAGTTATGAACATGGAGGGTTATGATATGTATATACCATATTTATATATGTTGAAATAGAAGTTGGAAGTGCTTTCTAAGAAGCCTCTTATCCTTAAGCACTTAAAAGTGAGTTTATATTAAAATTTATACATGGCCATTATCATAGTTGTGAATATTATAACTCTAACATAGATCTCAAATCACATAGAATGTGGCTATGATTATATGTTAATAAACAAAGCCTTTTGGGATCTAGAAAAGCTAGATTTTCTAAGATGACTCTTGCAAGTTGTATAATGAGTATTTGTTTAATTTAGTAATTTACTATTCAAAAGTAATGTTGCAATAATCACCCACCATGATTCAAAAGATATGGATAGATCTTATTGTATACAAGATTATTATTGTTCTTCTTGAATGCTGGCTTCAACTAACTTAGCCCCTTAGTGAACATTATGTTCATGTTAAATTATTCAAATTTATTATTATTATTAACACATTATGGGTGAGAAACTCAAGTTAAGTATTAGGCTCCTTTTGCTAGTTCATAATTCTTTATTTTTTTCTAATTGGTGTATGAATCTCAAACTTTATCTAACTTTATTTTTTTCAAAGTAGACTATTTGTTTATTTTGTATTGGGTGGACACCTCTTGTGCTCGGTTTAATACAATTTTTCTTTATAATAAAAATGCTCCTTTTGCTGGCCACTATAAGATAAAATCAATTATTCATGTCCCCTTCTATCACTAAATATACCAATATGAGATTTAAGTATTTAAATTTTTTACTAGAATTACAGAAATCATATATCATGTACCTAATATAAAACCAAACAATAAATCAAAACTCAAAATGCCTTAAAAGAAAGTTATTCGTGGTATTTTTGAGTGGGATGATAAAGTTTTTCCCCATAGTTTTCTTCTAAAAAAATTGCATGTGGATGAGACATGTCATCTATAGTTGGGTGTGACCCTAATATGGTGCATGCCATCACTTGATAACAAAATTTGGATGAAGAGATATCAAAATCTTAAACTTGAAAAAAGACAGAAATCGTTTAAAAACATAGATGAACAAATCACAAAATAACATCCTATTTAAAATTAGCATAATTTTCTTTATTTAGAAATATTATTGTCATTAAGAAAATAGCATGATTTCTTTTTTACTTCCCAACTAAATAAGGGAGTCTTTCATTTTTCTTTCTCTCATAACAAATGATATAAAAATCTACTATCTTTCATACTAGATAATGAAACAGAAATCTACTATTTTTCTTTCTCTCATAACAAATGATATAAGATTTACTTCCCAATATACTGCTCCACAGAAATATGTTAGATAAGACGAATGATTACATTTAATTAATGATTAAATGAAATCTTTTGTACCATGACAACCAGATAAAATTTAATGATATCAAAATCAATGGACAACTATACCTAAGAGGATGAAGCATACGAGATTTATTTAAAAGGAAGGAGCCATGTTTGTCTCTAACTTCTAACTTCAGTAATTTGTTACCTCTATCTTCAACATTTTCTCAATTCTTTCATTATATCACTTTATATTAGTTATAGACTTTGTACTTCCTGTACACAAATCACAAGAACTTGCTATGTGAGATTCGCTAGAAATGTGAGAAGACAGTGTAACTAATTATAGTAATTTTTATTTGTAATTCAAAACATTTTAAAAAGCTATATTTATATAAAATATTAAAATAATAAATGGAAATATTCTTGTGCAATGTTTGTGGATCATTAGAAGAATACACCTTACAATAAACACACTATAGAAGAATTTATTCTTCTTTTTTCATTAGAAGAATACAATCTCACTTGCTCACTTCAAAAATAACTTACTTGAGATGAGTTTTTTGTTTTGTTTTAGATATTTGTAAAATTAAAGTTCAATGCTAATATAATTTCCGTTACAATTTATGCAAGTCAAAATTATTGCATCTTGATTGATGCATATATGTGATGTCATCTTATCCTATATTTTTGTATGAAGATACACACCAAGCTTTGCCAATATCTAATAATTGTGGCAATTTGACTAGAAATCTTAAATTAAAAGATATCATATCATATACCTACTATACAAATAATACAATCAAACAATAAATAACAAATGCTCATAGGCAAATAAAGTTATATTAAATTGGAAGAGAAATAAATACAAAGACAACTCAAAACAAAGAATCCTATAATGTTAGTCTAGTGTATCCATTGTTAAATTAAATTTCAAAATGCTTCCAATGCAGCCCCAAGTGTAAAAATGTCATAATCTTCAGCACTTAACCAAGGGTGAAGATCATGATCATGTTTGAACCCACACTTATTTAAACTATTCTCCTCTTTTTCCATCGACCTAACCCTAATTTTTATCTCTACTTGCACTTCAGGTACCTTGAGTATATCATCATCATTTCCATTCACCAAATCCATCTTCACCCATTCTTTAAGCATCATATTTGATGAATCAAGAATTTTCTTCCATGGAATCTCACCCCTTCCTATAAGATTTGACCCCCAAATCCTATTTTTTCTTTGCCTTAGCTCCAACACCATGCTTTCCTGCTCTAGGGTTTCCAAGAATTCTTGAGGACAAGAACATTCTAGATTAAAGGACTCATTCCAAAAGGGATTTATAGATTTGGAGGAAACCTTTTTGGTATTGAGTTGAATTTTGTTGTTTCCTGTTGGTAGATAAAACCTGGCAAATAATGAGTTTCCAGAAGATTTGATATGCTCATTGTTTTTGGCTTGTATTATTCTAAGCTCAAAGCATAAGGAAGGAAAATTATGAGACAAATCCATAACAGAAGGTGTTTTGGCTAGAAAAAAAAGAGAGATTGGGAGAGAGAATTGAAATAATTAATGATTAAGATGTTTGTTTGAGTTATTGTTTTGGAGGTAGAAGGCTATGATATATATACATAGGTTGCACTTGCATTTTATCCTTAACACACTTTAAAAGAAGGTATATAATTGGCCAGTATCTTAGTTATATGTGAATATTAATATTATAACTCTAAAGTAGATCTCAAATCACATAAGATGTGGCAAAGATTATATGTTAATAAAGAATGGTTCTTCAGAATCTCAAAAGGGTAGATTTTCTAAAATGGCACTCTCTAGTTGCAAGGATATTAGATTATAATTCAGAAGTGTCATGCAAATTGCAATCTGCCATTGTGACTCAAAAGATGGAAACATTATTATTACTATTATTATTATTATTATTGTACTTTCTGATGAGTGGATTAGTGTAGTGTTTATTTACTGATGCAGTATTCAACTTACAGAAAAATACAAATTGAGTACCACATTTTTGCGTTTTTAAGTTAACATGTAGGGCTATATACCATGATCAAAATTCATAAAAACTGAAGTGTTTACGTGTGGTCACATTGCATGATCAAATAATAGAGTAATTCTGCATTAAGTACTTACGTGTCAAATTTAATGATGATTACACCAAAATGATATGGTTTTATCTTCATAAAAATAAATGGATGTATTTTCTATGTTTAAAAGGTTTAGAATAATGAACAAGGTGTTGGTCTAGTGATGTAAGGTTCCGCTAGATCTCAGATGATCCAAATATCAATGGTTGGATTCTTGTGAGCAACATTTGTTAGGAGAGGCAACCACACAACCCGAAATGGATTGTTCCTTACCCAAAAGGCAAGAGATACATTTGGTAGTATATCAAAAAAGTTCAAAAGTAGAAGTTGAAATTCATTACAAATCAATAGTGTAAAGTTTGACAAAAGTAGAGAGTATCAAGTAATTTAAGGCTTTCTCCTAAAGGAAATGGAATCAGAATGATTAAGACAAAATGATGCCATAGAAATAATGAAACAACCTTATATGTAGATAAAATATGGCTTGTCCAAAATGGTGTAGACATATGCAATTAATATAAGTGGTTATATTTTAAATAGAAGGGCCTTTAGTTCCCATGATTTTCATTTTTCTTTTGTATAACATAGAGTATTCCCTTTGCCCTCCATGATTTATAATTGAAGTATTTTGTTGTATCTCACATATGTCGTAATAATTGTATATCATATGTTCAAATAAACTGTAATAGTGAAGAATCTGGAATCCTAAGAAGTATTATTTTATTTCTTATGGGATTTGATGAATGGTTACTTGTTTTTGATGGCCAAAATAAGAAAATCATAGAAATTAGAACCGCTTCATTAATTTTAATGAAAATGTATTTTATAAGGACAAAACTTCTACAAAATCTATGATTAAAGAGAAAGTGTTAACGGTGAATGTTAATATTTGGAACATTGATTGCTCTCTATTTTTAATGACAAAAATTTAATTTTATTATAATTAAAAAGATAAATGTGTTATTAAAACTTATATAATATTTTTTGTTTTTTATCCTAACTCCAATATTTAATATAAACGTAACTTATTCATTATGACTTTTAAAATGATTAATGCAAAAGTTGTAATGGTATTGGTTAAGTTTACAATTCAATAGTCCGGTTGAAATCACCAACCTTTAATCAAAAGATGGAAAGATTATCAGAATTATTATTGATCTGTTTTCTCAAGGGAAAGATGAATGTTGGCTTCAACTTATAAAACATGCTCACTTATCTAATGAATCCTTTAACTTCAATTAATAAGTTTTTTAAATTTATTCAAAATCTTAGCCATCAATTTTAGGGGAATCCAATGGTTTGGATTAGTAGGTAGATCTAAATCATTGAATCTCCTTAAAATTGATGGCTAATATGTGAAGTAAGTTTAAAATTTTTACTCTTGAAATAAATGGATACACACCATATATATATATAACAATCAATCTAGTAAATTATAAAACAACACACAACTTGTCTAATAGCATGTAAAGGTTACGGTATTGGTTGTTTGTTGATAAATTGTATGATTTAAAAATATGATTTATCTATAAAGTAAACAGGTTATTATGGTATATCAACCCTTATTTTATAAAAATATTGTGCTCTTAAACACACTAAATAATCTAAGTCCTTACTTCTAAATTATAAGGGTATGGTTGTTGCTAAATTATAGATTATCTTGTTGCTATCAATTAATTTCTCATCATGTTGCAAAAAAGAGTGAGAAAATCTCAATGGCAAAGTGCATCCAAAAGGCTTTTACTATCTCAATTAATAATTAAAAAAACTTAGTGTGTTTTACACAAAGTGACACTTCTTGGGCTTATTATGTATATTGAGATTAGAGCATAATACACCAATTGTGCTTATTGATTCTTAATAATTTATTGTGCTAATGATGGTTGTGATTCATATTTTCTTCATTTTAGGTTTATAGAAATTATTAGGTTTACCCATTATAAACCCATAATGAACGAGAAAAATAGGAATCTCGACCATCATTGACAAACCTAATTTGTAATTGAATTCAGTTAGTTTTCTATGAAAACAGAACATATAATTTAAAGAGCACATCTTCTGTCACTATAATTTGTCAGGAGATGTCTCACCCAAACCCTAATAGCCTGGAATCTTGGACTCCATGTTTACCCTTTATTCAATTAGTAACAATGAGTCTGAATACCTTAGTCAAATCATTGCTTGATTTTTCTAAGCTCCCAATTACCCTCTCCATCAATCAGCCTCAATTCCAAAGAATGGAATGGTATTAAAGCAGGTCGCTGAGAATAGTAGCAAAGATAATTAGTTTCACAACATTTGGATCCTTAATATACAACTATAAAAAAAGGAGTATGAAGATGGTAGATGTACTCAGCCTTATAAGTGAAGAAATATTGTTTCTAGGATTTGAACCTTACAACAAACTCACCCTCTTAATAGCGGATGGAGCCTCAATCCGATCCCGCCCAATATTAAAATGTCACATAATATTCTATTTTTGTTTCAGCAATAGAATGAAAGTACACATAAGAATATATATTTTTTAATAACATACGTGACATTATACTATTGGACGGAACAAGATTAGGGACACCAACTTGGGACATGTGATCTTCATCACTTAATAACTTGATCAACTATGATTAAATAGAAATCATATGGTAGTGTGCTAGGAAAGAGTCTTACTTGTGAGGAAGTAACAAATGTGATTCCCATATCCCTTGCAATCCCATATAGTTGTTCTTCAATATCAACACTAGTTGCACTGCCATTATTGTTTAAGAGTATAAAAACAAGGTTAACAACAAATAAGAAACAATTTCTCTAGAGTCAAAAATGCATAGGTAGCAGTACATACTTTGTGCACTCATCAAGGATAGCAAATTTAGGCTCATGGAAGAACAAGCGTGCCTTACATGACAGAAAGGTAAATGTTAAAATTGAAACAAGACAGGAATGTTATAAACATATTCAAATATGTTCCTCTAAATGTTTAAGGCCTGTACTATATATAAAGTGTAATATATATACATTGTCGGTGTAGAGATTTATACACAATTAGTAAATCATCCACAATTTATTTATATCACTTTTTTTAAGAGACAATGATGATGAAACATGACTGGCGGATAATACAATGATAATTTATAAAACTCATACGCCTATATATTACATAAATATCCAAGAAACTTGAAAAACTCATTTAATCCATACCATGGCTAATCTCTGTTGTTCCCCAAGAGAAAGAATACTTTCCCAGTTAGGACTTGCATCCCAGCCTCTTTCATCCCTTTCTAAAAGATAATTCAACTGAACATTCTCTAGGACAACTTGCAAGCGTGCGTCCAAATAATTTCCAGTGTCAGGGTCTAATGTACCTGAATTATAAAGATCAGAATTATCAGAGCTAAGATGGTAGAAAATAATAAACATATCAAGCACCCTTGAATGATTAGAAGAGAACATCAAGTTATTATTGGTTTGCAAAAAATATAAACTGACCAAGGTAAATTTTTCATACTAAATTTATAGAAATTTGACAAATTTCTTGAACATTGTCAGCATGACTAAGACCACCTATATAATTCTCTGAGCATATTGATAGGGTACCCAAGATACCTTTTCCATACATCTTCAATGCCTTAAACTCGGCTTCCTCGCGGGACAAGGGGTATATAATTTGGTCTCTCAGGGTACCCAAGCATGTATAGGGCCTCTGAGGGACATAGAAGATACCACAATGATCCACATATTCAGATGGTTTAGAGAGACTTCCACTTGCAACTGGCCAAAGTCCTCTGAGAACTCTGGAAACAGAACTTTTTCCACTTCCATTTGGACCTTTTTAACATATGAAATGTGTAAGATATAAATCACAAGAATTCCCTCTTGTAAAAGAGGGTAATAAAATAAAATATAATTATACAAACCAGTAATAAGCATGCTATCCCCAAGCTCAATGTCACATGTCAACTCCCTGGCCAATATCTTGTGATTAGGGGTTACAATATCAACCTTAGAAAAAGAAATAGCATCTTTAGACCCAAAATCCTTCACTGGAAGTATAGCTTCATTACTGATAAAATTCCCTGTATCATCCAAGATATAATGTTATTAGCATATAATTTGACTTTTGTAAAGAATTACTGCTATGCAACATTAACATATTATTTTTGCTTATTAAACTTAGTAGTAAGGATGATGAGATACCAGACTGTGCTGCATCCATGATTTCTTCCAGCTCGGAAATCCGATTAATACCACCGGAAATCTCTACAAACTTTCTATCCAATTTAAGAATGTCACCAAAAGCTAAAAAGCTTTGAGAAACAACAGATGCTAAGAACCTCAATGTGTTTGCCAGATCACCTGTAAGAGTATAGTGCCTTATATGTGAATGAGGGACAAAATGCAGTTAAAGTGTGAGTAGCTAACACAAGCCCAAATAATCTTACCCTCGCTACTCACTGATGCAACATCTCCGTGTCGTTCCACGGCATACAACAAGCTAAGCAACCAAGTCACATTATTAGGGAGTTGTCTTGTAATAAAATCATCCAGTATGCCGAACACCCACTTCTTTTTAAGAAGGTACTTGGAATGGGTGAGAAGCTCTATGAATCTTGCTTCAACAATCTGCACATGTTAAGAGTAAAATTTACAGCCTCACAATTACCAAAATTCATACAGCAAAATAAATAATCCAATCAAGTTTTATATACCCTGACATCAAATTAAGTTTTATGATCCCATATTATATACCCTAACATCAAATTAAGTTTTATAGAACAAATAAAATCATCTCATAAATAGTACATCTAGCAAGTGTTTGCTTGTTTAAGAAGTGGTAAATTAGGGGGGTAGTGAAAACTGGTGGAAAGTAAAGGTTTTGAATCTCACTCCTTATTGCTTGGTAAAGATTCATGAAATGGTATGTCCAAAAATTGATAGGTGGAGTGTGAATGAGTTTTACTATTCAACCATCCACATTTTGATTGTGTGAAGCAATTTCCGTTCTAAATTTTTCACTTTCTAAACAGCAGGCCTTAAAGAAAAGACATTAACATCGTGAAATTAGGATGCTCACAGCTTTTTCACGGGCGTCACCTCCAAAGAAAGCAACAGATTCAGCATGAGTCCGAAGTCTTTCATGCATGAACCTAGCAGAAGCATGAAGTGGAAAAAATGTCAAAATCATTTCCAAGGCTCTATTTGTATTTGTGTCATGACAGAGACAGTAGAATATAGGATTGGTTTACCTAAAGGTTCCTTCGAGTTGTAGTTCTTGGTTTATCAAATCACCAAAATCAGGAGTAACAATTCTAAGAAATCCCAGACCAAGTAACATGTAAGTATAGAGTATGGCAATTCCCCTCTGGCCAGTTAACAGCTTCATTCTCCACGTGAACCTTGACAAAAACAAAAATACCCAGTTAATTCAATAGCATAAATGAACATGAATCAAATATATTAATTCAATAGTAAAATTTACACAAGTAATAAATCGAATTCATGACTAGAAGTACTCACCACAAAATATCCACAGTTGGCTTTACTAATCCAGGGACCAGTAAAGACATGTCGGTTGTAAACTTCTCCAAATCATGAGTTAGCCTCTGGTCTGCGTCGATATTTTTGCTCGACATGTTGAAGATCTACAAGGAAATTACATGTAACAAGAATTTGAAACCAAATACCAAACATTTGTGTAAAGTACATCAAGGCCAAACAAGTCTTCAATATATTCTAATTATTCGTAACAGGATGATATAGAATAAATCATACTTTTCACTAAAGCAACTTCACATAAATTTTTTCTCCAATAAGTTTATCAACTATCTCAAGATGGTTTCAGAGCGGGCTCGGTCCCACTTCTGCTCAAAGTCCCTTGTGGTTCTGCCATCAGGTCTAGCAGAACCTTCAAGAACAACAAATAAAGAGTCCCATTAAATATATTTTAGAGTTTTTTGTAGAAGATGATTAGATGGTTAGGTAGTTAGGAGTTAAAGATAGTTTGTAAGTCATTTCATTGCGTATAAATAAGCCCTATTGGCTTTACATTTTTAATCAATGAGAATAATCCATTTTTCATCAATTCATTCAATAATGATTCATTCATTTCATTTCATTCTTTAAGCTTTCTTTAAGCTTCTCATTCATGTTTTTCTCATCTTTCTTGTTAATCAAGAAAGCTATCTTCTTGCATGACTCCTACCATTTCTAATATGGTATCAGAGCAATAATTATTGTTTTGATCGCTTCCGCTTATGCTTCTATCATGGCTTTCGCATATGCTTCTCTTCCTCCATTTTCCATCATCTTCATTCCATCATCAATAGCAGCAACTTCAACTGTTCTCGGCAAGCCAAAGATCAATGTAGGGAATATGATGATTGCATTGGGAAGATATGATGAGGTTGTTGGCACTTTGAAGAAGATTCTTCCAAGATTTATCAAAGATTCATCAAAGATTTATCAAAGATTCATCAAAGATTTATATCTTTAAAGAAAGAGGACTATCAAAGCTTCTTTTCTTGCCTGCTATCAATTACTTCTATTTCATTCGTAGTCTATTTTTTTTACCCCTCTTACACACACAACATCATTATTGTGTGTATTTCACATCAATGAAGCTTAGATATAGTTTCTGCCATAGATGGTTAAGCGTTTGATGATATAGCTTCTGTCATGGGTGGTTAAACGTTGTTATTGCTTCAAATCAAGATTCCAAGCTGGGAGTTAAGAAAATATTTCACTCACCAGCTTGAGGGGGGCTATTAAAGATATTTTAGAGTTTTTTGTAGAAGATGATAAAATGGTTAGGTAGTTAGGAGTTAAAGATAGTTTGTAAGTCATTTCATTGCGTATAAATAAGCCCTATTGGCTTTACATTTTTAATCAATGAGAATAATCCATTTTTCATCAATTCATTCAATAATGATTCATTCATTTCATTTCATTCTTTAAGCTTTCTTTAAGCTTCTCATTCATGTTTTTCTCATCTTTCTTGTTAATCAAGAAAGCTATCTTCTTGCATGACTCCTACCATTTCTAATAAGTCCCTTCAACTGGTGTTCTCAAGATCTGTAACAATATTTATTCAGGAATTTCAAAACTAAGGACTTGGGCAAACTAAAATATTTTCTTAGGATTGAAATAGCACAATCAATGGGTTGCGTTGCTATCTCCAAAAGAAATGTTATTGAAATTATGAAAGAAACTGGAAGGCTAGATTGTGAACCAGTCGATGCTCCTATGGATCCCAATGTTAAACAAGTACCAGATCAATGAAACCCCTATTCGGCCACAATCAAGTATCAAAGAATGGTTGGGAAATTAGATTATATCACAATGACTAGGCCGGATATATCCTTTCATGTTAGTATTTTCAGTCAGCTTCTACATTGTGTTTGGGATAGTCAAGGGGATATAATGGTTCAAATCATGTATGTCAAGGTTTCTCCATGAAACGATTTTTTTGTACTACCAAGGGTATCTCCCCACCCAATGGGTAAGTAACTAATCATTTTCGAGGTGTTTGGCTGTCCCTCCCAACAAGTGTCGCTCACATGAATTGAATCATTGACCTTTTGGTCATTTTGGTGATCTAGCGAGACCTTATACCACTTGACGAACACCTTGTTGGTCCCTGAAAGAGGTCGTTATGAAAATACGGGCCATTCAGATATTGTTGCTTATGAAAATGCTAATTAGACTCACATAATGGGTTCAATCCTTCCCGAGACCCTGCACATAGTGGAAGCTTTATAGCAACATGCCGCACTTTATGCTAATGCTGATCAGGCAGGACTTCACAGTGGTAGAAGGTCAACATCTAGATATTGTATTTTTGTTACGGGAAACCTTGTCTCTTGGAAGAGTAAGAAGGAAAATGTACTTTCCAAGGTCCTCAAAGTCATTATATTTTCGACAAGCTTGGAGCATTTGATCTTTATGCTCCAACTTGAAGGGGAGTTTTGGAAATAACAATTGACATTCAATCCACATTGGAACCATTATATCTATTATCTAATATAACTTAGGAAGTGGAAACGTTAAAAATCAGTGATTATTTTCCTTGTAAATACGAGAAGCATTCAATGATCTTTGTATATAAATATCAAACACCAGAATGCTTAACCAACAAGATGTTAGTCTAGTGGTGTAAGGTCCCACTAGATCCCTAAGTATTGTACAAGGACAAAGGTCAAAAGTTCAATTCCTGATAGTGACACTCCTCGAGAGGGACAGCCACGCACCTCGAAATAAATTTGTTCCTTACCCATAGAGTGAGGCCGTGAAGAGATACCCTTCGTTATAAATAAAAAAATTCAGAATGCTTCAATGTGAAACTCTTTTAAATATGTCCTTTATTTTCATCAGTCCAACTTCAAGTACAAGAGAAAAATTAACTGAGCCACAAAATTATTTCAAGAATGCAAGCCATGCTTACAATGTTAAATTAACAGGGGTAGGAAAAGAACTATTGAATAATTCATATCCAATTACCTTGTAGAATGTATTGTTTCTCAAGTAGTTTTTGAGAAGATGTTGTGTCAAATGAATCCGCCACCCGAGGGCCAGCTTGCCTGTCATGTGTCTGAAAAAGGAATATACTTTACTCATATTTGCTACTTTAAAGGCTTCTTATGTCAATCAGTTCACTTTATGCCCTTATTTAAATGCTTTAAACTATCTATTTAACTTTCTCATAGTTTCTTCTAGCTATATACACACACATCATAAAATATACAATAAACAGGGTCATAAATTTCCTTAAGGTATAATGAAAAGTTCAACAGCAATAAGAATAGAAGAATTGTTGAGATCACTATATACCAATTACTGAATGTGAATCTACATCATAGTTTGATCCTAAGGATATAGCATTATCAGTTTCCGGAAAGGGTTAGGACTTAAGAGAATCCAGATGGATATGTACCAATTACCTTATAGAAGGTGCAATAAAAGAAGCAGCAGCACTTTGGAGAATACTTATACCAATTATCCTAATAAAGGAAGCTCTATCCTGCTCCATAACATACTTCACAACCGTACCTGAGAACATATATTATCTTTTAACATTATTTGCAGAGATACTCTGTGCAATGAAAAGTCATAGATGGTAAAATACCATTCAGTTTTGCAATACGATCTGAGGCCCATGTTTTTGAAGCGACGAGAAAAGCAACAGCAAGCATTTGCAAACCTTGTTTATCAAATACAGTGGGTACCTGAAAGCAAGTAGTGCACATCAGAAAGATGCACCTAAATCATATTCTAGTTATACATTAACTCATGTGCATACATTGTATATCCTTCTACAACAAAGGTTGCTGCTTGTTGGCTCATACTCTCATCAGTTTCATGACTCATAGTAAGACATCATGAACATAATGCATAAACATCTGTGTATTTATTAGCAATTATCTCATCCCACTCGATAAATGCATCACTGAAAAAGATAAGCTTAAAGACAGAATGAAGAGAAATTATAATTGCAGTGACATGTTGAACTTGATTAAAGAGATCATGCTTTGGCTTATGCTGACCATGACCACAGCCAAACATCAACACCTAAGATTTTCCATTTTTATAAATGATGAACACAAGCATATAGATTAATCACTATCATAGAAGCTATCCAACTACGCACAAAGTAAAAAGTAAAAGCATTATAAAAGCATATCTGCAGGAGGTACTTACCAATACTTTGCACGTGGAAGCAACCCTCAACGGCAATGTCCTTGTTTTACCATAGAGTTGGGGAACAACAAGAGATGGAGAAATAGAACGATTCATAGATGGAGATGATGCTATCACCTCTGAAATATACGACTGTGCCTTTAAATTTGAGAGTGCAGAGTCCTAGGGTAACAAAGTGTGGAATTCTTCATAATCAGTCTAAAACAATTAACAATGAAGGCATCAAAAGAAGAAAAAAAAAGTCTTGAAATATTTAAACCTTTTTGTTCATGAAAAATGCTTGCTGAACTGCCTTGGCCTCACTCTGTCGCTTTGTCTTTGATGCCTTCATTGTAGGAATCTTCATTTCAGTAGAAGAGTCCTCCCTGGAGTTTAAACCTGAATCTTATAAGTAAAAACGTAACCCGAAAGTAGAACAAATGATTAACAGTATAGTAAAGTTCCAACCTTCTATTATGAACAGCCCATCCTCCTTCACCATCTAAGGCTAAAACCACATCATGGAATGCAACTAATGCTGGACGGTGTGAGATGGTAATGCATGATGTTCCCATGGCCCGGACTTCAGAATAAAACCGTTCTTCCATAATAGTAGTGACAGCACTTGTGCACTCATCAAGAATTGCAAATTTAGGCTTATGGTAGAAAAGTCTAGCCATGCCCAACCTCTGCTGCTCACCTAAAGAAAGTTCTTGACCCCAGTTTACCTCTTTCTCAGGCGAGTAACGGTCCAACAGATGTTCAAGGTCAACCTTGAATACATATATACATGCGATTCCGATGAAAACAGTCAAAAACAAAAATTTATGTGAGATTGAGAATGAATGGATTAGGTGTGAGCTTTACATTTTTCAATAGTTCCACCATCCTGCTATCTGTGAGTGGTTCAACCTCTTGATCTGCAGTAAGAGGATAAATTATCTGATCACGAAGGGTCCCTACAGCAGTGTATGGTCTTTGTGGTACATAGAAAATCTCCTTATTAAGATTAGAGCCAGTGCCAGGTTTCGTAATATATCCAGATATCAATGGCCAAAGACCACCTAAAACCCGGAAAAGAGAGCTCTTTCCACTACCATTTGGACCTTCAGCCAAATAATCATCAATAACATGTCAAATAATATTTTATAAGGACTCTTAAAACAAAATAAAGGATAACAAAAAACACATCAACTTTCAATCCTGGCCTAACCAAGACAAGAAATAAAAGGAAGAGCCACCAAAAAAGAGAGTTTAGATGGCTACCTGTAATCAAAAGATTTGAGCCTGAGTCAATCCTAAGGTTCAGACGATCCACCAAGACATTACCGTTGGGGGTCACAACCTGAATTAGGGTGCACAGTCACTATTAATACATGATGAACACAATACAGTAAATAGTTAGTTGAGTAGAGATTACATGCCTTGACTTCATTAAATTCAATGTAGTCAGCTTCACTTATGCAATGGCTACTTCCTTTTCTTTTCAGTGAAGGTTTGACATCCACCGAGCTTAGCTCCCTTGATACAGCCATTAACTCATTGATACGATAGGCATAACCACTGCAGTACATACAGATAGGTCAGAGCATGTAGGCAGATAAATGAATTTCAAGAAGGAATTGCATGAGCCATGCAGGGTACCGATAAAAGCCTCTAATATTAACTTTTAAAAATTATAGAAACGATAGATCAAGTATACCTGAGACGATTGAGCCGTCTTGTACTGATAGAAAGTGTTCCTAGAGACTGAAATAGGGAAAATATGACACTGTGATGATATCTTAGATTGCTTAACATCTCTGCACGCTCTAAAGTTGAACTATCAGGATTTATATGACCATGAAAGAAAGGCTCAGCGATCAAAATAACAGAAACAGCAGCACCAAGGTACTTCAACAAAAAGTCTTCAATCGTGCCAAACCACCAATAGTCATAAAGCACAACTTTTATGTGCCTAACCAAGGTCTTAAATTTCTGTTGAATATGAGATTCTTCTCTCTTCTCTCCACCGTAATATGCTATACTTTCTGAGTTAGTCCTTAATCGCGAGTGAAGCTGTCGATACTCTCCTTCTAATTGCTGCTCTGTGGACATAAGTTTCCCAAATGTGGGGGAGAAGATTTTGGTTGCGGTCGTAGATCCAAGTACAAAGCCCTGAAAATGCCAGAACAGTAAATAGAGAAGACAAGCACTGGTTCTAACATGTTATCTAAGTTCTAAATAGCCTCCATCGAAAAAAAATTCAAAAATTATGGATAGCTGCTGCTAATGAGAAATCTAGGAAAAAGTACAGTTCAACTACATAGTTACCAATAACCAGATGGCATATTTTGGGCTAGCGTAAGAACACAACCGCCAAGTGTATAGAAGTGCATCAATTACTGCTATTAAATCATCCTGTACAATTTCACTCAACTCCGTACAGAACCTTGGCACATCACTGGCAATTCTTTGCTCTGGGTTAGTTATCCGACCATCAACATGTGATATTTTGTAATACGTCATGTTCTGAAAGCAAAGTAAACGATAAACGAAAACCATAGTAAAAAATAGAGTAATTACAACAAAATCTATAGACTTAACAAGCCAATTAAGACTACTATTCACACACAACCAAAGATGGCAATGCACACCTAGAATCTTATAGAATTTATTGAATAGGCACTCTTCTTTGTGGAGAAAGTAGAACAGTCTGAAGTAACACTTATGGAAGAAATGATAGAAAAGCATCCAGGATGGTCCTGAGCCGAACCAGCCCAAAACCTTAAACCTATGCCAGTAAATAACCAGCTTTAACATCAGGCCCTTTGTCCTTTTTCAAAATTATATTATTGATAAATTCAAGTTCTTGTATCTAACAGGTTAACAGTCATTAATGTCAAATACTACTAACAATTTTTTAGCAACAGAAGTATAGGCACCAACATGTAAATTCTAAAAATATTACAAAGTAACTTTCAAACGTCTCAAATAGACAAGTAAATAGACTTTGCAAGTAAACATGTGAAAAAGAATTTAAAATAAGAAAAACAACAAGAGTCGGGAAGGATGAAAGCTGACAACTAAATACCGAAACTTCACACGACAATGGGAAGTAGGAATATAAGTTGAGCAATAGTTAAACATAGACTGTCTAAAACAGATATAAGCAGCCGCATGCGATTCAACAATTTATACCTCAAAATAGTGGGAATGGATATGCTTTGTCAATATTTTTCTGTAATGCAGACCCAAGGTCCCAGTTAAGTACTTCAACGTAGACTGAATGGTTGATATGAAGAAGCACAAAATAATATTTTCTGATATTAGCCGGAAAAACAATGGCACATGTCGAAGAAAAGCAGCACGAAATAGGAAGCCTTGCACTTTTGCTAGCCTGTTGTTCAAAGCAGTTCGCAGCACCTGCAAATACATGAAGTTTTTAAAGTCTGTATTATTTATTTCTTTGCGGACCGACGGATAATTTATGTGTCTTGCATATTCAAACATTCATACCCTGTTTGCATACAAAACTAACAAGTCTCGAGGTTCGTTAAGCTATTCCGTGAAGGTGAATGAATGGTTTTATATTTATAACACACCCAAAACAAAATCAGCTTACCACTGTGCCAACTAAAGCTAAAAGGTTCGTAGCTCCTGATTGGCCTATCTCAGACAGAAGAAGTGCAGTAAGGACTTTAAGTGACTTAAACCCCCCTTTCTTTTGTTTATTTTTTGATGAAGACGCAACCTTGTCCTTTGTAACTTCTTCACCCTTGCTGTGCCCATTGCAATGGTCTAATAAAACATGTTTATTAACTCCGAACCTTGATTTCATATATGCAGCTGCTCCACCAGCAGCTAAGATACCAGTTGCAAGTAGTAAAGTTTTCCTGTCATTATCCACAACGAAAAGGCATTAACACTAAAAAATATTACAAAATAAGCGCAAATAACTAACAACCTAATTATTTTATTAATACCAATCAGCGACTGAAATAAGGTGTACATTGGGTAAAAAGGAGAATATCATTGCTAATACAAGAAACAAGGCCATTATAATCGAAGTGGAAAAAACATTTCGTAAATAACTGAATAATGCTAATGTTAAAATTAAGAAGAATAATTCAAAATGTCATGTAAAATCAACCTAGCACAACATGCATAATGCACTGTACTTAAAAAGAAGTAGAATCACAGAGAAATTTTAAGATCAAATACAAAAATTTGTACCAATGCTTCTTCCAAGATAGGTTTTGTCTCTTTTGCTGAACCTATTGTAACTAAGTTTTCCAAGTTTGTATGTTTCACACTGAAAATCATACCTTAGGAATGCAATTTTGTACAGTCCAACTTCTAATGGCAATTATGGTTAACTGCTACCAATTTGTAAGAGTTTAAACATTAAACTAAAAAAAACACTAGAAGTTTGCAGCATAGGGATTTTGGAATAGTATAAACATTATGTCATCCCATCTATTTAGTTTTTTATTTAATGGAACTTATACAAGTCTTGAGTATCCCTGCAATTTCTTTACAGTTCTAACTTTTTTAGCATTATGTATTCTGTTTTACATGAAGAGAATGTGATAAAAAAAATCTCTAACTGGGCTTAACCCATGCTTTTCGGAACTTATGTGGAATTATGAACTAAGTAGCTGATTAAATTGCAAACTTGATGAAGTTGGTCAGAAGGATATGAGATTAAACATCACCAAGAGAAACATATAGAACAAAAGTCAATACCTCCTCGAAGCCATAAACCTCTGGCCATGCTGAGTTAGTTGCAACAGCTGAAGGGAAGGCATATCAGAAGATCAACCTCTTCCTTACAAAACAAAAGTTGAAGCGTTGAGATTGCTCCTCTTATAGTCAGAAGTGAGAAAATCTAGCAGACATTAAATTCCATGCAAAAATGATATATGAGCAACCTAATGCAGGCATTATAAATATCTAGACAAAGCATTCTTTAGGCACATCATGCCTCTCACATTAATGAGGGTCAGAGGAATCCACATACATGTCAAACTAAAATTGGGCAAATAGCAACTTAGTGGTACAAACTACAAAGCTCAATGTGCAGGGTCAAGGAAGGGTTGAACCCACTATTTGAGTCAATGGTATGCAACCTAACCTTGCATTTACAAGAGGCTGATTCCACAACTCGAACACATGACTTCCGAGCTATTGTATTGGCACTTCAAAGAAGGTGAAGTACTCATATCGGGTATGTACCAGGTGTTGGTACTATTAGATACTCATTTGGTGTGAATTGTTTCAAAACTATATATTTTGGAAAGAAACAAAATATTTTCCCCTTTTTCTTCTTAGCCACATCATGATACTGAATCTGAGTCTCATAACCAGTATCTCACCTCAGTTGGTTTTGGGTCTCAATCTCTCATCCTAAGATTCTAGCATTTTATGTTAATGCTAACTTTGATCATTTCTACCTGATTCAATTGCTGTACCCGTACCATGTGCCTTAGTCACGTTGACATGCATGTCAAACTACATGGACATTATAATTGTATATAAATATGGATTATGGAGTGTGGTGCTAGGTGATTCAAATTGTGAACCGCATCACGTGATGCGGCCGCAATATTGTGGTTGTGGTGACTGCCCCAACCGCGTCACAACGCAATTGCAGTGTGACACCGAATCACTATGATGTGGCCGCATCAGGCTGCAACGCAACCGCATTGGGCCGCATCCGACCACGTAAATTTCAAAAATATTTTTTTAATCACAAAATAATTCACATTGCAACTGCTGCAATCCGTATTGCCACAGCTGCAATGACCGCAAACGAAGTAAACACAACTTTGACCACAATCGTCACCTCAACCGCAATTTAAAACACTATATGTGCTCTACATATAGCATGAACCACTAAGTAGGAGTGCCACTCTCTACCTTATGAAGTGTATATGATCAAAGTCTTATACTTGCAAGCGAAGAAATTGTTTTCAGTATTCGAGAGGTCAAAACTCAGAGTGCAAGTAACCTTACTTACACCACCATTAGAATGCATCAACTCTATAACACATTAAAATTCAAGCTCTCTAGTCACTACCACAAAAAATAAAGGTGAATAAGCACATAAGTTTAGAAAGAATACAAGTATGGCGACTTCACCAAGAATTGAGAGAACTAACAGAGTGGACTGTGAAGAGATTATAGAAGTGGACGGTTCTTGAGGGAAACTCAAATATATAAATTTAATTCACATCTTACACGTAAATTCTAGTAATATTATATCTACTCACTAATTCAAACAATTTCATTTCATTAGAATAAATAATTATAATAGGTAGTAAGTATTTAATTGAAGTAAATGAATCTCCTCCCTGTAAAAAAATGGCTAATTAACACACATTTCAAAAAAAAATTAGGCATCATTTTGAATATTTAAAATTTGTAAGGAACAAATTAGTATGCATACAATAGAAATTTAAGGAACAAATTAGTATGCATACAATAGAAATTTTAGGGGACCAAAATAATTTATACTCTTATCTTTATTCTCTTTGATTAGTGGGGGTGTTGTAAATTATATTGTAATTTCCAAGCATTATTGTTTAGGAATAGGATGAAAGATTGATGTTTTTTATATTTTGCGTGCATATCTTTCGATGAAAATAATGTCCCTTTAGTTGGAATTCAACAAAAATCTTGGAATGGGTGTTTTACTAATCTTTATTTTAAAGGTAACGTTATATTCTTATATTAAATTTTCATGTCCACATAAAAATGACATATATCATAAAATAATATTTTATTTATTAGTAATTGATTTACAAGTGACATATATCAATTTATTATAAATACTAAAATTCAGTAGAATGATATATCATTTTTCTTTATTATATCCACTTCTTACCATTAATCTCATCTTCAATCCATAAATATTTATATTAATCAATTACTCACACAATTATGATATTGTAGCTGGTTCTAAATTTAACAAATAAATCAAATATAATTTATATGTTGAAAACCAATAACAAAATTGTTCCTCGGTATTAGAGGTGGTAGGTCGGAATTATGACGAACTTCTTATATTTAGGCTAGAGTCGACCTTTGACCACCTTGAGTAGATACCTAAAAAGTCATTATGACATAGAAGTTAGTATAGTATGAGTATATTCATAAAAATGTAAGTAATACTCTAGAGTGAAGTGTTTTAATTATGATGAGATATTTGGTCATGTCTTTGCCCAAAGTAACACTTCAACCGATCTTCTTCCAACATCTCAAACCACCCAAGGTGAGATTAGACCAACTTTTCTACTAAAGACATTATCCCAACTTTCTCTTTAATGAATTTAATATTAATCCCATTTTATCATTATCCACTCATCCAATTTAACATTTTTATAAAATAACATTTTTTTGTATTTTGTCTATTCCAACATAAAGTTTATCTCATAGATCGCAAGTGTTTTATCAATATTGTAAAAACTTTATTTGACTTTAAATTGTACTATCACACAAAACACTTAAAATAATCATCCATTAAGACGATTACAAGTGTTTTATCAATGTCGTAAAAACTTTCATTGACTTTGAATTGTATTATGTATTATTACACAAAACACTCGAAATAATCATTCATTAAGACGATCACAAGTGTTTTATCAATGTAGTATAAACTTTCACTGACTTTGGATTGTACTATCACACAAAACACTTGAAATAATCATCCATTAAGACGATCACAAGTGTTTTATCAATGTGGTAAAAACTTTTCTTGACTTTGAATTCACAAAACACTTGAAATAATCAGTTGTATATTACTTGGATTCACAATAAGCACTAATACATAAGATAAGAATTTGGATCATCTCCGGGAGAATCCAGCACAGTCAAAAAAGTGTGACATGTGTCATCTAAAAAATTAACGTGCAAATTTTTAATTAAAGTTTTTTTTAATCTTCAAATTATTATGGACCTTATATTTCAGTACTGAACTGTCTAATATAGGAGATGATCCAAATCCATAACATAACTACTTATCATGTATGTCAAAAAAAAAATACCAAAGAATTTGCAGTATTAACTATTAAGTTCCCTAAATAAGATTATATTATATGAAAAAACTAATGCAAGGTATCAATTTTACAAGTATTTTCTATAAAACTCATTCTATAAATAAAACACAAATTCTCAGTCAAAAGTTAATAATAAACAAATTATACAAAGATGAGATTAGAAGTACCCTAACACATTGTTGTTCCTCCGAGTAGAAGATAGAAGCAACGGCTAAGGTGGAAATCCAAAGTTGTCAATGTCAATTATTGGTTTTTAACCTCTTAATTTTCCTATTTTGCATAGCTATGGAAACTAGTAACTTCAAAATTGTGAAAACTTTCGTGTGAAAATAAAAGAAGCAATCGTGCAATAATGGTTTTATACATAATCACACAATCCATTCACTATATTAATCTTTTCTGTTAATATATTCCATAAAAATATAAAATCACCAAATAATATAAGAATGAATTTGAAAAATTAAAATTGGAATGAGAGAGACTTAAACTTCTTCAATAGCTATGAGTCCTCGCACTAGTCATCTCTGTCATCACCCCTTACATATTTTAGTTTATATATTGGGAGGGGATTCATTTACTCCAAGAATAACGGGAAACCTCTACTTCACATTTTAGTCATTCATTCTTAGATACTCACAAGTTTAAACTATTGAGTTTTCTAAGAATGAATGATTATAATGTGAAATAGGTTTTTTGCACTTAGTCTTGAAATAAGTGAATCTCTTCCCTTATATATTATTATAGATACTGTTTTATTGGGTTAAATTTCTAGGAGTATGCTTGGTAGTTGATTTTTAGGATAATGTAAAGAAGGAAAATATTATGTAGTGATGAAATACATATGAGATTACTTCTTGAAGTTTTTTATTTCCTTTCTATCCCTCTAAACCTGGGAGCACATTTTCTATCATAAAAAAATGTATCATTTTATATTTGTTTAGTCAGAAAAAATAATTAATTTTTAAACTTCTAAAGTAAATACATTTTTTTTCAACCAATTATAAATGGGGAGTGATCCATTTACTCCAAGAGTAAGTGAAAAATGACTTACTCCACATCTTAATCATCTAATCTTGGAAAATCCAACGGTTTGAATTGGTAAGTACATATAAACCATTAGATTTTCCAAGATTGGATGATTAAGATGTGGAGTAAGTCATTTTTCACTTACTCTTAGAGTAAGTGGTTTTATTATGATTGGGCTTGACCCAGGCCAAGACGGGCTGGGCCGTTGAACGATGATATAAAGAAGAGAAAGTGGAAGCCCGGGCACTGTTATTGGTTTCTCGATAAGCAGCTGAAACCCTAGTGTCTGAGAACTGCACCACCACCATCATCGTCATCATGGTTAGTTTCATCTTCAATGAATCTATCTTTATTCCTTTTATTCTCATCTTTCGTTAATATTATTCTCATCTCTCACTTTCTCTATTCAATCTTAGACATTCAAGCGTAGGAATGGTGGACGTAACAAGCATGGCCGTGGCCACGTCAAGTTCGTTCGTTGCTCCAACTGTGGCAAATGCTGCCCCAAGGTATTTTCATCTTTCCAGTCTCCGTTTTATTTATCATTTTTTACTATTTTTTATTTAAAGTAATGATCACATAGTGTTTGATGAAATGCCTGAATGACTGTTACACTTGTGTTGAATAAAAGCATGAATATATGGGTTTTTGATTATGGTCTTTTAAATTATTGCATTGTGAATAAGGTTTTTGAATAATAGTCTGTCTTTAAGTTTCTGACATTGGGTTTACAATTTTTGATTAAAGGATAAGTCGATTAAGCGATTTGTGGTGAGAAACATTGTTGAGCAAGCTGCAGTTAGAGATGTTCAGGAGGCCTGTGTCTATGAGCGTAATATTATCTTTGCCTTGTTATTATTTTTGTGTGACCTCTCTATTTTATGTGAAATGAAATTGTTTTTGATTTTTTTGGTTTATTATTTGTAGAATACACTCTTCCAAAGCTGTATGTGAAGTTGCAGTACTGTGTTTCCTGTGCTATTCACTCTCATGTTGTGAGAGTTCGTTCGCGCACTGATAGGAGGAAGCGTGACCCCCCTCAGCGCTTCATCAGGCGCAGGGTAAGTCTATTTGTTTTATCCATTTCTGAATTTTGCTTCCCTTTGCTATGTGAATGTGATTGAGTCTTATATTATGTTGTCCTTTTCTTTATCCAATGTGTTACATATACCATTACTATGTTGCCAAACAAGTTTTAATAGCCTGTTAGTGTTAAGTTGCATGTTAAAACTGTTCCCTAGAAATATAAAGGGAACCTTTTTTATAAGAAGTAATATGCTTACAACTTGATGTTTATCCCAAACTCGGGAGGACTTTAAATAGGGAATGCACCACTTATATCACATAACAGAAATGGGGAACCTGATATAGGCAACGACACATTCTGCAGAAGTTTTGTAACGACTAAACTCCTAAGGAGTCACTATGAAGCAACTAAACAACTAAGTGAAAGTGCACTGGAATATAATAAATTACTTGAACTGAATGTGCACTGAAACAGCTCAAATAAATACAAATATGCACAACTTTAATTTCACTATTGCATTTGATCTAATATTAATATGACTGAAAGGTTGAATTGTAAGTGTGAATGCTGGTTTTTGATACTTTTCAATTGTGATGTCAATTGCATATTATTATACAAACTGTACTTTTCATAGTGTTTATGTTACAGACTTGTGAATGTCATTGTAAAGGCCTGTTACCAAGCAGGTTGGCTGTTTTACTTTGCAAAAGCCAAACACTATTTTTTTGTTGTTGTTGAAGTTTCATATTACAATGAATTTGTTGTGGTTTAAGAAAAGATACCCTCTTTTGGCCCTATAAAGGGAATTCATATACTGTTCAATGTGCTTTTAACGAGAATGTCCAATATTTGTATTAATATACTTCGCTTCTCTGCCCATGAAATTGTTAGCAATGTGTGATCTTTAGTTATTTCCTTTATTTTGAGTCAATGCTGCTCTTGTTTGATGAAAATTTGTGTGGTTCTTTTCTAGGATGATGCACCAAGGCCTGGTCAGCCAGGTCAGGCACCTCGTCCTGCTGGAGCAGCTGCTCCTCCCCGTGCCTAAAAGCATATTCCAAGAGTTTAGGTTTTATTGGTCTAATTTTGTGATAAACATTACTTACATAAGTCCCATTTGCTGCATGATTTTGGAACTTCTATTTTTATGACAAGGATGTTATGCTCTCTTACAATTGTCCACTTGTATCTTTGACCTTTACCTTTTCAATTGTTATAATTTGGTGATTTTATTAAGAATGCAAGCAGTATTACAGTTAAACCTGTAGAAGTTTCCCAACTGAATGTTCCTAACAATAAATGCTTTTCATAGGTTAACATCATAAGCTTCGTTAAAGGTGGATTTTTTTGGCTATTCTGGTCATATTTATATTGTTCCAAATATTAACGGGAAAGTTAATTATACATCCTGTTTCAAGTATATACTTATTTGTTATTATTATTATCTTTTCACTACCTATTTTTCTCTTAATTATAGGAAGTATACAAGGGTTGAACAAGGGTATTTTAATCTAAATATATTAAATATTGTATACCATCTAATAATTTCTTTATCTTTAAATATAAGCTTTTAATAAACTGAAGGAATTATGAGTCTTTTGAAACATAATGAAGTATAAAGTCACCCAACAATTCTTTATTCTTTTGAAACATTTTTGTATTGTTTGGTTGTCTCCCTCCCATTATTAGGACTGGTTTTATGGAGATGTAGTAGGGCATTGTACTATTAAATAAGACTTGACTGGATAATCTGACTTTATTCTTATTGCTCACAGAACCGGATGCGAGAGTTACATGGAACCTAACCAAATAGATGGTCTAATTTTCTTCATAGTGAAACTTGAAATATTTTCTATCTTTTTTCTTTAAATTACTTGGAACTAGATATCCTGACATGGCAGTTTCTTGCATCCTTTATTATTTTACTATAAAACAAGTTACTTTTGAAGGTAAAAACATTATATCATTATATATAAACCATAAAGTATCACACCCTTTTAATTTTTCATATTGTTTTTTATGTTCTTGCACATCTCGAGAGAATCCAATATACCTCTCATATTAGAAGCCAATGTTTGTCAAACATTTCTCTAATATGTATTGTATTGGACACCTTGCATGAGCAATGTCTTACATTGACCCATCTAAATATCTTAACACACAAAGAACACATTTTTTATTAAAAAATAAGAAAAATTCAAAATATTTTAATCACTTCTTAGTTTATTAGCAAACAAAACATGAATAAAAATGGGTGCCAGATAAAAAATTCTGCTTTTATTTCTAAATCTATGTTACAAAGAAATGACGTGTACATTATAAAACGATCCCTCGTATTATTTATTGACTCAACATCATTGGCAAAATAAAATCTTAACCAATCATTTTGAAAAGGTAGAGTATACAAATATGTTATCATGTTTCTCATTTATTTTCATTAATTTTCTCTATGTAACTAAAAATATATACATATAAGCGGTATCGTGATTGTCCACAGTATTTGATATCAACAATATTCTTGTAAATTACTTATTAAATTCATAGTATAATATCTATCAAATGTCAGGGTAAAATGTTTATCCACAATAGGTGTAAAAAGATTTTTGCATTACCATCATAAAGACTTATATACCGTTATCATCATAAAGACTTATATACCGTTGTAAAAATTTATATCACTTAATTTTATTCTATAGACATGACATCATTCCTTGACTTTATAGTTTATACTATAATCTGTCTTATGTAATAATAAAACTATAATAGTTATAATGCTTGGCATGTTAGAACGTGCACATTGTAAATAATTTCCTCTTTCCTCTCTGTCTCATTGCTGTAACAAGAATACCTAACATAAGCCACCCTTTTCATTTCCAAAATTGTAGAGATCCTCATTCAAACAAAGACCTAGTCTTTAGGATTTCCTGTCTCTATCAAACAACCAACCAACAAAACTAATCAAAAAACATAGACAACAAAATTGGAAAAGAAAAAAAAATTAGAATAGAGAACAACAAAATTCAATGCAACCTTAGCCATATTTGTTTTTGAATAAAACAACTTACTTACCCTTTCATTATTCTTTTATTTTTCCTACAATTTCCTCTCTCAAAATCACCTCATTTACAATTTATCTTTGCAATTTCAAAAGAGACTTATAGAGAAGAGGATAGAAAGAGATTTTGTTCTCTTATAGCCTCACCAGGAGGAGGCTTTATATATTATCTCCTGGGACTTAGTACCCTTATAATTTCTTTTTCAAATTCCATTCATTAGGCATTCAATTCAATATCTCATACATTTTTTGGCTTATAAGGTGTTGTAGTATTTTTCAATTTGTAATAAAAGTCACTTTCATATTTGGTCAACTTAGGAAAATAGTGGTCATTCATAAATCATATCATATATATCGTAATTTCAAATCATATCGTATCATATCATATACTCTAACTATATAAAACAACATTTGTGCAACATAAGCTAAGGAATAAGAAAAATGGGAGACATTTCACCAGAGAGGAAATCTGGTTGTGGCTTAATATCAGCAGTGTTCAGGAGAAAAGGTTCATCATGGTCAGGTAAATCAGTCTCTGCTGGCTCTACTCCGACGAGTTCGATCAATGGCAGCGAATTTGCGAAAAGGCGCAGAGGTGGTTCGGACATTAGTGCTGCTTCAGTTGAAAATACTTCATCTATGGCCTCAAAATATTCATCATCTAGTTACATTGTTACACAATCTCCTTCTTTATCCAACATCCCTCAAATTCCAACAACAAAACATGTTGCTCAACAAAGGAAACAACAACCAAATGAAACTGCAATGGCAGTGCATGGTGGTGGTTCTTCGGGAACTAGAGGCGTATCGAAAGTGGCGCCGAGTCAATGCTATGTGAATCAAGGAAGAAAGGTGCCAAGAGAAGTGGTTGGAATTTCTGGTGAGCTTGAAAGCATGATTGCTGATCATCAAAAATCAAAGGGAGGTAACAACAACCTTGTTAGAGCCTCTTCTAGCAATGTAATGTTGTATGGTAATTTAGGTAACCTTAGACAAGGTGGACAAAATACTAATTCTCATAATGTAATGGAAAATCATTACAATGTTGCTAAAGGAAATAAAGGGTATACAAATAGTAACAGTAATACAATGGAGAATGTTGGTTATAGGAGTAATAAAGAGGTTGTTAAACAACCAAGTAAAGAACAATTATGCAGGGCTTTATCTACTAGAATGGATCCTGAACAATTGAAAATAATGGGCAATGAGGATTATAAGAATGGAAGATTTGCAGAAGCATTGTCTCTTTATGATGCAGCTATTGCAATTGATCCTAATAAGGCTTCTTATAGGAGCAATAGAAGTGCAGCTTTAACTGCTCTTGGAAGACTTTTGGAGGCTGTTTTTGAATGCAGAGAAGCTATTAGAATTGATTCTCATTACCATAGAGCTCATCATCGGTTGGGAAATTTGTACTCTAGGTGAGTACTTTCATTTCAATATGCTAAATTATTATATAAGTATCATTGTCGATTCATTCTTAGTCAAGTGAATATGAAGACGATAAAAATAGATAAGGTACGTACATATAAATAAGAGATTTCGATGTAAAATCATTATCGGGCGACCAAAAAGAAATCTCTTACGAGAATTTGGTATATTCCGATAAAAATGAAAACATATTGTGACATAAGGGTAAGTTTAAACATTTGTTGTTACTTGTAAATTGTAATGTTACTCATTGTTTGTGCTGTTTTTTGTTGCAAATTCTGAATTGTTACAGATTAGGAGATGTAGATAGTGCCTTGTATCATTATAAACAAGCAGGAGCAGAAGCAGATCCTGATGAAGTTGCTAAAGTTAAGAATCTTCAGATCCATTTACACAAGTGCACTGAAGCTCGTAGATTAGGAGATTGGAACACACTTATCAATGTCACCAACAATGCTATATTATATGGTGCAGATTCTGCTCCACAAGTAAGAGTAACTTATTAAGCTATATATCAAAAATTCACCATATAAAAAAATAAGATTTTATTTCATGTGTTACTGTGTTAATATGATTATGGTTTGGCCTTTATGGAAGATATTTGCATTGCAAGCTGAAGCATTGTTAAAGCTCCATAGGCATCAAGATGCAGAGAAAGTAATGTCAAAGTGCACAAATATTGATGTTGATGAGTGTACTAAGTTTTTTGGACCAATTGGTAATGCAAATTTGTTGGTTACACGTGCTAAGGTTGATTTAGTTGCTGGCAGGTTAGTATTCAGTAACTTTTTGTTGTAAGATGTTTTTAATAAATAAATACTTAATTAGTCCAAACTAGTAGTTTCAAATTGCCGACCGTTGATGCAGCTGCAAAATTGCGGTTGCAATGACCACTGCAACCGCATCACACCGCAATTGCACTGTGACACCGAATCACAATGATGTGGCTGCATCGCGCCGCAACACAACCGCATCAGACCATATTTGGGTCGCATCAGGCTGCAACACAACCGCATCAGACCCGCATCGGATTCAAAAATATTTTTTTACTCACAAAATAATTTACACCGTAATCTGCATCGCAATGACCGTGATCATAATCACAACCACAACCACAATTTAAAATACTGGTCCAAACACATGCTTAGCCAAGAAATTTGGTGAGAAATGATATAAAGCAGTGTCTTAATGGAAGTACAATGTTCTACTTTTCAGTCTTTTTATCTTGTTCTGTTTGATACACCAAATATAGAATTATGATACTTTGTTTGTTTATTATGTTTCTGTTATTATTGTAAAACGATTTAGTAAAAACACACTACAAATTTTATAATATTAACTAATTGTACAGTAACTATTGTTAAAAACTTCTCTTGCATCAAAATTAATCTTTTATGTATGTATCAACAACAACAAAAATTAACTTTGACATGAATATTATACTATTTAAACTTTGTTCTTATTTCTATAACTTCTTAAACATTGATCACACATGTTCATGTAGACATTGGTTAAATTCCATATCTTCCTTTATAAATGTTTTTCTCTTTCCAGAATCACTTTTTTACAGAATCACTTTTTTGGTATTGATTAGCATTTGATTTATATCCACTCACATGTGTTGACAGATTTGAAGAAGCTTTAGAAGCAGCTAATAAAGCAACTAGGCTAGACTCAAATAACAAGGAAGCAAGTAAAGTGTTGAGAAAAGTTAAAGCTATTACAGCTGCTAGAACAAAAGGAAATGAACTTTTTAAGGCATCAAAATTTTCTGAGGCATGTTTTGCTTATGGAGAGGGCCTTGAACATGACCCATATAACTCTCTTTTGCTTTGCAACCGAGCTGCTTGTAGATCAAAATTAAGCCAATATGAAAAAGCTGTTGAAGATTGCAATGCTGCCCTTAACTTAAGACCATCTTACACAAAAGCTAGGCTAAGAAGGGCTGATTGTAATGCCAAGGTAACTAACCTAAGCTTCTTTTGTTTGCAAACTTTAGAAGTAACAATTTTACATACGTCAAACTCCTTCACGTGTCGGTGTCGGATATGTATCTGACACGGATACCTTCCGATTCGTCATGGATATGTGTCCATAGAGTATCCAAAAAATAAAAAAAAATTAAGATACTTATTTGAAACTTTTTCAACAAAAAAAACTATGATAGATATAATACGTTTTAATCAAAACACCTCAATAATCAAGTAAAATACCAACTTATTTAAAGGCAAACATTAATTGAGGATAATGATTTACAATTTTCATTATACTTTCTTTGGATATTTTGATTTATACATATAATTTTATCATATTTTATATATATTTTATACACATATCCCTAAACGTATCGTATCTTATAATTTAGAAAAAATATGCATTGACGTATCAGATACATATCGTATCCTATATGTATTTGTGCTTCATACATACAAATTCTTAGCTAAAATTTATGTATTTAACTGTTAAGTATCTACCACTATTCCTTGTTACTCCTATTTCATTAAAAAAGTTTCTTAGAAGCTATTTGGATCATTATATTAGAGTAAGAGAAATGTTAGCAATACACTTTTTTCAACTCTTTTCATCTTATCCTTCATTTTAGGTAAATTTCATGTGAAACCATTAAATTACATGACACCACTTATATGTAGAATGAGGGGAAATCATCTGTCCCACTTTTTGTGTCTCAATGATGTCTCAACTCAATTAAAATTTGTCACATACTTATAAACAAAATTCATAAAACAAAAAAAATATCTTTTATATATTACTTGGTGAAATTTGATTGGTTTGGTACACGTGAACATGAACTTTTTAGACGGAGAGTCTTTGTTCATCTATAGTATGTAGTGAGTATCACATGAATATAATATAATAATAGAGGGTACATTGAAGAAAATATTTCAAAAATAGCATTGCTACCTAACATTATTGTTCAGATAAATTGAGTATCCATAACTTGTATAGTGGAAATTTGGTTGTAAGAAAAAAACCCTTTTAAATAAGTACCTTTTTGTGAATAAATAAGCACTTGAAGATTCAATAAATCAAGTTTTTAAAAACACAACATTTAAACTTTGGTTTACAAGTTATGTGATATATGCTATGTTTATTGTTAATTGTAGTTGGAAAGATGGGAAGCTTCAATACAAGACTATGAAATATTGATAAAAGAGACACCAGAAAATGAGGAAGTAAACAAGGCCTTGATGGAGGCTCAAACAAAGCTTATGAAAAGGAGAAGTGGTTCATAGTTTCTTATAAAAAGGAACATTTATCTCAAGTGTGACTTATGTTATATAGATTTTAGGGAAGAGACAAAATTATTATTTGAGGAAAAATTTGGATGTTTTCTATTGTGGATAGGGATATAAATGTGTCTACTTCAGATTATTTCATATGGAAAAACAAAGCATGGTTTCTTTATGATAAAAATGTCATCAAGATAATATTTATGTGAAGTAGAATTTGTTTGTCTAGTGGGGGAAATATTAATTACAATAATGTAAATGGAAAGTAGAATAAGCATGTGTTTATCTTGATTCTTATTTTTTATATATTTTATTTTCTCTGCTTTTATTTATTTTTCTTATTTCCAAAGTGTATAATATTTGTACTTGAATTTTGACTTAAATATATTTTATTCCTTGTACATATAAATAAATTTGTTTTTAGTTCTAGAAAGTTTCATACCTACGGAACTTGTCTTACATAGTTTTGGTAATAAAGGTTCTCTTTCTTTCTAAAGTATTTTTATGACCTAAAAAAGGTATATTAATATTGACAAATGGGTGACATGTTAAAAACAATTTTTATACTTTCCTTGGCAGGAAACGAGCCGAACCAAATTGAATTAAAGCTCAGTTCGGTTCAGTACGATAAAGATTTGCTCAGTTTGAAACTTGACTCGAGTTCGATTTGAGTTAATTTTTTAGCTCGAGTTCAGCTCGATTAAAATTCATGAACTGACCGGTTCAGCTCGAATTGATTTATTTGGACAACTCAAATAATTAATTATTTGGTAATGATTTTAGTGGTATAATTTTATTGATTATGAATCATCATTCGAGTGGTATAAGATTAACTCATCTATATATCTATAAGAAAAAAAGGTTTTGACACATCATTACTAGACACATGTCACTTTCTCCTTCACTTTTTTCTCTCCTAAACATGTCCATACATTATCATGTTCTCTCACACACTCTATTAATCCTTCATTTTTTCTATCAAACACTCAATCATATTCACATATTCTCATATTCTTTTTCCATCCAAAAATCTTTATTCATTTCCCTAAATCAATTCTTATATTTCTTCATTTTCCCTAAACTCATATTCTGATTAGCAATCCTATTATGCACATTCCTTATAATATTGTGAAAACAATCCTACTATTTTGTAGATCTATACTTATTTTGTATATCTCATATTGTATTTATTTTTTGTTCATTTTGTATATATGTTCTTATTTTGTGATTTTGTTCTTATTTTACTATTGATTTTTGTTTATTTTTCATTGATTTCCTTATTTTGTACCTATGTTCTAAGTGATTTCATTATTTTGTAGATTTGTTCTTCGAATCGTTCTCTTCGTTAGCTTCTTATAAGCAAGAGTATCATCCCGAGTACCTAGAGTGTGTCATTCTCTTAAATTTCTTTTGATTAAAGTTTCATCCTCATATGTGATATTTGATTATGTGTCTTTCAATAACTCAAATGTCAAGAATATAGTTTTTTCATTGTTCTAAATTTTTTTTTACAACTATTCATGAAAGTTAACATAATCATATTCTTTTAACTTTGAGTCTATGTTATGGTAAAAACAAAAATTTATTGTTATTTAATTAAAATATTATATGGTCACGTTTTTTCTTCATTTTATACTTTCATTGAATTTATTAACCATTACATATGTTATATATTCATTAAAAATGACACCATAATTTTTAATACCTCAAAAACACTAATGTTTGGATTTTCAATGGATCATTTCTCATGTTAGTTGAATTTTATTAATTGTTAATTAAAGATAATAAAATGTCATAAATTCTAACATAATGAAAGAATTATGTATAATTATATGAATCATGATCATTTATATGAATTATGGAATAATAACGGGTGGAGAGAATTACTCTCGAGATTTAAGAGTAATTAATGTGAATAATGAAAGATAAAACATAGTAGAATAACAATAAAAAAAATACATAAGAGAATAGAAACTACATATAACATATGTGAATAATGACAATAAATTTTGTTATACTATTGTAATTGAATAATCAAATAAATGAATAAATATCGCATATCAGTTGCAAACTAATAATTAATAATTACTCTAAATAAATATCGCCAACCATTAAGAAAGAAATAAAACTGATGAATATAAGGGAATAAAAACACATATTGTCATTTAATGTGGTGATTATTGGTGAGATCGATGATGCTATTCAAGTTGAAAAATAATGTATAGTAATCACTACATGCAAATTAGTATGTGTGCTTTATTTTCAAAAATATTTTAGCAGTTTTGATCCTAAATAATTAAGGCCTTCATTATTTTGAAAAAGAATCAAACTATATAATTACAATTTTCCTATTTCAATGGTCATTTATTACTAAAATTTCATTTCTATCTATTAAAATATTATTATCAAAGTTGTCATACTAAATGATTAAATCCGTATTTGTTTTGAAAAAAATATAAGTAATTAATTACAATTTCTCATTTGTATACTTTTAAAAAATATGAAATAATAAACAAAATATACTAACAACTAATAAGAAATAATATTCTAGAAATAAACGAAATTATAAACAAGTTACATTAAGAAATAATCATAATAAATCATAAAACTAAACAAGTTCTCCATATGTAAGTCTATATTAATAATGATAAATATAAGTTTTTATTGTATTTATTAGTTAACAAAATATATAGACTATAGAGTATGAAAATAAATAAAAAAGTACAAAAGTATATAACTAACATGTCTTCACGAAATCATGCAAACGCACAAATAGTGTGTATGTTCTTAACCATATGAATGTACATATAATATGTGTTCTTAATCATACAACAAAAAAATACTGACCTGTACAAATGCACATGTTACTTGCTAGTGATAATATTAAGATTAAGACCTCATTTTGCTTATATATTATCTTATTTGTTCTTTCTCCTCCCTCCTCCCTATTCTATCATTTGAACCTTATTATGGACAATTCTCACACTCTTCAAACATATTGTGCTAATAGACAAAATCATTGCAATTCTTAGCTGTCTCACTATTAAGGAACACCATAGAACAAGATGATGAATCCTATTTTTAAAATATAAAAGAATGCTTACAACACAAATTAGTACTACAGACATATATAAATGAAGATATTATATAATTAATGTCTAGATAACATACAACTCTTATCTAAGCAACATTAACATCAAGAACACCCATCGAAATCTTTATTGCATAATTTATAACCATTACACAAAATACAAGCATTTCATCTTTCGCGATCTAAAACAATATTAAAATAAGATCCAAACCTTAATACCACCATATAGGATATGTCGACAATATCCTACATAGTACATATTAATACATTCAAACCATACCAAAATCGCAACCGCAATTTATTCAATTACAAGACTACATTCCAACACCCGAATCCAAAATCGAATAACCCGACCCGGAGCCGACATCATGAACAACCTTAGTTTTAGGACGGGCCAGGCCCAAACCCAATTGATTCCCACATAAATTCTTCTCAGCCCAAAGCTGATAAGGAGAAGTATCAGTAGCAATCCATTGCTCCAAAGTGAACTGATTCTGAGCACAAGTTTGGTGAACACCAGTTGACGTCACCTCTACGTAATTAACATACCATCCATGATGTGCACCTGAACCGTCAGAAGTAACGTTAACGGCACAAACGGGACCGTCAAGACACGGACCCCTACCACTAAAAATATCAAGATTGCCACGCTCGAAATAGTTATGACCTGGGTCCATTAAACCACCCCATGATTCTAAATTTTTGATGTAAATATACCAACCAAAATTATCATATAGTTTCAACCCAATTATAGAATCGGTTCCTCCTTTTATTATTGAACCCGTTCTAACGAATACTGTGTACACACAATCTTCTTCTTCTCCCTGTATTAATATAAAGTTTAGAACTTTAGATATATGGAATGTTTATTTTAATTAACGTGGAGATCCACTTAATCCAATAATAAGTTCTTTAAACTTATTCCACATTTTAGCTATCAATTATAGGGAAATCCAATGGTTTGAATTAGTGAGTAGATAGATCTAAACTATTAGATTTACTTAAAAGTTATGACTATGATGTGAATTAAGTTTAAAAAACATACTCTTAGAATAAATGAATATTTCTTCATAAAAAAAAGTATATAAAGAGAAGAAGACTTACTGAAATGATTGTTGTGGAGAAGCATAGGGAGAGAAGAAAGAATAGAGGGAGGAATTTGGAAGTGGGTGCCATTTGAGATGAATGGAATGAAGATTAAGAGTGAGAGGATAAATATGTTGTGATTTTTGATAAATAGAGGAGTGACATGTGGGCTATATGACTTTGAGGGGTAGATGGGAATTAATTGGAAATATTTATTGTTTAGGAAATTTTGTTTTTCATTTAGTGGTCATTATTGTTTTTTTTAATGTAATATCTCTATAATAATAGGATAAATATTTATACGCAGTTAATATATTATTTATCATTTATTTGTACTAGTTATATTAAAAAGTCAATGATAATTAAATACGGATAATGAATAATATTTATATGCTAACAATATAAAAATCTCTTACACTATTATATAGAATTAATGTTTTTTCATCTTTCTTTTTATTATATATTTAAAGCAAACTTCACTACTAATAGTAATGTTTAATAATCAATTTAATTGATTTGAAGAGATAACATGTAATTGTTAAGAGTATAAAATATTTCATTATACCAAGATATAATTTATCTCCTTAAATCTACTCATTAATTAACATGTGTTTTATTTTTATAATATATTTTAAAACGAAAAATTATAGAGAGAATACAAATAAGACACGTGTTAAACAACCAGTGAATTTAAAGAGATAAAATATCTCATTAGGTAAGCATATACTTTATTTTCATTTCTTAAATTGAACTTAATACATATCTCTTTCGTTTTTATTTAAAAAAATACTAAAATAAAAAATAGTATATATAATTTATACACTAATAATGTAAAAGTTTTCACAACAACACATCATTTATTGCTCATGAATAATAAATGATATATTAATTATATAAAAAACTTTAGGTACATAGTTTATTAAATTCTTATTTACATATTATAGATTATACCTTTTATATGGTTGAGAATTCTAAGTGTGATTGACGATTTTCATATTGTATAGAAGTTAATGGGTTAAATAATTTATAAGTGGATAAACTCCTAGAAATAATGTTTTAAGATTTGAGGTCAAAATGTGATATTGAGCCCACATACATGCTTATTTCACTTAGCATATAGAAGAACACTTTAGCTCGTGGATATAGATATGCTAACAAGTGGTATCGAAATCGTATTTCAATGCAAAACCGAGTGTTGAAGCGACAAGTGACCAATAGATTCATGTGTAGTCCTTGTGTCAAAAGTCTTTATGTTGAAAGGTCATGTACATGTTCCATTGATGACAAGACAAACCAACAACTTTACAAGGAAATAGAAAGTTGAGCTTTAATGTACCTAATACTCAAAGGAAATAACTCAAACTTGAGGGGATGTTGAGTATTTCAAATGTGAATGAGGAAATCTCACATTATATATAAGTGAATGAATATAATACATGTAAGTGAATGTATACATAAATTTAATTTTTTGAGACTTTGACTCATGTGATATCTAGCTCACATATATGTTTCTTTCATTTAACCTATAAACTAATATTTTAACCCATAAATAAAGATCTCTCAACATATATAATACACTAAACTAATTTCTCTAATATGTAGACACACTAAACTAATTTCTCTAATATGTAGACACACATATATATATATATATATTTCGTAGTATATATTTCTTGATACTGTTATGTATGAATTTATGGATAAGAATACATAAAATATACATAGAATACACTAGGTTACAATCAGAATAGGTACAACCCAATAACTTGGCCGACTGAAGTATTGAATTATACTGCCTACCCCATTCAAGCCCTTTTTGGCTGGAAAAATTATTCCATGATATAAGATTAATGATTTATATATTTATTGTTGATTAAATTCATTTAAATTAAGGTATTATCAATATTATAGATTTAATTGAAATAATTAATTCTATAGCATGAAACGTAAGGGCTAAAGTCTATGTTAAGAATTTCGTCCCACATTTAATTAATACTTAATATAATACTTATTTCTCTCTCTTATATTCAAATAAAGAGAATATAATAATATTCCGGATGTAATAATAATAACTAGTGAGATAAATATACACACTTACTTAGTCAAATGTGTTTTGAGAAAAGGGATCTTAGATAAATATTATTATTCATATTAATCTGTATGACTTTTCTTATACAATTATAATTTATTTATTTTTATATTATTTGTACACTAATTCCAATTCCATATTCCACACGGAAGCTGATGTGAAACATTATAATTTTAGATTTCTTGAACTTTCTCAACAAAGCATATTCTTGTCAATGCGAAAAGGTTCCATCAATTTTTATTTAAATATATTAATAAAAATGAAGAAATAAAAGAAGATTAATTTCTTGTGGAGTAGGTTTGTAGTCATGGGGGGTATAATAAAACACTAGAAGTATCACCAAAATGAATTTAATAACATGAGAACGATATCTTTTAGGGTAGGTAATACTTTATTAAATGCCATAATCTTTTAAATTTAGGTTAGAAGTAACGAGTATAATTCATATATTTTCCCTATTATTAGATATATGAATATATATTCAATTATAATCATAAAGTTTATATTTTGAGTTGGTGGTAGGTTAACCTAGATAAGGGATTCCCCTTGATATAGACATAGCTGTTGGAAGCTTTAATGGCCATGAAATTGTTTTTGCTTTTTGGACAAAACATATATATAAATTTTGTTATTTTCTCTATTTTTTATCATAGCAACTCTCAACTAAATTGAAAGACAATAAAAATAACTCAATTACTCAGTTTGCTACTTTTTATAAAACACTTTTGTGTTTTAGTTCTTAGATTAATTGATTTTGTTACTAACTATCCTTATATTAATTAGAAAGAGGAAGACAAGTGAAAAGAGAATTAGGACAAATTTCAATGACAATTTTGAAAATACATATAATTATGAGTAAATTACATTCACCCCATAAGTTTTAGTGAAATTATACAAACCACTTTTTCCTTTTTGTCCTTATACGAACTACCCCTAATTTTGTACATATATTACACTGACTACCCCTACATAATATAAAAGTGTAATATGTTAAACAAAAACCGTTTGGCGTGTGTAATTAAGTTAAATAAAATATTGTATATTATGTAGACAAATTCAAATAATATGAGAGTCGATGCGTCTTCATTATTTGGCTCGTTACAAAACATTATAAGAGTTATTTAAACACATCTTTAGAATTATTAATGTATTGTGTAATGACACAAAAATAATAAAGAAACATTAACTTTTGTACTATTTGAAATGTTACACAATATATAATATTTTGTTTAAATTAATTACACCCACCACACGTTTTTTGTTTAAAATATTACAATCTTATAACATGCAGGGGTAGTCAGTATAATATATATACAAAATTAGGGGTGGTTAGTGCAGGAGGTAGGGGTGGTTCGTGTAATGACAAAAAAGTGAGTGGTGATTTGTGTAATTTCACTAAAACTCATGGGTGTGAGTGTAATTTACTCTATAATTATTAACAAATTTATTAATTGATTTTCTGAGTAAATTCACATTTGTTAATCGATTATATACAAAAATATAATACACAATGGATAAATCTCAAAGATAGATTTTTTTTGTCTGTAATTTAATCTCATTAGGTATGAGCTAATGATTTACCCAATACTAATAGAGAGAAAGTTAAAGCCTTCTTTAAGGATAAATAAAGAAAAATTATGAAGTATCTACTGAAAAGGACCATCAAAATCTTATAGATAATATCTTATAATAAGTATGAGATAATATAATTATGTACCAATAAGGTGTTAGTTTTGTGATGTAAGACTTTGCTAGATCTTCAAGATGACCAAAAGGCTAAGAGTTCGATTACTGCGACGACACTTGTTGGGAGGGATAACCACACACTCTAAAATGGATTAGTTCTTGACATTTTGAGGGATGTTAGAAAATGACAAACAAATAAGTTTTTATTTTATGATCTCATTTAATTAGTTTTTATTAGCCTTAATGACGAATTTATATTAGGAGATATTTTTTATAATACAGTAACTGATACATGTGTTTATAGGCTCGTTGCATTAACCTTGGGGAGCGGTCGGCTATTTGGATTGCACCAATGTTCAGTCAGATTTCGCTTCCAGGGCATTGGTTTCCACGACACAACAATTTTCTAATTAATATCTTATTTTATGTTTTGTTATCATTTTTCTAGTGTTACTATGTTACTACATTCTTACATTCCTACAAGGGATACATTTGGTAGTACAAAAAAATATGATTATATATTTGTATATCAAATGATATTGGTTGAGACTATTAGGTCGATAATGAAGAAAGTTACTAAGGTAAGAATAAGTGATGAAAGTGAAGTAGAGTTTACATGAAGGAAAGATAAACCAAATAAGATTGCAAAAATTCTAAATATTTAACTCATAAAGAAAAATAAAAAATTAAGTAACCCTTTTTTCAAGTAAGAATATCTTAACATTCCTAATAATGTAGTTCATGCCTTTAACTAAACACTAGCTATGTATTGAATGAAATAAATAAGTAAGGCATGTATTATAAAATATTGGGACAAATACTAAACTAAATATAATAAAAAATTATATCTACAATACAACAAGTGAGTTCATCATTGTAAAGTCGTTAGATATAAAATATGAATGCTTGGGTTCAAACATTGAGAAGTATAATATCTTCGATTTCCTTTAATTAGGTAAACAATACACTAATTTAATTAAACTAGGCTTATTAATTACATTTTTAAATAGTCTAATTACACCTTAGAAGACAATGAAAAAGGAATTGATATCGTTATACATTTATTACTTCTCCCAATGGTAGACAATGTTCAAAATTGAAATTCATGATATTATGCAATTTCAATAAACCAATGTACATAAAACATGCATAGGATTAGTGGTAAAAAAAACTGAGGATAGAAATTAGGGGCATGGGCCCAATAACTTCAAAGCTGCATGTGCGAACTGAATGTTACTGATAGAGCCCACGTTGTGGAAATAAATGCATGATTATAGGCCTATAAAAATGGATGAAGATTTTCTATTTCTAAATTCTGTCTCATTTCCTGTCTCAACCAACAAATTTCTGTCACGTCATAAACAATGTACATATCATTATGATAATTATTTAGATAATTATAACTTTGTTATCACAGTAGCTCCTTTTTTTTTTTGTTTCCTTTCACTCCCCTGCAAACCTTTCATCTTCTTCATCTTTCCCACAATCTCACCCTCATCAAATTCATTTTTGCCACTCCCATAGTATACAGTATTGAAGAGGTGTGGTTTTTATAATTAATTTTTTTGATGATACATTTGATGTTTGGATCTTATTCATATCTCCAATTTCCTATTTTCGTCTTTCTCCTTTGGATGAATTTGGGAAAGCAAGATGAACAATAACAAAAGGAAAAAGGTATATAATTATAGAAAGTGAATTTAAGAACTTTTTACAACACAGCGGAAGAAGAAATGTGGTGGTTTGTTTAACTTGTATTCTTTAGGCCAAACATAAAAAAAGGAGTGGGTGAAGTAGATGATGGTGAAAGGTTTTGAAATAAAAAAGGATCTGTTGTGAAAAAAATATTTAACTAAAAGATGATGTGTAAATTTTATATGACTTGATAGATATTGATATTGATTGACTGTGACAGGATTTGGGGACAGAGGATTTTCATCCTATAAAAATAACATTGTATAATAATTTATAAGTAATGATTTAATGTAGTTACTAAAGATTTACATATTATCCTTGATTGAATATTTATAAATTATCTAACGAGATCTATACATTGATAATTATGGGAACTTTTACTAGTTTAATCTAGAGATAACATCTCACTTTACACCATGCAAATTTATCAATAAATAAAAAAATTATAACTGAATTTAATTTTATTGTACTCATTATTATTTCAGTAATTACATGCGTGCTAATGGATAGAAGTTGCTAGTATGAACAACCCAGCCCAAACTTACAGGAAAAGTGTGAATATTAAATAAATTAGTGATATTGAGAGATTACACTTTCCTGAATATATTATATGCGGCATTATAATAGTACTTATATGTTGACAATAAATCAAAATAATTAGATATTCCTTCGAAATTTGATCCGTTATTTAGTTTGATAAACTTAGTTCATGAACTAAATGAATCGAATTTGTGGTGAAGACTTTCGATAAATAAATGAGTCAAACTTGAACCAAATACAGTTCGAGCCGTTAGTTTTATGAGCAGGTTCGATATATATATATATATATATAGTGTTTTTTTTTATATTTATTGTACCATGACATGCATTATTTTTAGAATTATTGTTATTATATATATAAACAAGGTTATATATAACCTTATTTACTATTTTTAAAAATGAATTAATTAATTAAGTTGTTTAAATAAACCAATTCGAACTTTATCGAATAGTTTATGAACTTTAAATGAGTTGAATTCAAGCTAAAAAAATAACTCGCATCTAACTTGAGTTAAGTTTAGAGCTGAACAAATCATTATCGAGTTGAATTCTGATTTGACTTAGTTCGACTCATTTTAAACCCTAATAACCTATAATATCCTAATGGCACATTCCTTGAATATTGTTACCCGTGATTGACTAGGTTCCAAGGTAACACTAAACTTTCCCCAAGGGAACATGGACGTATAACATCCTTCAATAGACTATAAATTAATATAAATGTTTTAATATTTCACATCAAATTTATTAACGACTAATCAAAGGTCAATAATTTCTTGGATCATTTAGGAGCCTTCCTTGAAATTCTTTCAACTACGTAACTGTTTATATTAATTTATTTTTTGACGTACCATAAGTTCATAATATAATTAAGTGCTTCTTTATAAGTTCCTCTCATGAAAATGACTCCCATCTTTGAGTAACATTTTACTAACTTGGATATATAATTTTAGTTTATCAACCTAACATCAATACCAACTATTTTTTTATTAATTAATCATTGCATAATTAAACATAGGAAGTCGAAAAGGATTTTGGTTTGTACAAAGGAAGCATAGGAGACAATATAACTATGGAGATAATTGTATGAAGTTGACATAAAATTAACCTTTATTAGTAATTTATTAATTCAGTCGGCAACACCATTGGCTTTGAAGGGTTTCTGACTTGGCAAACTTTGGCACTTTCTCTGAAGAATAATCCAAATATATAATTATAACATCAAGACTTTGTGTGTGTTTATATTCTATAATTCAGTGGCTAAATTTGTCTTATCTCTCTTTTTTGTCTTTTGCATTATTTTATTTTCTTAATTTGAGTATGTATCACAATGTCACATAGAGCCCATATTTTTATTATATTCTTCAATACTCGCCTAAGATGAGCTTTGAAGCTTCGCTGAAAATTATCAAATGATATTACTATTGTTTATATCGACAATCATAGATTAAAAGAACTATCATACTTCATTTTAGGAAGTATGAGATAACAAATTTTTGTTACATGTATCTTCATGTTCATTTAACAATAACCTAAGACTGTATTGGACCATGCTTTGTTAATCACCTCAACACCTCAAATGTTAATCTCATTCCTCCTAATATAATCTCAACGCATATATGTAGAATATGTTTTGAAATTATGATTATAAATAGTGAGATGATTGAGTGATGTTCTAAAAGGAGACTATTTGGTAATTAAACAAGTCTAATGTTAAAGAGAATTGAGGAAGTGGGAACAAACATATAAGCTAATTGTCGATATAATATGATATCATACTTATGTTGTTTATCTAATCCTATCCTATGATTAAGAAGACCAAACTCACTCTCCTAATATTATAAGACTGAATTAGGATTATCTCTATTAATGAAGAGATAACTGTATGTTTTTCCTTTATTTTTAATGTTAATAGTGTAATTTTATTATAATCAAAATGATATATATATATTATTGAATATTATATTTCCCTTTGATTTTTGAAGCACTTAGACTCCTAACTCTACTCTATAAGAACTTCATGAGCGCGCTTCCCTAAACTCTAATAAAGACAAATGAAGAACGGTGGTATTAAATTCATATTTAACTATTGAATATTGTAATTTATGAGAAAAAATTACATCAAGATATATTATAACATCTTATATCTAGAGATAAGTGTATTTATGTTTTTGTGCTATTATATATGAGTAAAATTTAATTAAATTAAATTACTAATGTGTTATCAACATTTTATTGGTTGTCTATATATACATGTAATTATTTGGACGTTTTTTCTAAAAAGAGGAAAAAGGAAGACAATAGGCAAATCATTACTGGTGTTCTACTTTTCCTACTCGCCAATAATTGATAGTTACATAAACTTAGTTTAATTCAGCTAAGACATCAATCATAGAGAGAAATCTAGTGGACTCCATCTTTCCACGTCTGGCTAAAGTTGGAATAATTGTCTTCATGTTCCAAACCAATCACACTTCATCAAGTAATGTAATAAATGTTATTTTCTGTTTTTTTAATTTTCTTTTTAATTATGTGTCAATTTTTAATTTGATTGGTACACATTGGAATATAAAAAATTGGACAGTTGATTGTCAAACAATGGAGAAATTTAATGTCCATGTCTATTCCATATAATAGTACCTCCCATCAAAATCTACTACTTTTGACTGGATTCCAACTCTTCATTCAATCACATTGGTTCCCTAAATCAATGTTGTGTTTCACTTTCACTTTCACTTTCACATTCAAACATATATAAAAATATTAACCTTCCTAGTCTTCATTTCAATCCAATTTTTAACCCTCAACTCACATCATGAAATAGGTTACTTCAAACCAATGTTTTATATTGAATTTCACACTCACAATTATATCTACAATATTATAAATCATAACTTTATACTATTGTTGTAAATGTAAAATAATCATATCATTATTGCAATTTAAAACATTAATTCAAGCTTAAGAAACCAATGGGAAGTCCTTTCTCTCTCTTCCTTTCCTTTTTCCAACTAAGCTATCTCAATAAGATGCAGAATCAAAACCTTAATCTAACAATCTCATTACATTATGATGATGTAGATTTTGTATATGTTAATAGCTTAAAGAAACACGGGCACAGCTTTTCTGAATGTGCATAATTTCATGTGGACAATTCATGCAATTTATGATTATTTGAATCTTTTAGTAGAAAAGAGTCGCGGGCTTTGATTTTATACATATTTAAATGGAAGTTATTTCTACAACTAGTTTTTACTCATACAAATGGGGAAAGAATTACATATATATAAGTATGGTATAATTTATATTTTAAACTTTTGTGGGGTACATGCCCTTGCTAAGGTGTATATAGGTCCATCACTAGCCACACTACTCCTAACTCACATTTCTACTTAAACAAATTAAAGGCACCATTTTTTTTTATTTTTGGTTTAAACCAATGTGTTTCACAACCCATAATAAAAAACTAATCCATATGGAAAGAGACAAATTAGAGAAGTGAGTATAATCTTTCCAAACAATTTGTTTTCCCCTTTAGGTATCTGATCTTGGTCAACATGCATAAAGATGTTGGATCAATTGGTTTTGAGATGAAACCTTAACATGATATTAGAATCAAAGCTCAACTTATTTACAGTTGTCATGAGCCAAAAGATGCTTTTTAGTTATGGGTCAAAGGTAATCATCCGCATTGTCCATCAGACTTATGTGGAGAAGACATGTTGAGAATTAAGTTTCAAATCGTCTTTCTATCAAACTTTTCTCTCACTTTCCTTCATAAAAAGATTGGACATCGATTTGTGTTATCAATTTGTTAAATGAAGCACCTTTTTTTATATGTACATGGCACATGTGATTCTTAACTTAATTATTTACCCAATTGGCATCTCTAAATAATTTAGACATGCCTATTTGCTCTCACATTAGCTAATAGTGAAAGACTTATTATTGATCTTAGAATCAAACGAGGACTTAAATTCATTGGTCTAATCCAAACCAAATTTTCTCAATCATTACTTAAATATTCTCTTGCTTCATCAATTATTGATGTAGAATCATGTAGCTCGTACATATTATACATACATCTTAATGGCCATACATTACTGTACTCAATTTTAATTTTGACCATACATAACTTTTAGTCCCTTTTCTTGTGCTATTCTGTGTGGTTTAATTTACTGCAGTACATGAATCTATGAATCTGCTGTTTCCTGAACTCAAAGTGAAAGACATGGGTTGAGTCACCTGAATACAATATTTAAATCATTCCCGACATGTCCATCCACATAAGTCTGTTGTACCAGACGAATGATTACTTTTGACTCATAATTAAAGAGCATTTTTGGCCGGAATGGAGATCTGTTATCCCTCTTTGTGTCCCGAACGGTGTCCTTCACCAATCAAAATGCATGATTTAGTTAAATAAAAAAAGTTATAAAAACATGAAGTAATATTTTATATTATTTAGGGTAATCCTATTGGATGGGGACATGAAGACAAGATTGTTTTGGGACAGAGGATATGTGTTCTTTTGGCCGATGACAACCATAAATAAGTTGGACTATGGTTATGAGATGAGTAACCCAACAAGTATTTAAATCATTCATGAGATAATAAAATAGACGATATGAATTCCGAACATTATTCATTAATACTATTGTCAGAGCAAAAATATCCTTGCAGCTTAGAAGGAAACAAATAATTGTGATTTATTGATAAAGAGATGCTTCAACTTACATGGACCCTCCCCTTAGTCTTACTATTATTTTGTTTTATAGCAGCAGATATGACTGATGTGAAACGAACTTATTCATTTCATTTCCCTTTCATAGTTTCATTTTTTATCAAAGACTATCATCTCATTCTTTGATTCCAGATGTCATGTCCATATAGTGTTTTGTAGAGACATCTAAGTTTGTCGGGTAAAGATCCTATCCAGTACTTGAAAAGACAATGCAACAAATGTAAAAGGAAAAAAAAATATTGTGACATTTTTACCCTTCTATTACAATTGTAATATCATTTATACCTTACAAAATAATATAAAAATAATAATTCTTCTGTCAAGTATAAGAGATGAGTCTTTCTCAAGTTTGTCCTAGTTCATGAACAAATGTTAACCATAGTCTTTCCATTTTTCAATGTTATCTTAACCATAAAATAAAATAGCAAAAAAAAAAAAATTCTTGAAAGTTGCAAAATAAGAATTTTAAGATAAAAAAATTTAAAGCACAAGTGAAAAACTATAATTAATCATTGCAATATGTAATGAGAAACTGTACATATTTAATTCATTAAAACCTGTATCTGAGGGTTACATAAACTTCTCCTATAATACTAACTACTACTTTGCTAATTACATGCTTCATATTAAACTAAGAACACACGTTTGTCTCTCTTTTTTCCATACATCTTTGTTTATCTATTTCAATTATTATTATGGCATAGTAGGGATATAAGTGTCATTTCATGTACACATTAACATCCAGGGACGTGCACGCATTGACACCTTTTTCCACTCTACCAAACGTTGAAGAAAGTCCATAACCTTCAGGAAATTATAAATAAATGAATAAATAATTAGATAAATAAAGAATTGTATGTTTAATGTTTTAGGCATAAGATTCGTTATTGGTTCCAAGATATATGGAAGTAATAACAAAAGTCTACTTGCCTCATTGGGTTCTTGTAAAGAGTAAGAGGCACTTGTTTTCTTTGGAAATTTAGAGACAAGAATCCCACAACCTTGTCCTCTGTCTCTCAATTTCTGATTATAACAACAACAAAAAACAGTTGAAACTCTTTTAGTTTCTAAATTAAACCAAATAATATAATTACTAGATAAGAAATCCACTTACTTCAAAACTACGTTTAAAAAACTTATTTCATATTTTAACCATTAACTCTAGGAAATCTAATGGTTTAGATTTACTCACTAATTCAAACAATTGAATTTCCATAAAACTGATGTCTAAGATGTGAAGTAAAAACTCACTCTTAGAGTAAGTGAATTCTCTCCCTAATTATATGAAGTAACATACTACAATGCTTAACTACCAAAGTAAAATTTACTATGATTCTTTAAGAAAACAACAAAAAATACAATTGAGATCATCGAATACCTTGAAAGCATCTTCATCACTTTGATCATCACCAATATAAATAGGAAAGAAATCATTACAGTTGGCCAATCCTGTTAAAAAATATTTTTTTAGATTTGGTTGTAAAACAGAGCATGAAGCAATCTTCAATGAATAAAGTAATCACATAGGTGTGTGTATTATTTTCCTTTAGTCAACTATAAAATGTTACATAATAGTTGAAGCCATTTATATATGTTTCACAATATAGGTGTATCACATGTTTAATAGTGGGTGAAAATGAGAACTCAAGATGTTAATAAATTATATTATATAGGTATAAGGTTAAACTCACCAAGTGATTCTAATAAAAATTCTAAGGCTGTTCCCTTGTCCCATTTAATATTGGGACGAATCTCTAGCACCTGTGTCAATGACATTGAAACTTGAAAGTAAGACATCTTCCGCTTATTAATCTTACTCCAAGACGTAAGTAGAAAAAACCTATTCCACATCTTAAATATTTAATCTTAGAAAATCTAATGATTTAGATGTAGTCATCAACTCAAACAGTTGGATTTTCCATATAGATGACTATGATGTGGAGTGAGTTTTTTCAACTTACTATTGGAGTAAGTGAATCACTTTCTCTTCAAAAATGAAAAAAAAAATCAAGAAAACTGAAAAATTACCCACCTTTCTTCCTTGGGTAAGACGAAGCTTTGGGTAGTTCTTTAATACTGATTTCACTTGGTGTGCCAATTCACTCCATTTCTTTGTATAGTGGAATTTTAGTTAGACTTTTTCATGAACATAGAAATAGTAGAATTTCAAGCACCACAAGAAACACTATAAGTATTTAATAGTGAATATCTGAAAACATAGATGCATGGCATTATATTTAGTACCTTTTCATCAACACAACGAAAATGAACAGAGACACAGAACTTGTTATTTTCCACAAGGGATCCAGGAATTGATTTTGTCTCATCAACAAGTTTTTGGTACGCCTAAAAATTTGTACAAAGAAAAAAAAATTATTTTAGAATGTTACAAAAAAGAAATTGTACTAAAAATTTATTTGGCTATATAGTAAGAGTAGAAATTAAGAAATACCTCATCTATCATGGGAAGAAATTGACTAGCAGGTTGAAAAATAAGTGTCTCTGCTTTCCTATTCTGCATAGCATAATAACCAAAGTAAAAATTATGGGTTTTCTTAGAATTAGAAAAAATAAAGTTAGGACTATATATACATTATACACTATCTAATAAAAAAGTGGTACAAAAATTACAGGTTGGTGACTCACTTTGATGTACTTGGAGCTTCTACTTGGCCCTTTAATATCTAAGCCATGGCTTCCTGCATAATATAACTCTTCTAAGCGAACAAAATTGTACACCTATATTTCCAAAGTAATTCAAAATTAGCATATATATATATATGTATGTATATATATAGATATATATTAAAGAAAAGTACATAAGAAAGAGGGGGAAGCACATAATAATAACTAAAGAGTGTGCAAAAATTAACTCCCTAGTCTAAAAATTTGGACAAACAAGTTCCGAAGTAAAATTCTTATTACCTTATCTTTGCATCTGCCAGTCACTATTGCTGTTGGAAAAGACCTTGCAAGTTTCCTCAGTGTTTTCCTCATCTGATTATTAGAAGGGGGAAACATCAAAACTTAGCAGCCAATATATAATCATATGTACAAACAAATGTGTAATTTGAGAGAAAAACAATTCAATTGCACCTATGTTGTCTTCATTTGTTTTGTATTAAAAACACTATCGCTAAGTGTTGAACCAGATGGTTATAGGGGACCTCGAGTTCTATTTTTACCGGGGTATGGGAAGAGTGGAAAACCACAAGTGAGACATTATGTCTTGAATTAAAACATTAAGGCGTTAGTTTCATTGACATTTCGTGTATTAGTTCCATTAGCACCACCTTTCCCTAGTCCACATGTTATTGTTGCATGTCCACATGCTTTATTTTGATTGAATGGCATTAGTGGATCATGTAAGTGTCTTAATCTTTAATCAGTGTCTTATGTTTGTTTTCAATTTGTAAATGAAATTGTAAATTTTAATGCTTATGATTTTATGAATCTTTATATATTTTTTTCTCTGTAATGTTTCTATTTATTATGAAAGTACATATTCCTATTTTTTTAATTTTGTCTTTAAATATTGCATTACCCAAGTGAAGTTAAGATCCTCTCCGTTAATGGAGAGGCAAGTACACCCAAAACAAGAGAAAAATGAAATTTGATTTGACACTTTTATCCTTAAGATAAAATGTAATGACATTTTTAACCCTAAATGTAAGTATAAAAATGATCATTTGCCTCTCCATTAATGGAGAGGATCCTTTCCCACCCAAGTGGTTTAAAAACCTCCAAACCTTCCAAAACATAAGAAATATTTCCCATAAGAAAGCATAATTTAATAACTATAAATCATGAAGCAAAAATGTGTAATTTTTATTTGTTTATATTCAAATAAAAAAACCTATAATTTGAAGTAAAGAAAAGAAACTAACCGAATTGGACATGTAAGCACGGTCAGGGTCTTCCACTATAGGTGAGAGTGTACCATCATAATCAAGAAACATCACTATTTGTTTTCCCCTTGATGCTTCCATAATTTGGTCAAACATGTCTAATGCTGATGGATGATGAAGCTGTTTCATTATCAACACATACATATATGTAACATATTAATATTTAACTTTATTAACATCAGATCTATGGTATTTAAAATTGTTGGATTCCGGGGAGACTCAAACCACTAAGGAGTTTTATTGTTACTAGAGTATGGGAAGAGTGCAGAGTCATAAGTCATATATCATGTCTTGAACTAAAACTTTAAGTCATTAATTACATGAGTCTTTTCTACATATAAATTCTTTTACTCTTCGATATATATCGAATAGGAGACTTCAAAACACAACAAAAATATTTAACATATCATGATGAACAATATAATTAAGATAATGAAAAAAAAACATTAGTATGTGTATTAATTTAGGAGTTGTTCTTAGTTCTTACAATCCAAGAGGTTTGGTCTTGAGACAAAGAAGTGTGTGTTGGAGATGAAGCTCTCATGGACTCAATCAAACCATTAACTACTCTTTGTCCTTCTCCTCCATTGATTTCAAGGTTCTTCAAAATATTCCTAGAAATGGAAATGTACCCTCCTCCTTGTTGTGGCTTATTTTGTGCCACAACTTCAGATTTAGTTTCAGACATTACCACATTCTGCATCTGAGTCATATCTTTAACTAAAAATCTCACTGCAAAACAAAAAACAAAAAAACATATCAAATTCATATATTATTTAACTTTTTAAGGTAAGGTGTTGAACCAAGTGAAATAACTATATATATATATATATATATATATATATATATATTGATATTGGAATAAGTGAATAACCATAGCTTACAGTTTCAGCTAGAGGGAAGTAATATATATGAAAAATTTCATTAGCAGATGAAAGAAGAGAATGAAGAATGAAGAATGAAGAGAATGTATTATGTGGGAAAGGAAGAAGATCCATTGGGTTTGATTTATAGTTAGAAAATAAGAAACTTCAGAACTCTATGGTGAGACCCACGCCACTATTGGAGAAATGAAAGGGAAGTACCTAGTGCCTTTTGCAAACTTTTGTTATCTCAATACTTTAATATCCCATTTAGTTATATAATATTATATACATTTATTATATATACATTTATTGTATAATATTATTTTATCCATATTCATATGCCTATATATAGTTATTATATTCTGTATATTAGAAATGCTTATATTTATTATATAATATAATACTTCCTTGTATTAGGGGTGTTGATAGATGATTTAAATCAGTTTTTAGACAACAACAAAAATATTCAATCCAAATACATAATTAACTCGTGATATAATCTTAGTTATTTATATTAAGATATCTGATCCAACATAATCTAAATATTATATGCCATTTTGGTTGAGTTTGAATCGATTTTTTTATATATATAAAAGATTGATAGCGCAAATAATTTTAAATTTCATAAATATCATTAAAATATAAGTCTAATACACTTTAAAGTGACAAGTTTATATATATTCATGTTAATATTTTTCTAATCATCGTTACATGAATGATTACATAAAATATAAAGAAATAATACTGTTAGCACTATGTTTATCTTAATACAGTTTAAATTAAAAATATATATTTGTAATAATATGTTTTAATTAAAATAAAGAATAAACAATTGGGCATAATGAGCAATTGCATTGATTTCTTTATTCATTGTGATTATATTGTTTATCAAAAGAAAATAAACTTAACAATTTAATTATATTTATCAAAAGAAATATCATCTTTACGGTGTAACTATTTTACCTAAGTATGAGAATATATTACTTAGAAAACATATATTTTTTAGTCATTAATGAAATGAAGTGTTAAACACCTAATCACACAATTTTGTTTGTGCATACTTCTAATATGCCAAATCAATTTGGTCTGGTTTAGATCAGTTTGATTCCTAGAGTAAAAAAACCGAACCAAACGAATCGATTTTCAAAAAGTTAATCCAACACAATCAAATCACATTCGGTTTTTTCGATTTCAATTTAATTTTGACCGATTTTCAGTTTTATTTTTGGACCGATCTAGATTTTAATACCCCTACCTCATATCCTCATATATCCCTCATGTCACTATCTAGATAAAGAAATAATTCATTTTGATTTGTATGACTATTCCTCCCAATAAATGTTGTTTACATGAATCGAACATTTATAATTATTTATATTGAAATAAATAGAGATGTTCTTGTTTACAATATATAATAATAGGGAAATGTTAACAAATATATTGATTACTTTAATTCAATACAAAAAACTTATATTGAAAATAGAGATTCAAATATATTAAAAAAATTAAAAGTTATACTTTTGAATATACTATTTATGTAACTTAATTCCTTCGTTAATATGCTTAAGACAATATTGTATTATATTCATATTTAAATTTAATTTTTAAAATAAAAAGATTTGATATAACATTGATATAGCATAAGAAAATTATATTAGCATTCAATTATACATTATAATATAAAGTATTGATAGTTTTTTACACCTTTAAAGTCTCACTTAAAGTGAAGCTATGTGTAATATGATTATATTTGTTTTGACAATTTACAAAATTAGTGTCAATAAATAATGCTTAGTATATTGATAGATGATTAAATTTTCTAAATATAATATGAGAGATTGGATACATATCTATGAATCAATAAGGCCTAACATATTTATTTGTAATTTCAATATTTTTTATTTCTTCAGAAATTGTTAATATTAGAGTGAATAAGTTAGTAGATAAGAGATTAAATCTTTCATTTTTTATGGTTCATTTTATAAAATCATTTTAGATGGTTTCTCGCGAACTAAAAATATGATTGATATTGTTACTATAATTATATTTTTAACAAATAAATATCATTTTCTAAAATTGTGATTCTTTAACGAAAATTGATCATTTTTTATCACTCAATATTTAATTGAAAACAATATCTCATGCTCATCATTAAAACATTAAGTTTATGTTTGGCAGTCAAATGAAATTATAAACTCATTTTTTTTTTGAAAAATAAGCAATAAAAGTAGATGCTACAGTTGAAATGGTTTATTTTTTGTTAGTTTATTTTTTTTTCAATTTTTCCACTTCCCATTTTATCCTTTTGTGAGATTATTTAAACTTTGTATAAAACTTGACATGTGTGTATTATTTATTTTGTAAGTTGTGTAATTCAAGTTTAACAACTTCTATTTATTTGTGTGTCGTGTTGTTTTTTATATTGATATTGATTTTTATATTATATTATATTTTAATATATATTTTTAGCCTTTGCTATGCAATATTAAAAAAATATTACGGTGGTAAATATTAAAAAAATAGTTTTAAAATAACTAAAATAATCATAACTTAAACAAATAACTTCATATTGTTTTATGTAATTTAGATAAAATCAATATTTATCTATAAATGAGTCACAACTTTTTTACATTTTCAGATTTATTTATAACTTAAACAACAATATATTTCATCATTACAAGTCAATTTTTTTTTTATTATTAAATGAGCCTAAATTTTTCCATTGTATTTACATAAGGTTAATCTTTCTTATTCTTATGCATGTCCCAAAGAGGGCTTAGTCAATCCATGATTTATGTTTCGTCTTTTGTTTTCTTTTTGTTTGTTTCGAGAGATATATCAATTAATTATGATTCTTTTCCAATCGAGATGTATGGATCTATATCCATATAGATCCTGATCCTGTTCGTGAATTATTGAAAATTTGCAAAAACAATAAATTTATAGTGGGAATTGGGAATAAACATTTACTTTTGCATAATTTTTTTTGTTATAAACACATCAATTCCCAATGTAATTTTTTAAACTTAAAATATATCATTTGGATACACATTACAAAAGCCCTTTCTACAATTGTCTCTCAACCTACCCTAGAAAAAATAATATTTGTTGGTTAAGGAACAACCTCAACCATGTGTCTCGTGTAAGACTATTTTGGATAGTTCTATGTAAATTAGGAAAATTAAATTATTTTTGTCTGTTTAAATAAAATTATTTAATAGATGAATATAATTTAAAAAAATGTTATATCTATGTAATGTCATTAACCATCTATAATTTATTTGGATTACTTTTTTGAAGAGTCAATAATGATTAAATTTAAATAATAGATAATACATGTTACTTGAAGACTATATCATCCATAATTTATGTGCATAACCATAAAATTTGCCTCCTTCATCTATAAACCTTAGTGGGTGCTCTTACATGCTTCTTTCTCTCACATTTTTCAGTTTCTTTTCTGACTGAAGTAAACATGTTTCCACGTGGTAGGTTTATGTCCCTCACCGATCATTTTTCCACGTTCACAAATCACAATTCATCTTTTTGTCATTGCCATGGTTCTCTTCACTTTTATAATATGGATTTTTTAATGTGACTTCAAAAAGTGTATATATGTTAAAAAGTATATTTTCAATTATTCAAAAAGTATGAAATTATATAGAAATTATTTAATGCATAAGTTTTTTAGAACTTTTTCCTGTATATCCATTCACAACATGAAGCATAATTATTATTACTACCTTCCTTCCTATTTAGCTATTCATTTTGCGTTTTTTTTCTCCCGTTTTCTTCTTTTTATTTGTTACATTTAAAAGTTTAAGAAAATATTTAATAATTACCTTTCAAGTTTATTAAATTATGCAAATAATTGTTCTTCCGACTAGTATTGTTTATTCCATGGTTTTAACTTCTAAAGGAATAAAGAATGGTGGGACATCATTGGGGCTAGCTGGATTTGAGAGTGAGTGAGTAGAATATTTGTTTCACAAATGTTTATAATGTTAATGTTTAATAATATATTAATAGACCTCAATATTTATGATAATGTACGTAGAGTCCACTGAATTTTATTACTAAACCCTAATGTTTTACATTTCTTCTTCTCTTTTCTTTATTCCATGATTATATTTGTTGTTTTATTAGTATTGGTGTCCCTATATTTTGTTAATATTTAAATTCATTTTATGAAAAAGTAATTTTAAATTAGAATTGTTATATGTTAGATGGTCATGTATTATCATTTTCATCGATCCTTCTTCCCTAATTTGTGTACAATTTCCTATTTCACTCACTTAAATTTAGATACATGAATGTCCATATATTACTTTTGTAAAAGAAAATTAAAGTGAAATATTTTATTTTAAGGGACAAGGGATGTTCGTAACAAAGACGGAAGCAGTGATGCAGTGTGCCACCTGTCTTATAAGAAGACGTGGCATGACTTTGGTTCTTTATAAAAGGTACTAATAAATGAGATTCAGAGTTTGAAACAGATAATGGACATAATAAACACTCTCACTTTTATTATATATTAAGCCAATGATGAGTCAAAGGATTCATCTTTCTTAAAAAAATGGATTCGTTCGTGAATAAGGATAAGACGTTAGTATTCCTTTTCATTTTAAACCCAATTGTATATAGGGGAGAGATTCACATACTCCAAGAGTAGGAGGAAAAAACCTACTCTACATCGTGATCATTGGATTATGATTTGAATTAGTGAGTACATCTAAACTATTTGGATTTTTCAAGATTGAATGACTAACATGATAAATATGTTTTTTCCTCTTACTCTTGGAGTAAGTGCATCCCTCCCGATTAATAATTACTTATGTTCCATATTTTTTTAGGTTTAAGATTGTATATTTAAGGGATTGTTAAATGATGTAGAATTATGATACAATATAACTAAAATAATACCATTTAAGAGTTTAAAATAAAGGCATAATGAGATAAAAATGTTAGGATTAAATCAGCTTTTGAATATAGACTTACATATTTTGCGTAAGAGTGTAATATCTATATATTTACAAGGTAAAGATATATATATATATATATATATATATATAGTCAGTGTATCATTTATTATTCATTTGTATTACTTTTATTTAAAAGTCGACGATAATTAAAAATAAATAGTAAATAATACAGTGATAATGTAAAAATCTCTTAAACTGCCGTACATACATATTTTTCTCTATTTTAATTTCATCAACATCATTTAATTTGATTAATTTTTAATTTGGAAGATTAATAACTCATAATCATCATTTCCTCATAAGTAACTTATAATATGCTTAGATGTTATTATTGGTGAATCAATCTAACTCTATTCCCATGCATATATTGAACTCACTAGATGATCTACTCTATTTCACACAAAAAAATATGTAGTTTAATTTCCATACACATTCAACATAAAGTTAAATAGAAATTAAGTTTAAATATAATCCCAACAAAAAAAGATGATTAGTCATTCATTTCCATAGTGTCTAAAACACTATGCAAGGAAAGAGGAAGACTTTTTATGGATGAACTCCAACAATGTCATTCTTTCCTTCGAGCTCACCTACTCTCATTAGAATCTTGAAATTAAGTATATAAAAAACCAGGGCTTCAAACAACTTTTTCCCTTTTATACAAGTAGAAAAACACACATCTAAGTGAATGTAAAATCTTCTTTTAGAGGCCAATAAGATATTTTCAACCTCGTTAAGCCAAAATTGGACACACTTAAAGAGTTTCTTCTTCCATATTGCTCTACCTCAAACTCTTTCAACCAACACAAATTTATCTCGACTTGAATTTCTTACTTTTTCTTATTTATTTGTTGAACAAACTAAAAAAATGAAAGATTAATTGTAACACTTCCACAATTGCATATATATTCAAAACTATACTCAATTTAGGCAAGATGAAAACTATTTTTTGATTGATTGTGGATCTATTATGAATACGTATAGTTATTTTGCACTTATCTCTAAGATATCTTAATTTATATAACGAATGTATATCCTAATTGCCCTTTATAGCCTAAAGCTCAATTCTCATCCCCTTCCATGAATATGATACGGAATTCTTCTTAGGTTTAAGCATTATTTAATTTGCCCCTTTGTCTTTTTAATTTATAACATGAATGTTTATCTTCATTGCCCTTGTACCCTATATTTAATTTTGATCACAACCACCAATAAGACATATTAGTCAACATCAATCTATGTTATCTCAAATCACCATCATAAAAAAGATGGCACCAATCCGTTCTATTTTGTCTATACTTAGAGAACCATAACTAGGTGTCGAGGTTGAGGGAACTCAACTTTGTTTCATGCACCATCTTTGGTACATATAGATGGGTCTCCAAGCTTTATCATTATATTATATTTTGGGATTGGTTTTTCTTTACATTCATTTCTTTTTATCTTAAACTAAGTTTAGACTAACCACTCATTATATGGCTAGCTAGCAGAAAATAATTCAGCTTAATTAACAATCTCCAGTTCACGTTGTAGATATATTTTTGTATATAATCAAGTGTATCCACTTATCTTATGGGCAAGGAGCTAATCTCTTATGGTATGCATGACTGTCCCTCTCAGCAAATGTCTCTCACATGAATCGCGGGTTATATATATATATATATAATTGCCCTTACTATTCATTTTCAATGATCCTAACCAAATCAAATCAAGTGAGATTAATGATGTGAGCTTAGACAATTAGACTAGAATGAGAAGCTTTTGTTATGGTTTATTACAAAAAGTTAGAAATGGATGATTTTGGATTAAACCACACTTTTCCATATCTCCCTTTTATCTTTGCTTTGGTTTATCACAATATATCTCTATCTAATAATTTTCAACCAACCGAAACAGTTGGAGATGGTACTAAATGGGACCTTCCTACTAAGATCCAGGTAGGAATGATGGATTCCTACGTTGGTGTCGCCAATTAAATATAACATGAAATGGGTCATTCAACATTTTCTCTCACTAATATACTTTAAAATCACTTTTTCTTCAAATGACTTCGCCGGTGCAAATTGAAACTGTATAATTGCCTATATTAAGAGGAAAGAGACAAATCATAATGAATTTATATAATTTTTTTGGGGTATTATTATTTGCATATTACAAGTTACAAAACATAGTGTTATGGAAGTTGATTTTAAGCTTAAAATTCTCTAACAATGTATATCATGTGGAGGATGATTAAATATTCACTAATTATCAAGGGTGATAATAAAATTATATATTAGTGTGATTTTAGTTATAATCTTTACTATTACTAATAATGATGTAGTAATTAAGTACCATAGATATTATGGAGAAATGTAACTTATATCCTTACTCATGTTTGGAGGTTCATGTAGGATGTAGGGATAGCAACGGGCACGGGTAGTGCATACCTGTGCCCGTACCCGCACTATTTGCGGGTACCCAACGAGTTTCTAACTCTAATTATATTTTTATATATTTTACAATAATTAATCTATAAAAAAAATTTATTTAAATAATATGACATGTATATGATAATTTTATGATTATAGTCTCATTACTAAATTTAATTATGAAGTAATAATAAAATAAACAAATATAATGTTAAATTAATAATAACTAAATAAAAAATATTTAATTAAAATATATATGCGGGTACTCGCGGGGCGGGTATCATGATACCCGTTTCCACCCATGAGCTATTTTTGCGAGTACCCATTGCAAATATTTTGATAGTACCCACGAGTTCGAGTATTTTTGTCATCCCTAGTAGGATGAGTAAGAAGAATTGGCTGCATGAGTATTGCTGGAGAAGTAAACTTTATATATATATATATATGTATATATATATTAATTTTCTTGTTCATGGTTGTTTTCTCTTTTCTTCTATTTGCTACACGTGACGGGGATGAGACTCTATGACATAAGTGATGACTTAATAATTATCTTGGAGATTCTACCAATAGAGAATTCGTCTTCATCTCACTTTCTTTGCTTAATCTAATACATGATCATGTTGATTCTTATAGCTTTACTTTATTTACATTAATTTTAGTACAACGTATCTTATTATGCTCCTAGAAAAAACGTGTTTAATAAGTTTTTTTTAACTGCCACAACTATCATAGTTTGTCTTTATTGGATTTGTTAGTCTTAAATATTTATTTTTGGAAGAAGTTACAATTCAAGCATTATTTACCATGTTAAAGTTTCATCTCAAAATCAATTGACAATGAGAGAAATAATTTAAAAGGTATATAAATCATTCATAAAAAAATGAGGTATACAATATGACACTTACTGACTAACATACAAATGTCTCTATTTCATGCATGAGAATAAAAGACATTTGATAACATAAAATGGGGAATTTCTTCCTCAACAAGAACCCACATGAATGTCAATTTCATGATGACAATATTACTTCTTTAATTCCTCTCTTTTGATCTTTTATCCCAGAATTTTTATATTGTATGTTCATAATCAATCAAATTTTATAAAATAATAGTAAAATATTAATTTTTTATTTTTTTATTTTTATTTTTAGTTGAATGGAGTTTTATGATTAGCAATTGGTACATAAGATGAGACATGAATGGAAACATGTGATACTCATTCCCTTTGACACCCTCTCTAGTTCTTGGGAATAAAATAGAACCACATTACACACAAATCACAATGCTTTGGAAACTACGTGTGTGAATCTTTTGGTTGGTGTGTTATTTTCCTTCACCTACGTCACAGATTCTAATACCGGTCTAGTTCTAACTTTTGAAGGAAATAAATTATTGAAAACACATAAAATAAGTAGCATTAATATATGGGATCCTACTAGGTCACATGCATTGAGTAGCTTAGTCATCTTGGCCCCCAAGCTAGTTTAGGATTTCTTTTCTTAAAAATGATTTGTTTCAAAATCACGTTTTATTCTATTAACAACCCACCATGCGCCCAATCTTGTCCCACACAATAATATAATGTCACGTAATATTGATCTATTTTTGTATCAGCAAGGGGAGTGAAAGTACACATAAGAATAAATATTTTGTAATAACATATACATGATTTGGAACACCACTTGCACAAATGATCTTTATTCCCATGTGCTACACAAGCCTTCAAAGAAGATTCATGATTAATGCAAGTTTGGTTAAAGCCTTTGTCAAATGATTATGTCTACTCAGCTAGCGTGCACAAAAGATTTGAGAGATCCATTCCTCCCACACTTTGATGGGGTTAAAGAAGGAGGGTGAATAGTTTAATTGAGAGATATTGCTGAATGTTTATAGAATAAAAACAAAGCTTTTGCTATGCACTAATTAATATGTGTGATTCAAACTTATTCTAATTTAATAATAGATTTCACTGTCTTGAAGATGAATCCAATCTATGTAAAACTTTCAACATGCAATCATATATTTTCAATTTTAAGGTTATTCAATTATTAAAAAATGATTATCTTATGCCCAATGTTTAGGTGTGAAAATGTGGAGAGAAGAGAAATAATATAAGGGAAAATTAATATATGTTATTAAGGAAACGAAAAGTATAAAAAGAAAAATAAGTTGATATGTGATTTAACAAAATAATGATGTAATAAAATAAGTTCAATAGTTGGAAACTCTAAATATAAGTTGTGTGGGGTTGACAAATCCCACATGGATGAGTATTTAGTAATTTGAAAGCCATATAAGTACATAAGCTAAAAGATTATAGTTAAGATGTGATGTGAATTTATTTAGGTTAAGCCTTATAAGTACATAATGCTTTTTGTTATGAAATAGCAAGACTAATTTTAGTTGCATGTTCAAGTTTTTCTTGATTGGTATCTCACATTTTATGTATAATAAACTAATCTATTTTAGAGTGTATAGTTGTTCTTCCTAATAAGTGTTACTCATAGAAATCGAATTATTAACATTTTAGTTTACCTTAGGATCTAGTACCAAACCCTCCATTATAAAGACCCGCGACCCCATATATAAACCTTAACACTTTCACACAAAGAGACTCTGTAACATCCTAATTTTGAGTCTTCAAAATTATAGAATCAGTTCTGGAAGTCTCGCTTGAGCGAGAAGCGAGAAGGGATCACCTGGGAGGGTGAAATCTTGGGCTATACTGGAGGATTCTCGCCCGAGCGAGAATTGTCTCGCCTGGGCGAGAAATGACAAATTTGGGCTGTTGACACAGTGTAATCGATTACATGGTCTTGGTAATCGATTACATGCTGATATCTGATCAGACATGTGTAATTTTTCATTATGGAATCGATTGCACTGTATCCTTAATCGATTACATCATATTAAAAACGTCAGATATGTGCATTTTTTCACACTGTAATCGATTACACCTTATGGTAATCGATTACATTCGTCACTGCGAGAGCGTCAGAGCTATAAAAGTAAGGAAAGGGTTTCACAAACCCTAATCTTCACTTCTTTTATCCCCTTTCACTCATAGCGGCGACTCCTCATAGATTTCGACCATTCCCTCCACTAAACCTCAAAAACACATCAAAACTTCTTCCTCTTGCTTCTTAATGGAACATTGAAGTGCTTTGGAGATGAAAAAGCAACAATGGAGGTTGAAGGAGATAGAGGGAGATGAAACTCTTTTGCGGAGCAACGGAGCTTACGCAACCTAAGGTGAGGGAGAAGACCATTGTGGTCTTAGAGTAATTCATTAGAGTCATCATTCTCCGATTTCCCTCAAGAATCGGAGCATATTAACGGGTAGAAACTCTTTTGAGTGTTTATGTCCCATGTGAAAGTATGTATTTCACATGAGGATGTATTAGCCATAAAAGTGAGAATATATGTGCGGGAAAACCGTTTATTTACATAAACCGCTATATGCTCATTTATGGTAATACACCTTCGTGAAAGCTGGTTCTAACGTTAATGTGTTATATGATGAAGAATATGTTGTGTGTGGTTTATTTATGATAATGTTGTGTTATGGATGGTTGATTTGTTATAAACATATATGGGTTTGTTTGTATCAATGATTGTGTGATGAGTTGTTGATTTGTTGATTTGTGGGTATATTTGTAATAATGATTTTGTGATGAACGGCTTGTTGGCGATAAATGGACATAATTATATTATGTGATGAAGAGGACGTGAGTAGTTTTTATTGTGGTAGGATATGAGATACATGGTGTTTATGACATTGATGTGGTGTCTTGTGTTTTGAGGAGGTTGCAATGTTAGAATAATGCAGTGGAAATATTATACTGTGATTGAAGTGGTTGCATGGAGTTTGACCTGCCCTTCGTGGTATGAAGTTTGACCTGCCCTTCGTGGTATGGAGTTTGACATGCCCTCCGTGGTATGGAGTTTGACCTGCCCTTCGTGGTATGGAGTTTGACCTGCCCTTCGTGGTATGGAGTTTGACCTGCCCTTCGTGGTATGGAATTGTGACCTGCCCTTCGTGGTATGGAATTTTGATATGCCTTCGTGGTATGGAATTTTGATATGCCTTCGTGGTATGGATGTGACCTGCATTTGTGATGTTGATTTGATTGGCCCTTTGTGATATTGGGTGGTCGTAGTTGTATTGTATTGTTGTAGAAGTGTTGTACTGATGCGTTGAAATGTCTAAAAGAAATGTGATGATTATACTGATTGAATAGGTGCACATTATGTGGTTTAAGGTATTGACTGGTATATAAATGGTATATGTTTACTATGATTGATTTGAGATGATTGTATTGGTTTTTATACTTTAATGATATTACTCCATGTAATTCCACGCTACGGTCACCGTAGTTGGTTCTTACTCCCTCTGCTTTTCCTTGTCTATGTGTTATATATGAGTTCAGGATGTTGCTGTTGCGTCGTGGATGTTTGCTGATGGGAGTATAGACTGGAGTAGTCGTTTTTTTATTCCGAAATTGTATTTGTATAATGTATGTAATATGAGAAATATGTTGAAGTAACTATGTTGTATAAATGAACTCTTTCGAAAAATGCAATAAGCTTAACATGAATACATTTATCAGTGTTGTAATTGAAACAAAAGATAATTGTATGAATTATGGATTAAAGTAGAATGTGATGTAATGTTTTTGATGAAAATGTATTATTGATTATTTCCGCATTTTGAATTGAGAAACTTAACTAATATTTACATTTAATAAAGTTTTAAAATTTTGGGTTATAAAAATCGGGTCGTTACAGACTCACTCTCCAAAATCATTCTCCACCTCCATTTACTTAGAAGAGCAAGATTGAACAACAAGAAATTTTTAATTCATAACAACAATAAATATTAGTTGTTAGTATTTGTTGTGGACGAGACTCGAATCTTCAACCTCCTTCACTTCACTCATTCTCATTAATCATCAAATCACCTTAACCACCAAACCAGGACTCCCAAATTAAGTTTGCTATAACAACTCATTTTTTATATACAATTTCAAACCAAGAAAGTTATCTTTTTATCAAGTATGTTTAAGGATGACAATGGGTACCCAGATCCGCGGGTACCCGCAAAAAATACCCGCAACGAGTCGGGTCTGGGTCCATGTTTTGGACCCGTAGGTAATTGAGACCCGCGATTAAGACCCGTTGTTAGATGGGTCTGGGTCCGGGTAATGAGCTATCCAGACCTGTGACTATCCGGACCCGCTATTTCTTCATATATATATATATATATATACCAACATAATTGTAATATCATGTTAATCTATATTGTAATATCATATTAAACTATAATTATAATATCATATTACTTCATAATTGTGATTGTTATGTTGTTAAACTGTGATGTTATGTTGTTAAGCAATGTAATTATATTGTTAATTCATATGTATGATATAATATTATGTTAATTTAAGTGTTCTTACTAAATGAAATTTTCATCACAATTTTGAACTTTTTTTTAATGTTTGTTTGAGTAAACTGAGTTGTGTTTAATATTCTAAGTTTTGTTTAAATATCATATAAGATTGTAAGAAAATATACACAATTGTATAAATTACTTGCAATTATTTTAATATTTTTGAATTTATGGGTACCCATGGATCCGCTAGGTACCCAGATACCCGCAGGTAGTATATCCGTTAGGTATTAGCACGGGTCTGGGACAGGTCTGGGTCCAAAAATGAAGTAATGGGGCGGGTCTGGGTAATGCACTACCCGGACCCATCTAGACCCATTCCCATCCCTAAGTGTGGTAATGGATAATCCATTCAATTGTTACTTCCTCATTGTTTAGCATAATGACGAAACAACATGGGCCTTGTTAGGACTGCAGTTGGTAACTAGGCCTCTCTTTTACTTGAAGCCCATGCTGCATTCAAATCAATAAGCCCATCGAACATTTTTTTTTCTTTCTAATTAGCATTTCAGTTACTTACTTATGAAATATCAAGCCCGTTAGTGGATTTTTCAGGCCTGCATGTGTTCATTACGAATATTGACTCAAATACACTGGTTTTTTTTAATTTTAATAGTTTTTGTGTGATAAAATACACGAATAAGAACAATCTTTTAATTTTTTAAAAGAAATTGTAGCTCAAATCTATCGATTTTTACTTTATGAAACTATTTTAGTTGTAAATCCTAATTTATTCACTAATTAATCTCGTGAAGGTCAGTTTAATCACTAATAAAATGTCTATATTTATATCATAACATTATTCGATATAAATGTCTATATTAATTAATGTTGCATGACTCTTTGTTGTTCGCCACATATTGCCCATATACAATATAAATTGCGTTATTTCATAAAAATAATGTATAGAGAAGAATGCATATATCACCATTTTACTAAAGAAAAAATGGTTGAAATGATTCTTAACTTCTAGCAAATCAGCATCGCAACTTGGTTCAAAGCCACATCGTTAAAGGCTGTAAAGTAAAATGCCATTGGCTTTATTCTTTCTTCAAGGAATCCTAGGTGATAAAACTATCCAAAATCCACAATTCGTATAAATCTATCCATTAGAGTGAATGAATTTAAATAGATGGATTCCAATTTTAAATGAATGAATTCTAGTGATATCCATGAATATACCCAAACTCGGCACCTACAATGAAATATTTCCTAAATGAAAAATGATATATCCTCCTACTAAATCATCATATTAATCATCATACCCACAAAGAAGTGACATATGTCACAAAGTGATATTTTGTTTATTAGTGATTGATTTACAAGTGACATATATCATTTTTTTTGTGGGTAGAAGGATTAGTAGGAGAATATATTATTTTTTTCCCTAAATTGTTCATGAAACATTATTGAAACCCTTTGTGCATGTGAGTAATGGATAGTGGAATCAAATGACACCACATGTTGTGTACATGAATAACACCAAACGTGTATGTCAGTAATCGATAGTGGAATCAAATGACACCACATGGCACATGCTTGCTGCGTAATTTCCAAAACTTGTATTTATTCAAAGGTACTTTTATTACATTAATTTGAACTACTTAGATTTTGCCAATTCACAAGTGAAGCTCCCTTCGTCATGCAAGGAAAAAAACACCAGAAAGACCATAATTAACCATTATATCAACCTAAATTTTTAACTATGTGAAACATATGAGTTTGCTGAGATGTATATGAAGTGTAAGTTTAGAAATATATGAATAAATCTTAAGTATATTGGATCAATCGTATAACACAATGAGAAAATTGAGAAAGATAAGTTCAAGTAAGTTAAATTAATTAGTGAAGTATTTTAAATGTCATAGTGAATAGAAATATATTACTTAAGCTTAAGGAATTCTTTTATCTTTATTGAATATATTATACTCAATAAAGATAAGATAGTAAAATTCAACACAACATTAATAAACTAAATGTAATTATATATAAGTTGCATGAGTAGATCATTAGGAACTTGATGTATTAAGGAGAAAGTTGTGATGAATCTTATTATAGAAATGATGGTAAAATCACGACTTATGTAGTAGGACATGTGTGGGGAGATAATTAGAAACCCCAACAAGGAGAGTAGATGAAATGAAGTTTAATCTAATTAACTAAAGACAAAATGATTAGGAAATATTTAGAGATCATTTTTTTTATAAATGAACATGATTCATTGCATTATAACATCATTCAATCAAAGTAGCCGACCTCACTTAGGGGTGGTAATTGTTGTTGGGAAAGAAACAAAAGGAAACCTGATTAAATTCAAACATGAATGCATGCAAATTACCTATATGCAACTTAAAATATAGTAAATCTATATGATGTAACAAAAGTTAACAAAGTAAATTGATGACTCAAATAGCTTCCCAATCAATCTCCACTGAAGGGTATTTCCCCAAATCCAATCCAAAGGTATTACTCTCATTAGAATCAGAGAAATCCAAGAAAGTGATATCAGATTCTGGTGAAGAAGCTGAACCAACAAATGATGATGATGATTCTTCAGACATAGGTGACAACATTTGATTAATCTCAACCTTATAATCTTCACTCTCACATTTTGCTACATCAAACTCCACCTTAGGCTTTGTAGCCACATCATTAGAACATAGCTTCTCTATTTTCCCTTGATGTTGCTTTATTTTAGTGTCCAAGTTTTCACAAATAGCTTGGAGCTTTGCATCAACAGAAGAAGGAAGAGGGTTAAAGTTTTCAAATTCAGCATAAACAAGAGCACCATTATGAAGTAAATGAGGAAAATTAAGCCTAGCAATATCACCCCTTAGCTTAAATGCTGCAGTATCATAAGCCAGAGCAGCTTCTTCAGCAGTATCAAATGTTCCAAGCCAAAGACGAGTTCTATTTTTTGGTAGTCTTATCTCAGCTACCCATTTTCCCCAATGTCTTTGCCTCACTCCACGATATAGTTTTGTTGCTTTTGCAATAGGACCACCTATGTTCTTCATAGGAACATGTTTAGGGCAAAGAAAGCTTAAGGAATGTTGATTTGTATGTTGCAATTGAATTAGCCTATGTTGTTGTTGTTGTTGAATATGGATTTCAGGTTGAATTTGAAGAAGTTGAGATGGTGTGAGTTGATTTAGGTTGATGGAACTTGTGTTTGGATATAAATTGGAAAAATAAGAAGAAAGTGATGATGGGTTTGGGGTAGAATTTGAAATAGAGAAGGAAGAGTTATATGAATAGGAATCATTTTTCACATAAGTTTCAAGTGCTTTTTTCATTAACTCTTCACTACATGGCTCTAAGAAATCTTGGGTCATGTTGCTATTATTATTGTAAGCCATGTATGATTTACAACACAATAAAAAGAAGAGAAGAAATTTGGACTAGAGAAAAGAAAGTGAAGAAGAAATTAAGAGGAAGGAACTAATTAGACTATACTTGTATGTGAAAAATAAGAATCTCTTTTTGATCAATTGCAAAACTATAGAGAATTTCTGGCCTCAAATTGTTACACTCTTGCAATTTCACAATGACCCTTTTGCTTGATTTATATACTCTTATTGTTGACCATTGGTTTAAGTGTGAACAACACAAATTTAAGTTTTTTTTTGTTCCTTACTCTCTAATCACGTTCTTTTGTTCTTTAAATAATCACTTTGCCTCGTCAACTTCAATGATACCTTTATTCGATGAAGGCTTTCACATGATGACTAACACATAACACCTCCACCTGATATACTAGGATAAAACTTAACTAGGTAAAGTCTAAAAGTTATGATATATTATTTGCTCTCGAAATGTCAACTTCTGATATTTTAATGATTTTTTTTGTCCTTCATGCTCTCTCATGGGACATGACGCTCCCCATCTTCACAATCACAAATATTGCAAAGTCTTCTTTTTATAAATGACTGGCATGTTCACCGGTTAATCATTCACTTTCCTATCGTTTGTAATGTGTATTTTACGTATAATAAATTAATTGTGTTAAATATTATAGTTTGCAGTTGAATATATTTTATTGAGGTAATTGTTCAATATTAATGAATGAATTGATTATGAGAATGAGAAGAGAAAAAAAGATGAGAAAGAACATGAGAGAAACATTTTAAGAGTTTTGGATAAAGACTACCATGAGAGCTAAATTAAAATTAGAAAATTATATCATTGAGTTATACGATTTTTTGGTAGAAGTTAGAAGATAGTGAAAGAAAAATAGGAAAACATTAATTAGACCATGGATGGATAGTTATTTTGTGTTATGACTTTATTACTAATATAGAAATATAGAGGTATAGATATACCATTGAGTTATATGGTTTTGTGGTAGAAATTAGAATATAGTGAGGGTAAAATAAGAAAACATTAATTACACCATGTTGATTAGTTATTTTGGGTTTTGACTTTATTAATAGTATAGATCTATAAATATATATGTATGTCACTTTCTTATGATGAAATAGAGTATTATAGGAGGATATATCATTAACTCTTTTTATAAAAAAAAAGTGTAATTATTAACATTAGAATACTAGTAATTAATAATTTTCTATCAAACAATTAGTCAAAAACTTATTGGTTTTTTTATAAGTCAACTATTATTAATATTTTATAAAATAATAATTAAATTAGGTAATAATTTCCAAATATACTTAAATAACAAAAGTTGTGTACATGATTCATATATTTGAAAGTGATTGATCATAAACTTAAATTTAATTACACGTAGTACTTAAACGTTTAAAAATATTTTACTTTCATTCATTTATATTTAAGTTTTTTACTTTCTTAAATTATTGCTTTTGTATTAAATTATATTTTACAATAATCTTCCATTTAGGTTTAATATTTTTCAAGTTATTATCAATCATTCATTTATATTAATTTTATTTAAAAAATTAATTACCATAGATAAATATAATGAATGTGTCAACAAAACTCCAATATATATTATAATCTTTCAATTTTCATACAATAAAGTGTCATTCAATATACACGGCTGTTGGTTTAAAGTTTAAACAAATAGTAAGTAGATGAATGACATTCTTCAAAAAAAGTTCCTACTGGTTCCTTTCGTTTTGGCGGTAAGATTTAAACTTTCAACTTCTTTATTACTTCACTCTTTAAGTCTTTTATCATTAGCACTTGACCACCTTATGACTCCTAACTTCATTGATTTGAGCTACTAGATGAAGATTAGACCATTTTTTCCCCCATGAAGTTGTTTGATATTGATTTAATGGTTCCGATTTGCTATAATTATTTAAGTTGCAATGTTTTGAAGTCATTTGATGATTTGATCCATATTCCTTTCTTTTAAGTTTCATATTTCATATTTCTTTTATTTCTATCTTCCTTTATCAATTCTCATCGTATCTCTAATCACATATACTTCACCCCTCTTAACTCTATTATCTACACAACCTACATCCAAAAAACTAGTGTAGAAATTTTTTTTCCTATATGATATTAGGTACCCTTTTTTATGATGGAAGAGAATATTCAACAATATCTTTAGAGTATTGATTCAGAAATTAAAATATAAAACATTTTATTTGAAAATACACGTTTTATTTAATCTATTTATCTTTGAGTTTAATGGGTATAATTAGACATTGCAAAGTTTTCAAATTGTGAATATATTAGTTACAATTTATGTACAGAATTTCCATCTAAAAATCAAGAGTCATTTAATCCCAATCATTACCATTTTATTACTTAACCTAATTATTTAAAAAGTAGAAAAATAAAATTCTTTAATATAAAAAACTTGTAAAGATACCACTATATCTCCTATTTTTTCCCTTCTCTTTTTTGTGTATATTTCTCTGATAATTATCAAGTTTTTTAAACACAATTTTGTTTAATATTCTATAATATATAATTAAATTATTTAATAGCTCAATAGTTTTTTTGGGTACTAAATATAATTATCTATTCTAACAAATGGATTCAATAATCGAATATTTTCGCATTTTAAAATAGTATATATTCCTTTGGAGAATAGAGATATAAAGTTGAGTTTTGTGGAAAGTATGGTGTGAATGTGAAGTAGGGTCAGAACAAGTGGTGGTGAGGAAAATTTACTGGCATGGTGTAGTTTGACTACACTATGCCAGCTTTGGTGTAGTAAAAAATTTATTTACCGCCTTAGTGTAACTTTTTGAATGTCGTGGATGAGGACCACGACATATTTGTTTGTCGCATTCCCAGTACACGACAAACTGACAGGAGTCGCATTCCTTGAATGCGAGAATCATGGGGGCTAAGTCGCATCTACGGTATGCGAGATTGGTGTCGCATTGTACGAATGCGACATCTGTTCTTCTATATAAGACAGGGGCGAGCCGATACTGTATTTACAGAGAGACGAGGTATGTTTGCCGATTTTCTAGTTTTCTTCAACATTTTTTGTATTAATGTTTTTATCTTATATTTTGTTTATGCTCATATGTAGATGGTGATTATTAGAGATATTGTCAACGAATTTAGTGATGATGAAGACATTGAGCTATGTTGTGATGATGAAGAAGATTTGGAGCTTGATAGTAGTGAACTAGCTAACATAACATACGGTACTCCTTCGTCATTTTTCGTTACCATTGATTCAGATGCTGGACAAGATATCCAAAATAGAAAAAATAATTTAAGTAATGACTTTGATAATGAACTGTTTATTGGCATGCAATTTGAATCAAAGGATGCAACAATAAATGCTATAAAACAGTTTCATATTAAGAATTATGTTGACTACATTGTTGTAGAGTCAAGACCGGATAGATATGTCGGACAGTGTAAATATTTTGGTAGTGGATGTCAATGGAGAATTAGGGCATCACTTAATGGAAAGCGAGATTTATGGGAGATTAGAAAAATTAATGGAACACACACATGTGTATCCACTAATATTTCTCAAGATCATACGAAATTAAATTCATCATTCATTGCAAATTGTATTATTCACTTAGTATCGGAAGATCCTGGTATACCAGTTAAAGCATTAGTAAAAGAAATTGTCACTCGTTTTGGTTATACGGTAACGTATAGAAAGGCCTGGACAGCTAAACAAATTGCAATGTCACAAATTTATGGTGATTGGGAGGGATCTTACAAGGAGTTACCTCGTTGGTTTAACACTGTCCAGTGTTATGCACCTGGTACAATTGTAAGATATGCATCATCTCGTCATGATCAGAGTGGTAGTTTAATTCTTGATAGAGTTTTTTGGGCTTTCAAGCCTTGTATTGAAGGATTTGGATTTTGCAAACCGATCCTTCAAGTGGATGGGACATTCTTGACCGGAAAATATAATGGAACTTTGTTAATTGCAAGTTCGCAAGATGGTAATAGACGAATATTTCCTGTTGCATTTGCCATTGTCGAAGGAGAAACTAAAGAAGCATGGGAGTGGTTTTTCTACAATGTTCGTACTTATGTTACCCCACAACCGAATATATGTATAATATCAGATAGAGGTACAGGTTTGTTGGGTGCACTTCGCACTGAGCTTTGTCAATGGTGTAATGCATATTCAGTATATTGTATTCGTCATGTTGCAAGCAATTTCAATAAAGAATTCAAAGATGGTGACCTTAAAGAAAAAGTTATTCAAATGGGTATGTAGTTAATGTTAATTATGACCTTAATGTTAAATTTGAGTTACTCAAAAGTTATTCATATTATGTAGTTAATGTTAATTTTGATGTATATGTTGTAGGATATGAGTTGATGCGGCCCCGTTTTGAGCGTATGCTTGATGATTTGCGTCAAAAAAATCCCAGAGCAGCAACTTGGCTAGACAACATCCCTAAAGAAAAATGGACACAATCATATGATGAAGGGAGACGTTATGGGCATATGACGACTAACTTAGCAGAGTGTGTTAATGGTGTTTTGAAAGGATCAAGAGCTTTGCCTATCACTTCCCTTGTACAAGCAACATATCATAGACTCAATTCTTGGTTTCTTCACCATAGAAATGAAGCAACAAGTATGATAATGGCAGGTCATATATATTGTGAGGAATTGACTAAGGTGTTAAATGAAAATAACCGTAAAGCTACATGTCAAACAATTCGAACTTTTTCAAGGGAGTCAGGAGTATTTGTGGTTGAGGTTCCTGGTAGAGAAGGTAGTCGACATTCGAAGGTATACACAGTAAGACTAAACCAGTACTGGTGTGAATGTGGAGAATTTCAGTCACTTAGATTGCCATGCTCTCATGTCATTGCCACATGTTCATCAATGAATTTAGACTATCGTCAATTCATTTCACCAATATATCGGTTGGATAACTTATTAAAGGCCTACGGACGTGGGTTTGAACCGATTGGTAATGAAGAATATTGGCCTCATTATTTTGGTCCAATGTTCATTCCTAATCCACTTATGCGAAGAAATCGAACTGGAAGACCCAAAACATTACGCATTCACAACGAGATGGACGATTGTGCAACGGAAAAAAATAAAAAATGTGGGTTGTGTAGAACTGAAGGGCACAATAGGAAGACATGTCCATTTAAAAATAGTGAAATAGGTGAAAGTTCAAGACATTAATGTATCAATGTAATATACTATTGTAATTTAAAGTATCAATGTAATATATTATGGTAATTTAATATATTAATGTAATATAATTTAATGTAGTATTTTAAAGTATCAATGTAATTTAATTTAATGCATTAATGTAATTTAATTTAGTGTAGTAATTTAAAGTATCAATGTAATAATGTAGTAATTTAATGCATTAATGTAATTTATAGTAATGTTATATAATGTAGTAATTTATTAAGAGTAATGTAATAATTTAATTTTTACATAATGTAGTAATTCCAAGAGTTTTAATTTTTTACATAATGTAATAATATAATGTAATAATATTAGATTATGTACATAATGTTTTTACATAATGTAGTAATTCCAAGAGTTTTAATTTTTTACATAATGTAATAATATAATGTAATAATATTAGATAATGTACATAATGTAGTAATATAATGTAGTAATTCCAAGAGTTTTAATTTTTTACATAATGTAATAATATAATGTAATAATATTAGATAATGTACATAATGTAGTAATATAATGTAGTAATTCCAAGAGTTTTAATAATATAAATAACCCCCCAACCCCTCACCGTGTATCTCACTGGTTTATTGAATTCAAAAAAATCAAATTCAAAAAATTCGAATCTATTTGTGACACTATGAATCACATTGGTCCCGGCCCTATCATTCCATCCCTACTTACTCTTCAAGATGATCATGTTTCCACAACAATATGGAATGGTGGTGAAGTTACTTTTAGGGCAAGGTATAACCTATGGCCACAACTACCTGAAGAACCGGTGTTACAAGTCATTCGTAACACCGCGTTTGGAAGAATATTAGACATTGGAAGAGCTGAGATCAACAACCATCTGATTACTGCTTTGGTTGAGCGCTGGAGGCCGGAGACCCACACTTTCCACTTACCCATCGGAGAGTGCACGGTTACTTTGGAGGATGTGGCTTATCAACTTGGATTGCCCATTGATGGAAACATTGTCACCGGTCCAACAAACATGGATTGGAATGTTGTTTGTCATAACTTGTTGGGTGCGGTTCCTAATGAAAGACAAATTGTTGGACAACGCATTCAAATGAGTTGGTTGGACTCCACATTTCAGCAACTCCCAGATGATGCTACTGAGGTTGTAATCGATCAACATGCTCGTGCATTCATTCTGAGGATGATCGGGGGATTTCTGATGCCGGATACATCAGGTTCAAGAGTCCATTTGATGTATCTCCTTCTGTTGGAGGATTTATCTGAAACCTACCAATACAGTTGGGGGTCTGCGGTTTTGGCGTGCCTTTATCGAGGTCTTTGTCGTGCAGCCTTGATTAGCCGTCAAATTGAAATTGGTGGATGTTTGCTATTACTACAATCGTGGGCGTACGATCGCATCCCAATGCTTGCACCAAGATTAAACGTCCCCACTACAAACTTATTTCCACTAGTTAGAAGGTATATTTATTTTACTATTACAAATATTTAAATACATTTCTTCAATTATTAAATTTAATTTATAATTAATTTTTTTTATTATTACATGAATAGGTGGTCCCAACATTTAATAACGACAAACATTCCTGGTCATGCAACCAACATAATACGATCAATGTTGGATCGCTTGCGTGTAGATCAGGTAGTCAAATAATAATTTACTTATATGTTATTTAAATATTTTTTTGAAATATTACTTATTCATTTATATATTTTCTAACATATCTTTATATGTTGATTAGTTTGTCTGGACCCCATATCAAAATATTGATTTTATGGGTCAGATACCAGATATGGCTCGATCACGCGTGCCACTTATATGTTTTGCATTAGTTGAGTGGCATGCTGCTGATCGAGTTATGAGACAATTTGGTTTACAACAACCAATCCCTCAAGATCCAATTAACCTGCAAAAACAACACAAAATGGATCTTCGAGGGAAGAATGACTACAACTGGCAACAAAAGCATGATCAGTGGATCCAGATATGGAATCATCGGGAAGATTATGTTATGAATGGTTTGCCGAATGTACAACCTTTGTATCACTACTCAGAGTACATGCAGTGGTACCTACAAAGGACAAGAAAGTACATATCTCCCGACGGGGCATATTCATCTGGATCGGTAATATTTTTTTCTTCTTTTTTTTCTTCATATTTATATTCACGTTCTTACATTATTATTTTTTTGCAGTATAATTTCATTAGATCAATTAGAGATCAATGTGCTCCATCAACCGTTCATGACAACCCGATGCAATTCATACATGGCGTTTACTTGCAGTGCAATGACATGATTGATGCATTCGCTAAACTACTTCCAACGGCCTTCTCCGATAGTAACTATCAGGCACCTCCGACTATGCCAGTTGCACCTGAGTTTCAGCAACAGTTTGAGAGTCAAACTCAAACTGATACTCATCCGCAGGCATTTACTCAGCAATCACCCGTTCCTCAACAACCATTTCAATTTCAAAGTTTTGGAGCGTTGAGTGATTATTCAATCTCTCATCAATTCGGATCTTCATCACATTATGAAGAGTCATTACCAACTATGTTTGGAACGACTTCTACAACACCATTGTCGGCATTCAACTCTGAACAATACTATCAACCTACAATGCCGACACAAGTGGATGATGAAGATGATGAAGATGATGAAGAGGAGGAGGAAGAGGTGCCTCAGTTAGTTAGAGGTGGAACAAGACAACCAACACAACCAAACTTAAGAGTGCAACCACCTCGAAGGAAAAGACCACCTCCATGCGGTACATCATCTCATAGACGCCATTAGGAAATAGATTTTGTTATGTTTTTTATTTTTTTTTCCAAATATGTACTAAATTTGAATTTTAATTAAAATTGTGATTTTGATTATCAATTATTATTATTTCGTTTCCTATTACAAATATTCAATACTAATAAAATAAAACATAAAATACAAAAATATAAGAAAAACTACAATGCATAAAAAGGGTATTAGGATAAGGGTAGAAACACCAAAAACACCAAAAAAAACACGCTACTGTTTGGAGGGATGTCGCATTCTAACAATGCGACACCAAAGTCGCATTTTCAGAATGCGACTTACACTATGCCATGAATCTCGCATGTTTGGAATGCGACACATATGTCGTGGTCCCCATCCACGACATTCAAAAAGTTACACTAAAACGGTAAATAAATTTTTTCCTACACCAAAGCTGGCATAGTGTAGTCAAACTACACCATGCCAGTAAATTTTCCGTGGTGGTGATGTGACAGTAGAAAGGGACACAGCATCGTTAATTGCGGCGCCACAATGAAGACGAATCACAAGTCCCAATAACTTCAATATGTTCAAAAGTTTCATATGGATTCATCACGCATTTTAATAAACCTGATTCTTACGTTATGTTAACTGTATTAAAACCGAAAGGAAAAAAATGGGGTAAGCTAAAGTTTTTTAAAGATAAAATGAACCCACAAAATTATATAATGATGCAATGAAAACAATTCTTGTGTATGAATTGTCACAAACAATCAAATAAAGTATATAACATAAATAGAAGGAAAAAAAATGATAGCGTGATTCAGTTAATTGTGCCTACATCTTTGTTAGTGTTGAATGACTATCAATATATTATTATAGAATAATGATTACAAACTCTAGAACACTCATGAGTCTAAGTGCTTATAATGTGTTTCTACTTGGAGCAAATGATAAGAATATACTTAAGTCTAATATATAATATTGATATTCTATTCTATTCTAATGTTATGCGATATGAGACTATGTAATAACATATTTCAAACACTCATTATTACCCGATAATTACTTGATCTATGAATAAATATGCAAGACTATAAATGTGTAGTTAGCCTTCTAATAAACCACCTAACTCAATCACTTCCATTCACATGGTGTTACCACCCTTTATCTTGTGTAAACTATATCATGGCTTATGAATGAATTCAAGATAAAATATGTGTATTATAAAATTTAAATATTGTATTTTTCAATGTACATTTTTATATTTCCATTCTTTAACAACTACCCTAGAAAGTACGTTAACTTGACCTAGCATTGGGGCAAGACGGACACGGGTACTGTATATCTATGTTCATACCCGCAATATTTGCGCGTACTCGTGTGGTAACGGGTATCCAACGAGTTTTCAATTTTAATTATATTTTATATATTTTATAATAATTAATATATAAAAATAATTATTACTTAAATAATATGATATGTATATGATAATTTTATAATTATAGTCTCATAACTAAATTTTATGATGAAATAATAATAAAATAGACTAATATAATGTTAAATTAATAATAATTAAGTATAAGTTAATTAATTAAAATATATAGGAGGGTGCCCGTGAGGCAGGCGGGTATCATGATACCATTCCCACTCACATATTGCAGGTAACTAATACGAGTATTTTGACGGGTACCTACGGATCCGGGTATTTTGTCATCTTGATCCATTAACTAAAACAAAGTAGTGACTAAAAAATGTAAGAGTAGTCTAAATGACTGGTACAGAAGAACTAGAATCTTAATCTCTTTTGAAACTTAATTGGAGGAACATGCATATGACGTAAGCACATATTATTTGTTTGGAAAAAATATTTACCCTTTCACTATTGTGTTCCAAAATGTCAATTTTTGATGTCATTATTACACAGATTTATAAGAAAATTAAAATTAGTTGACTATCTATATATTAATTGCTAGTGTGAAGTTTTTTATATTATTAGTTCATGATTTATTATTCATGTCCATTATTTTTATAAAAAAACACTTACTATCAACATGACGAGTAGATTAGAGTGTTGCACAACCTATTTTCTCAATAAAATTATAGTATTATTTAATTAGGTTAATATACAATAACTTGATATATTTTAACCAACCGAATATAAACATAATCCTTCTATTTTTAGGATATAGTGTGGGTAAAGTAAATCTTGTTTGCCAACTTTAACCTATTTGTGCTGAGCACTGAATTATAGCTATAGATTTCGAATGTGCATTGAAGTTTGAAGAATGAACAATATTCGTTAGATGACAATGAAAGAAGAAGAAAAATATGAGTATAGAAACGTTGATAAAGTGTAGCATAAGTTGCTTAAGATGCAAGCTAGAGCATTATCATGAATTCCAAGGTTTTTAGTGGAATTTTCATTACGTGTTTACATGTCATTTCCTAACTGGATATCACTTGCAAGCAATTCATAGCTTTCCCAGGCACATGCCATTTCTAAATAAATGAGACTTTTTAACCATATATTTTTACAATTTTTAATTGACTTTAACTTTTTTCTTATTACTTAATGTTTTTTAATAAAAGGATAACTTTCCTCTCTTCAATGAAAATGGATGGTAAGAAGAAAGAAGGAATAAAATGAAGTAAAAGATGAGATGCAAAATTAATTGTTTGGTTTAAAAGAAAAATGAATCAAAGAAAATTACAACTTTTCTCTCCTCCTTTGGTTATGCAAAAAGTGAAAGAAAAATAAAAAATATACTTGTGAAATTATATAAACATCCTAAATAAGAAATGTCATATTGACTACATTGTTGTTGTTATTACTTTGTTTTATGATGTACAAAACACGAGAGATCTATACATTCTTTGATCAAGCTATATGTGTCAAAATGGGTGGGCCGAACTTTGCTTTATAGTGTTTTGGTATAGTATCATATTATGCACTTCTTAACTAACGTTAAAATGATTTCCGATAATTCTACTCTTGGTCAACAATTTGATATGGTTCAGATATGTGCATAATAGCATTGTTGAGGATACCACATTGAGATTTCAGATAATAACTCATCAACCAATCAAATTTAAAGATTATAGTTAGATTTATGTTTCGAAAAAAAGAATTTTATTTAAAATAAATTGCGCTTAAGTTTAGAGGTTCATAACCTCTTATTCAACACTATTTAAAGTATGTTAACCTTTATTTTCTTAGCTGCTAGAGTTAAACCCTAACAATATGCATTGACGGTATAAAAGTTTTATACACTTCATCTACCATTCATATCTATTCATCATTGACTTTTCAAAAAAGTAATATAAATCACATTGGCAATTTGACAGTGCATAAATTTTACACTCAATTTATTATATTAACCATCATTTTTATGATTGTTGCTAATTTTGATATAGGATATGAAAACATTATATTTTTAATTGATTTAAAAATTGTAAATTAGAAGTTCAAATTTTTTGCTTGCCTAAAAAGGTTATAAAAATGCTAAAAAAATTACTCCAAGTTTAAAAAAAATGGGTGCTCCATTGCTGACCAAATGTATAAGAGTGAGACTCATCTCTATTAATAAAGAAACAAATGACTTTTTCTTTTGTATTTTAAAGATAAAAGTGTAATATTACTTTAAATAAAAAAAAGGTATAAATGTCAATATGTATTATTTTTTCTTTGTTTTTCATAGTAATTTCATCTTCATTAATAGAGAGGAGTCTCACTCCAAGTGGAGTGGGTAACTCTACATATATCTATTATCCCAAACATTCAAATTAATGTAAAATTAATTATTATATGAGTAGAGTTGTCAATTTTGTCAAATATATTGTTTAAGGGACGTAAAGGAATAAAACCAATCTTAAAAAAGAAAAGAAAATATGTCTTTCAATAAACAATGCTCTTAGCCCATCTATTAACATGTCTTCAATTATATCATCAATATTACATTCTAAAACACACCACTTGTTTTATGTGAGTTTGGCTTAATTCCATGCATAAAATGGAAGAAGTTTTATATTTATATTGACAAACCAAACTTCCAGCAACCAGTTAATTACTAGAACATAGTTCCACTTCGATCTGTTCAACAACAAATACTTAACAGTTAACAAAAGAAATAGATATCCATCAAATCAAATACATAAAAGAAATAATAAAGCACAACTTGTTCTTCTGAATTATTGCTTAAACATCTGAATCTGACAAGTAGTATTTGAGAAGGTGGTGGCACACAGGCAAAGGCTCATCCTTCAAGAAACCCATAGAATTTGCATAATGAAGATAGTTAAGGATACCATTTTTGTAGTGAGTTAGTACTATGCTTGATCTGTTACGCCCTGGATCTGGAGTACTACACCAATTCAATGGGCTACTTACAAGCACGGTTTGGCAAATATTATCATGATGGTCATTTTCAACTTCAATGTGGTATGTTCCTTTATCATCAGTCTCTCCTTCAGTGTAGAATACTACCTTCTTACTTGCCCTTTCTATGCACCTAATCCCAACTCTTGCACCTTATTATGGCACGTAACATATTAATGCATGCAACACACAAACATTAATGTCATTATGCTAAATGTACTGCCAAATTAACCACACAAGTTGTTGTTTACTATTTGACATATATGGATATGGTCAATGATTGACTATACGTAGTGTTTATATGCATCTCTCAAACTTTGAATTAACTTTTTGGGTAAGTTAGATCAGGTACTAGTAGTATATTATTCTTAAAGTGGTATTATCAAAGACAAAACAATCATGATGGAAAGGTTACTTAGAAAATTTGTGTTGTATCGGTAGCTTGCAACTATTCTAAATGGCAGGAAATAATACTTATTGGCTGAGTCACGACCAGGTCGCTCTCTTTAAGACGTTTCGTGGTACTGCCTCAAGGTGCAAGCAGACTATCAACCACGCCGTCCCCAGGATAAAACAGTTCAGCTCTCTGTTATACGATATCTTATTGCACTATAAGAATCGCTCTCGTATACAACCAAAAATATGGCTTCCATTGGCAATTTCGAAATACCCACAATATTGGCTTCCCGTGCCAATTCTATTCCAACCAACTAACTATCAGTGTTAGTATTCCGAATTTCCCACAATATTGGATGTCTGTTCCAATTCTAGTGTCACGGAAAGAAAGGGAGAGAAAGAGGCTGAAATTGCGTCGGCATAAATTATGGAAGGACTTGCTCTTGGTGCGAGTAACAATGAGGAGGGGAGGCATCTATTTATAGCGTGAGGCCTCCAACCGACCCTCCATCCAACAGTCCAGAAAAAATCCATCTACGGCGTGGAGGAAAATAGGCGCGAATCCAGAACCGGGTCATGCAACGTGGCTTCATGCACCTTCTGGATCCTTCTCATTTTCCACGTGTGATGACTTAGTCAATCTTAACTTTGTCATCCACACGGGTCCTTTGGCATAGGCCCAATGGCCTAAAAGAATTAATAAATAAAAAATTTATTTTTTACAAAAAGAATGTTGGTGGTGGTGCGCGTGTGGTAGGACTTGAGCCTTATAAAGCCTTTCATTTTCCCTTCTCCAACCGATGTGGGACTTGGAGAGTTTTTTGAAATTCATACTCCAAGCTCCCTCTTTAATGGCCACTTTAATGTATCTTAAAACCAACAATTTTCAACAAGACCTCATCAAATAATATATCACATTAGATGAAAAATGTTAAATATAGTATTTATGTGCACGTCATATTCTGAGTTTTTGAGCTAAATTTTAGGATGAGTTAGGATCTCATAAAATTCACTAAACAAGAAACTCTTAAGTAGGCATGTTATAATCAACAACATACTGTAAATATGTGTAATAAGTAATAATTTTACATAGTCACTACTATGTTATTATACATATTAAATAGTAGGTTAAGTGTTAATATTCAGTTAACAAATTTAGAACTGCTACTTAACATTGTGTACCTTGAATATAAGTGGTTACATTGGTTTCGAATCCAGCACGACATGTGTCACAGTAAACACAACCTTTGACATGGTACTTTGCTGTAGTAACAGGGACAAGTGAAAGGATGATAGAGAAAGAGAGGGCTATTAAGAACACAAACCTTGTTGCCATGATTAAAGACTAAATGTAAAAGAATGAGTAATGAATGTATTATGGGGAAGTTCAGTTTCTTATACTGCGAGGATTTGAGCTTTTGATATCAAATATATTTTTAATGTATGCGTCTAATATGCCATAAAAAGTGAATCATGTCTCAAAAGTCTCAACTTGGGGTAGGTGCCATTAATTCTACATGCACCTTCACCGTGGCTTCCGTTCATTATAATATCATTTCAGATTTGTATGTGATTGACTCATTGAAGTTTGAAGCCTTAAATATTTTCTTAAAAACAGTACTATAATGAAGTTGATGAGGGTTCTTAAATGTTTTACTTATGTTAATTAATTCTACATAAATACTTTTATATTTCTAAGAATGATATGCTAACAGCTATACTTGTTAAATCAGGCCATCTTAACATGGGTTTGGGCTAAATCAGTAATGAATAAGTCCATTCAAAATGAATATACTATTTATATAAACAAATACAACAATGTATGTGAATATATATATATATATAAATGAAGATTGGGTACATACTATAAGTATAGAGGGTTTAATCGTCCTTGAGGATGTGACCTTGTAAATCAGACACAGTTGATCAGAATCCTATACGTCAAACATGTTTTTGTAAGCAATTCAAATTTGTCAAACATGTTTTGAAAATAAAATAAATAAGAAATAAATGCCTAAGTCGAAATTAAAGTTCGGGAGTACCTTTTCACTTAATATATTGAGTCCATTAGGGATGACAATGAAAACGGACACATGGGTACCCGCTCGAACCAACCCGAATTTAACGGGGGAAACCCAATGTGATTGGGTTCGAGTTCGGATTTTACCCGAATTCAAATTTCAGGTTCGAGTTTGATATTGTTAATATCATACCCCGAACCCGATTAATATATATAAAAATATAAAATTACACATAAATATATATATATATAAAATATCTATATATATATAAATTGCACACACAATATATATAAGCTATATATATAAATTTCACACATATGTATAAAAGCTATATATATATATATATATATATAAATATATGTTTCGTTCGGGTTTTTTCGGGTTTTGGTTACCCGAAACTCGACGGGTTCAGAGATGGTATCATTATTTTCAACCCCGCTCAATTCGGTTTTAGGTTTTGGATTTCGGGTTCGGGGTTGGGTAAGCACAAACCCAACCCAACCCGTCATGTTGTCATTCCTAACCTTCATCTACGTCATCGTCATTATTAGAGACAACTCACTTCTTCTCCGGTTATCCAACAATAAGAACATATCTATAAAATAAACAAAACAAAAATCAATTAATAAATACACTTTAAGGGACCAAACAACAATGTTCAAACTTCCTTAAAAGGGAAATAAGGGGAGAAAACGAAGAGTAAAACTGGGGAGGAAATGCTATGAATAAAACATGAGAGATAGAGATAGAAGAGAAGGATAGAAAACTAAGTTTGAATTTTAAAATAGTAAATAAAGAAGGAATGAAAATTGATTAGGGCAAGGAACAATGAATAGTGTCAATGAACAATAGTAAATAAAGAAGGATAGTCACGTAATTTAGAGAAAAACAGTAAAAACTAAAAATGAATAGTGTCATTGAACAATAGCTATGAAGAGGAGAGAGAATATTGATTTATTAGATAATATGAGTAATTTGGTTGATCGAATACGGAATATCTCACATGATTCTGATATAAAGTTTTATGTCCATGCATGCACACGTAATTTTATTCTGTATTGTCTTTATTTACATTTTTATGTACAATCACGTGAATTAATTGTTCAAACAACTCGTTGCTCGTTCTACTCTTTAATTCATTGGCCAATGCCAACAATGTAATTTAATAATGCAACCTTTCCATGTCATAATTCCCATTAAAATATTGAACTTATAAAGTTCTATTTTTTAATTCATCTTACTCTGGCCTCATTAAGGAGTAGAATCTTTTCCATTTTATCATATAAAGTTGAGAACAAAATATGATACATGCATCAAGCAGAATCAATTCTCTCTAATTAAGAATTGGAAAGTGATAATAACTTTTTCATTTGTTAATGTGTAAAGAGTAAAGAGACTTGAGTATGCTTTATTTTGAGCCTTTAACTCTTAGCAAAATCCAACAACACACGGTTGATTCATGTCTGGTTATAAAAGGTAATGCCAAATGGGGGTGTAAGCATTGAATTCCAAACCCTATTCTCTTTTGGTATTCAAGATACTTTTCGTTAATGAAGAGATAAATATTTGTTTTTTCTTATATTTTTAATGTCAAAAGTGTCATTTCAATATATATAAAAGAATAAAAATGTCTTAACATGTTATGTTTTACTTTGTTTTTTATATTGTTTGTCTCTACATTAATAGAAAGTATTCTTACTCATCTATTATATATGTCGATGGCCGGGAAAGGACTTAGGCAAGTGCAACCCTGTAGGCCCCATGATGTTAAGTTGTTTATTTTGAATTAAAATACATTTTATTAAAACTTTTAGAATTCTTTAAAATTCATAAATTGATATATTATTTAAATTTTGATATTAAATTTTTACATAGTCTTCAAAATTTCAATTATGTTAACAAAGTTGTGGCACGTAAAATAGAACATCATATAGCTACACACTTCAAACCAGCCCGACCTATGTTTATTATATCTAATGTTATAAAATTCAGTTCGAACCAGCCGGTTGTATCACTAGATAGAATAAGAAAGGTGCAATTTGATTTTTGTAAAATATTGAATAAAAATGAGGAGGGCCAGCTAATTTATTACCTCTCTTTGATTTGTATTGCTGGATCCTGCTCATTATCATTCATTGGGGATCTTTCACTAATCAACCACTGGAGGAGAATTCTTGTTTAATATTTGATTCTATAATAGTAGTGTTTACTTCATTGACTACACTTACTTAAAAGTGTAATGATTACCTAATGAGAATAATGTATCTCCTGGTATAAGGAGATAAATTATCTCTTTCAGTCATTAAAATCGTGATATGTGTATTATTTAATTACTTTCTACACAAATATTTCTAAAACCAAACAAAACAATACATATGTTATTCTTTTATTGTCTGAAAGAGGTAAGTTATCTTCAGATATAAGGATATATTTTATTCTCTTAATAAATGTTTGGGCTAAACCTATTGTTAGTCGAGGAGAAATTTCAGATTTTGAATCTCGGTTAATTCAATCTCATTCACAATGAATTTAAGGTTTATGCTGAAAATAAAAAAAAGATATACTAAAACTTTCGGGACAATAAAGAAAGGAAATTTGGTTGAGCTGAGAATCTTGTAATTTAATTACTTAGAATTTATGAAAGTAATTGGGCCTTGTAAATTGAGAGATTGGACTTGTAGTTAAAACTTACTATAAGTAGTATGTGTTGTAAGTAACTTGAAATTTCCAATAGAAGAAACATACACTATTCATCACCTTTTTCCCTCATCTATCTCTATCACTGTTTTTGTTTCTTCTTGTTCAACTTAGATTCTAACAAGTTTGTCCAACAAGGAAGAAATTAAAGAGAAAGGAATTCACCACAAAAGATATAGTTTTTAAAACAATAATGTTATTTTGAAAAGTAACAATTTTAAATTGTCATGTAATATTTTGATAGATTTTGTTTAAATGTGTGTAGAGATAATGGATGAAAAAAATGAAAGAGATAATTTAATTTCTTGTAAGAGAAATTATAAATTTGTCTTTTTTATTCCATAAGATTTCGAAAAATAAACTAACACATATAAATGTCAATTTTTGTTATTGATATAACTAAATGTATCTCACCACTTATAATAATGAATTATTCATTTTCAATTACGCTATCATTGTTTTCTCTTCTGAAACAGACACAAGAGTGTAAGCTTCAGGTAGATGAGATTATACGTTCTCATTCATGTCTCATTATGTGTGTCAAACTAATTAGAAGACTACATTCAAATAATAAATAATAAAATTAAAAATTATTATTTTTGGTAATTTGATTGGCTAGAGACACGAAGATAGGAAAATTCTGTCGTACACTTCCGTCGACTTTGATTTAAAAGTTTCCATAATGGAAGGTCCTACTACACATTTTACAAAAGCATCACCCTCACAGAGTCATTGTCACGCCTTCATTAAAATCACACCACGTGTCCACCAGTATTGACAACATTTGAGCGTGAAAACACGCGATTAAGATTGGAGCGTGGAAAAAGACTAATCCAGAACGGGAGCCCATTTTCTCTATTACATTTACATTGTGTGCCACTCCATGTACCATAAATTTTAATCGGGTGAAAAAACATTTAAACTATAATTTTAATTATTAAATATATAATTTTCATTAATCATAAATAACTTATTACACATTAAAGTTATAAAATGCTTTGGGACAAAAGAATAATCCCATCCAGAACTCACCAGAATTTCCTGGACATCTTGAGATATTTTGTGGTATGTACACTAAACTCCACCAATTTTTATTAGTAGAAATCAAATATTTGACTTAATACGATATTTAAGGATCAAACGAGATTTTATATCAATAAATTAATGTCTTATTGATCTCTAATAAAGAGAAATGATTAGTTTTAACATGATGAGGAAAAAGTATCTTATAATTGATGACAACCGGATAGAAACTGTAATCTATCTAATAATACTGCATAAAGATTTGATAATGAAAATTAATTGGTATAAATTACTTTATGTACCCTTCTTAAATTATTTATGAAACATTTCTGTTAGCCTAGCTAACTGCCACGAATGACTCAACCATTTCTGATCTCACATTTTCCTCGCATATGCCACCTTGTACAATAATTGTGGACTAGTTCTATTTCTATTGCTATATATGCAGTTTCATTGGTATCCATATTATGGATACTAGCGTGTCGACATGTATGAAAGACCCACATTTTTTTACTTTTGAATATATTTTTTGTATTGAGTATATTTTATATTATAATTTTTTATTAGGTTCAATTAATATGAAAGATATGGTTAATATGTTGGTGATAGTTTTATATGATTATATAGTTTTTTTGTAGAAATAAAAAAGTGTTAAGGGTAAAAAAAAATTAAAAAATACAACATTGTAGTAGTTAAAACATATTTTGTCTTTATATATAGTATAAATAGATATAGATATTGGGGTGGTAACTATTAATTCGTAGCTTTATATTGGTCCAGATAGTCATAATTACATAACTAAAATATAGTCATATATTTTCAAATAATTAAATTATTTAACTTTGGTACTAATTATCTTAAGAATTTGATAGGAGATTCCTCCAAGAAATATTGGGATAAAATAAATTGTTAAAATAAGGAGGAATTTGAAAAATGATATAGGTTTTCTTATATCATTATTAAAAATAATACTGTAGTTTAGCTACAAAGGTTAATCTCTATAAGGGTGGAGAGTCGTCATACATTTGGCTTTATCTTGGACTATTAAAACAATAAAAATAACTAAACATTAATAGATGTTTTCATACATAATCATTCACTCATACCTAGGAATGATAACGAGCGCTCAAATGCGCAGGTATTGATAAATAATGTAATATTCGAGTTCATCTAAACTCATTTTTATCCATATACATACTTGATATTTTTTATTTTATTAGGCGATGTCCGACCCATTTTCTTGTAATACCTCATTTTCCACATTAGAATCAGCATCAGATAAGACATGATTGACCATTTAATTTTTTTTATAACATATCAAAATTAATTAATTCTTATAACTTATGTTTATATATAGAAACAACATAGAACAGAAATCAGAATTAGTCAATTTCGGGATGTATGACTTATATATAACTTATATAAGTAATGGGTATTCCTTTCTCCCTATAGGTAAGGAATTGGCCCATTTCAAGATGTATGACTGTTCATCATTACAAGTTTCACTCATAGAAATCAAACATTTGAAAGTTTAATCTTAGATATAGTAAGACATTACATCACCAAACTAATATTTTGTTGGTACGAGAAACCCTTCTCTAGAAAGATGTGAGCTCATTAATTATTGAAGCATAGGTATGCCAAAAGAAGTTTATTTTTTCTTTCTGAAAATAGAATATTTCTTATTAAAAAGAATATTGTATGTTATACAAAAGATCCCTTACCTACAGTTTCTTAATAAATATCCTTATATTACTTCTTAACAACACCTATTAAAGTTTTGCAGAAAGGAGAGTGAGAATAAAATAGTTCTTATTTATTTTTTATCACTCGGAAATAATTTATTTTAATCAAGCTAACTCAATTATTGTACCAAAAAAAAGCTAAACCAATTGTCTAATTGAAACTTATGTAATTGCTTTTTTGTAACAATCATAACTATTTATTACACTATTGAAATGAGAGAGTTATAGAAGGTTTTAGAAGGGAAATGATAGAGGGGATAGTTCATGTTCCACTACTTCATTAGCTATAATGGAACATATTATTGAAAAATCAAAATTATGTCAAAATCAAATTGTAAGGTCTAGAAGTTCAAACTTTTTTTTAATAAAAAGCTTCAATTTATTTAAGAGAAATTATCTTCTTCAGTCACTAAAATCGTGACATATGTACCATTTAGTCTTTTTCTACAAAAATATTTCTAAAACTAAGCAAAATAATATACATGTCATTCTTTTATTATATGAAAGATGTAAGTTATCTCTTGATATGAGGATATACTTTATTCTCTTTTTTTAAAGCAACCACTGAGGTCTAAAATGACATCCAAATAAGATTTGCTCTTTATACTTAAAAGGGTATAGCTAGAGCTAGTGATCTAAATTCTTAAAAAAACCACGAACTATAATAATTAAAAATAAATAATAGATAATATAAACCTTTTAGTATGAATGTATATTTTTTGTTATGCAAGGCCTTCATAATTTGATCAAAAAGTAACATAACTTATTCTCCAGTAAAATGATGTCACGTGTAGATCCAGAGTCAGTTGTTTTATCTATATATAGAAGCTACTCCAACAACGTGGAAGAGCACAGAGCAACTTGCCACTAAATTTTGGAGAGAAGAGAGGGGTTTTCCAAAATTTTCTCTTTCTTCTCTTTCTTTGATTGTTGTTACTTTCATTTCCATTTGGGTGTTTACAAACATGTTCATCGAGAAGTTTAAGGTTGAAAGTCCTAATGTTAAGTACACTGATTCTGAGATTCATTCAGTGTACAATTATGAAACCACTGAACTTGTTCACCCAAATAATGAGTGGATTGTGAAACCCAAAACCGTGAAATATGAGTTTAAAACCAACACCCATGTCCCTAAATTGGGGTTTGTTCATTCCTATATCAAAAGTAATTTTTTTTTATGGTTTTATTTTATTTTTGTGAATTTTGTTGATATGGTTTATTATTCTTTTGGATCAGGGTAATGCTTGTAGGGTGGGGTGGAAACAATGGTTCAACTCTCACTGGTGGTGTTATTGCTAATCGAGAGTTAGTTTTTCCACTTCCTAGATTGTTTTTGTTTTATTTTTTGTCATATTGAAACTGAATTACGGGTCAAAGGTAACCCTTCGCCTGATATGGAGGAGGCATGTTGGGAAGTAAGTCTCACATCGCCTACCTCATTGTTTTGGGAATGATTTAAATATTCATTGGGCTACTCCTCTCATTGCCAATTGGTTTTGAGATGAAACTTTATTGTAATTGAATTATTCATGGCTGAATTTTGTTTGTGATTATGATTCATAGGGGTATTTCATGGGCAACAAAAGACAAGATTCAACAAGCTAATTACTTTGGCTCTCTGACTCAAGCTTCAGCTATTCGAGTGGGTTCTTTCCAAGGAGAGGAAATTTATGCACCATTCAAGAGCTTGCTTCCAATGGTACTATATGTTATGTGTTAATTCAATTATTAATTTTATCACTCTAATCTAAATTGTTTGAAGTTTTTATATGCCAATTTTCTACCCATTTTAAGCGATAGTCTAAATTGATTAAAGTTTTGATATGTCAATCATGTATAAAAATTGTAAATTGATTATAGTCTAAAGATATGTTGAACTATAACATAAAAATTGAGCATTTAGAGTTAAGAAATGTATATAAAATGTGCAGGTAAACCCTGATGATATAGTGTTTGGTGGATGGGATATCAGTAACATGAACTTGGCTGATGCAATGAGCAGAGCCAGGGTGTTTGATATTGAATTGCAGAAGCAATTGAGGCCTTACATGGAATCCATGGTTCCACTCCCTGGAATCTATGACCCTGATTTCATTGCTGCTAACCAAGGAGAACGTGCTAACAATGTTATCAAGGGTACTAAGAAAGAACAAATTCAACATATCATTAAGGATATCAAGTAAGTGCAACTTTACTGAATTTTAAGTGTACTTTATTACTCTATTCAGCTTCAAATTTACTGAATGTTTTTTCTTTGTTGAAATAAATTTAGGGAGTTTAAGGAAGCTAACAAAGTGGATAGGGTGGTTGTTCTGTGGACTGCGAACACGGAGAGGTATAGTAATGTAGTTGTGGGACTAAATGACACCATGGAAAACCTATTGGCTTCTGTGGATAGAAATGAGAGTGAAATTTCTCCTTCCACCTTGTTTGCTTTGGCTTGTGTTATGGAAAATGTTCCTTTCATCAATGGAAGCCCTCAGAACACTTTTGTTCCAGGTTTGTTGCTTGCCACTTTTCTCCTTTTCAGTTAGCTTGTTTGTCCAAATTGGTTAAACTTTTGATGATAGAGCATTATGACATCGTTCGGTCCATGTAGCCGACCCTACCCAGTAGGATAAATAATGGCTTGGTTGTTGTTGTTGTTGTTGTTAAACTTTTCATTGTTGATTTTCGTCAGGACTGATTGATCTTGCCATAAAAAAGAACAGTTTGATTGGTGGAGATGATTTCAAGAGTGGTCAGACTAAAATGAAATCTGTTTTGGTTGATTTTCTTGTGGGTGCTGGTATCAAGGTATATTAAATGCATGCATTATACATATATTTTATTTGGTGAAATGAGAAGAATTGAATTGAATTTTTAACAAGAGTCTCTTGTTGATGAATGACATGACAGCCAACATCAATTGTGAGTTATAACCATCTTGGAAATAACGATGGCATGAACCTCTCAGCGCCACAAACCTTCCGCTCTAAGGAAATTTCGAAGAGCAATGTTGTCGACGACATGGTAAACAGCAACGGCATCCTATATGAGCCTGGTGAACATCCAGATCATGTTGTTGTTATTAAGGTAATTTTTTATTTATTTGACACCCTCTTATGTCTTATCTATGTTTCTTCCTCTTGTAATTGCTTCTATGGTTTTTAAATTTGTCTGTTTTGTCGTGTTTGTAGTACGTGCCGTATGTGGCAGATAGCAAGAGAGCCATGGATGAATACACATCAGAGATTTTCATGGGTGGAAGGAACACAATTGTGTTGCACAACACATGTGAGGATTCCCTCTTAGCTGCTCCTATTATCTTGGATTTGGTTCTTCTTGCTGAGCTCAGCACTAGAATTCAGTTTAAAAATGAAGCTGAGGTTTGTATCCATTTGCTTCATTATATGTACTAGTGACTATGGTCCATGAATTATTTCTCACATTCTGAGGTATACTATATTATGGTTCCTTCAGGGAAAATTTCACTCTTTCCACCCTGTTGCTACAATCCTCAGTTATCTTACCAAGGCTCCTCTAGTAAGTCCAATCTATCTCATACTTGATTCAATTTTGCGTTCAACAAGCCATCGATATTTCACGATTTTGCGTTCACTTAGAGGATGAGTTTGACGCAAGGGAAATGTTGTTGCTTAATGACCATGAGGTCACGAGTTCAAATCCTGGAAACAGTATCTCTGCTTGTGTTGTTAAGACTGTCGCGTACATCTACCATTCCCAGACCCTACTAATGAGATAACATTTAACAGGTTCCACCAGGTACACCAGTGGTGAATGCTTTGTCCAAGCAGAGGGCTATGCTAGAGAACATCCTGAGAGCTTGTGTTGGATTAGCTCCTGAGAATAACATGATTCTTGAGTACAAGTGAAGAAGCATGGGAATTTGGAAATAGTAATTAATAACAGTTGCTGTGATCTTGCTGAATGAATGTTCAAGAAACTTCATGCCTTTCCTTTCTCTTTTCCTAGTTAAGAATATGTTTGCTAATGTCTTTGGTAGTCTTATTTTTTTACTGTCTTTGGTCCTGTGTCCTTATTTTAAGAGCAGGACATGTTTTGCTTTAGTACATGAACTTCTGAGTTTGTCTACTTTGTCACTCAAACAAATATGTAAAAATAATAATATATATTCACTATTGTGTATTTTGTGCTCAATTGATACTTTTGAGAGACAAGGCCTAATATAATAATATCCTCTATAACATTTAAGTAATGTCTAGAATTTGCAAAAACAACAATTACAATGGATTACAAATATATTATTGTAAATTTTAATAATTCTTCACAAGGCTAAACTCAAATGCATGCAATTAACTATTTGGCTATAAGATTGCATCTTAAGTGATTATGAATAAAGATTTATTGTCCCGTATCTTTTCTTAAATTTTGTCTCATACCAATACTAATGAAGTAAAAATAGAAATAATAATGAATGATAAATTTTTTAATTGACATAATATGTTTTCATTAGTGCGAGATATATTTTGTAGCATATGTTTAGAAGAACTAGGTATGCACAACCATGTGCAAGGTTCAACATTTCTTATATCCCCAATGTCCTTGTTATGCTAGCAATTTAGTATCTAAGCATGTATTTATGTAAGATTTGTGTACTATCATGAAATTTTGATAAAGAGCATAAGAGGAATTATGTGCATATTCATTTCTTCACCACTTGCTTCAAGTTTATTTCATTGGATCAATTAGACCTGTTACAATTATGTCATCCAGCTAATGTATTGGCCAAGATTATAAAGAGAAATTATGGCCAGCAACCATACAAAAGTTTAATTATTTAGTGAAGCCAGGTTGTGCAACACAATAATAATACTTGTGTTTCATTATTTTCCTTTGTTTCACCCAATTAGGAAATCAAAAAGTATTACTTTTTATTATGACCAACAAGCCAATAAGGGGTTAGTCTAATAGTATAATATCCTACTAGATTTTTAGGATAACCAAAATGTCCGTTGTTTAATTCTTAAGAACGACATTTGTCAAGAAAAACAACTGATTCCTTACCCAAAGTATAAAAAAGAAAACAAGTAAAAATCATTCTTATGATTTAAAATAAAACTTATCACCATTATCATGTCACCAAAGGCTACATTTGAGATGCCACATTTGTTCATAACAATAAGATTAACATGATTGGCAGAAAGTTTTTTCTTAACCATGTCTCAATCATCACACTATTAGAATGAAAAAAAACTTCATGATCTAAAAAGTTATGCGTATTATTTATGTGTTGTCAGTATAAAAATTTATTTAGAGTTAATATATCATCTACTCATTTGTATTTTTATAAGAGTCAGTGATAATTAAATATGAGTGATAAATTATACAATATCAGAGCATAAAACTTCAATCAATACATTTTTTCTCTCTCTCTATATAACTGATAGTCCCACACAAATTCCTATGAGGTTTTCAATGGCCCAGTTGTTAGTCCACACAATCATCATGAAAGTAGTTACAATTTAGGACATCAATTGTTAGCCCACACAATTGTTCATGCAAGTAAAGGACATTAAATGGAATCACATATCTATAGTCCTAAACTCCATCTTATACATTATTATGCTAAATGATGATGAAATAAAAACATCAATAATTAAAATTTAAATTATATTTATGACATGTTTTCATGTATTTCCTCTTTTTTTATTTAATTTTTGTTAAATAATTTTCCTTTGAATATGCCAGCACTTTACCCTTTGTGTTTTATAAAAAGAAAAATAAATAAAAGATCTTTTTTAGTACATAGAAATAAAGATCCTTAATAATAACAATGAATAAATCAAAAGAAGTTTATTCAGTACACTGATGTAACATTTATAAAATATATTAATCTTTTCTGTTGAAAATAAAATATACTAATCAACATTATATGCTTATTTATATGTTGTAAAACTTCTTTACACCCCCTGTAGTTGTGACCGTACACTTTTCATAAATTAAAATACATGTAATTGTTTTTCATAAACGAAAGGATATAATAAAAGATCAATAACTATTAAAAAAAGAATCAACCACCTAAAGAAATTAAAATAAAGTAACCAGTAATGATTTTTAGCACAAGTGTCTCCTTATTTGGTTAAACAGACAGATTTACCCCCTGGAAATAGTGATATAAATTAATATTTTTTAGGAACTTTTTTTTTTTTGTAACTTTCCGAGACCTAGTTTGAATTAGATCAAGAAAATACATATAACTCAGAACCTTCTCTAAAAAAATAACTTCTCATACTCTTTTAGTATTTTTTAACTACGTTTAACAAGTTTGTTTAATCTTGATGTCAAATGTTCCATATATTTCATATGTATAAAAAATGTTTGGTTAATAGAGACAAAATTCACTTCCATCATCAAAAGGAGTTATGTTAGAGAATCTTTAATGGAATAGTTAGAGGGATTTAAATATTTTAAATATAATACTTCAATTGTTATTAATATTTAAAATATACTCAAACCTAAAGAATGTTGGTATAATTGATAAATATTAATTGTTATTCTCCACTTGTATATATATTTTAAAAATAATCAAAAGATATAGACATGAAGTATTCTAAAATATATAATAAAGCATGGGTGATTTGTAGGTCTCAACTCCCTCCCCTGTCCTTAGAGATTGGGAAACGGTAACTATGAACATCTTTAGTCTCAATCCATATATTATATAATAAAAACAAATGGTTTTATAATATAATCCTCTCAACCATAACTTTTAAAAAAACGATTTTGAAATGAAAATATCAATTTAATTTTCATAACAACGGGATCCAACTAATTAATTACATTCTTTTATGGTATTTCCTTCGCATGTTATTTTCACTTGTTTGTGGTATCTACCCAATTGGCTGTATATGAATAAATGAAGATTGAACTTTATACTCTATGAAAAACATACTCCATCATACTTGTTGGAAAATTCATTTTTAGAAAATCTAATTGTTTGAATTAGTGAGTATATCTAAATTATTAGATTTTCCAAGAATGGATGACTAATATGTAGAGTAGGTTTTTTTCACTTATTCTTGGAGTAAGTGGATTCTTCCCCTATATATATACATACATAAGGGATTCACTTACACCCAAGAGTAAATGGAAAAAACTACTCCACATCATAGTCATTCATTTTTCGAAAATTCAATTGTTTGAATTAGTGAGTACATATAAACCATTGGATTGTCTAAGAAAAGATGAGTAAAATGTGAAGTGAATTTTTTCCAATTATTCTTGGGGTAGGTGAATCTCCTCCCATATATATATATATATACTCGTTTTTTTGTACTCCATTATTATTTAGCCCCCTTATACCTATATATAACCATAGCGACAAGGTAAGAATTAGGAGACATTATTATTTAAACGAAGGTCCATCTTCTCTATAACCTTCCTATATGGTAGGTCAAACCAATGGTAAGGTGAGTTCCACGTTAGAAAAGTTGATGGAGCTTAAGAACACAAGCCATAACATAAGGGCTCAGTGGGTGTTGAATCCTCCCGAGCCACCATGCTTGTGGCGTCAGGTCTTAGACAACATCAAAGGAACCCTCTTACATAGAAACAGATTACTCTCTTCTCTTAGGAATCAATCTTTGTCCAAAAATGTGTTTGAGTTGTTGCAGAAGTTGTTCCCTATTATTGGTTCTTTCAGAGAATATAATATCCAAAAATTCAAGTATGATTTCATGGCGGGTCTAACCCTTGCAATCCTAGCCATTCCACAGGTTATAGATATATTTAGTCACGTTATTTGAACACTCAAAATATGATATTCTCACATTGATATAGGAATATTTTGTATCTTCAATTATGATATACATTGCTTCACTTAATATTCATATTGACATCGTTGGAAGTAAGTCTCACATTGTCTACCTCATTGTCTCGGAAATAATTTAAATACATGTTGAGCTACTTCTCTCATTGTCAATTATTTTTTGAGATAAAACCTTAACAGACATGATATGTGGGATGTGGGGTGTTGAATATTTTTTTAATAGGAAAACATCTTTGTTTTAAGGAGAAGGGGAGAGGATGGTGGAGTGTTGTATAATGAGTTTTCAAAAAATATTTTTCAAATATTTTTATCTAATATTAAGAGTCATGTTCTTTCTACACCCGAAACACATTTATATCCTTTAATCTATTATTACTTTTGAGAATAATAAAAATACAAATCAACCCTACTTTCCTCTACATTTTCTATACTGTTTTAACTAGATGATGATAAGTGTAAAAAGAGGTGCATCAGCTTCAAATGTATATATAATATTATTGTTATGTTTATTTTTTTTGTCTAGGTATACGTATTGGTTATGCATATCAATTCAACTATTTTGCATTTAAAAAAACCTTGAGATTACCATGCATTGTACAAATAACTTGCAAACTAGTATACTATAAATGCATTGATATTCAAATTAAAGAATGACAGTAAACTATAAGACAAGTGATATATAAAACAAGATAAAGAAGAAAATGAAAATGATCCTTACTCGTATATTATGTTAAGTATTATAACATGATTGAATTAAAATGAAGGGGAGAGATCCACTTACTCCAAGTGATAAAATGAATGATGGTTTTGAACTTGCAGAGTATGGGATATGCAACTTTGGCGCAGCTAAGTCCTGAATATGGCCTATGTAAGTTATATAAATAGTGATACATTTTCTAAATGTCAAGCATATATATTGATATTGATTCTGAAATAAGGGATTATATATAAATAAATAAATAAATAACAGTGTATATGAATTATATACACAGATTCAAGTATTATCCCACCTCTTATCTATGCTATGTTGGCGAGTTCAAGGGAGATAGTGATTGGACCTATAGCTGTTGATTCAATGCTTCTATCCTCACTGATTCGGAATTTGAAAGATCCTATCCATGATTCTGTTGGTTACACTCAACTTGTTCTTACTGCAACTTTTTTGGTTGGTGTCTTTCAACTTGCTTTTGGGCTCTTTAGGTCAGTGGTCACTTCTTATTCACATCAACTTAATTAATTACTTAATAGGAACTCTATATTAATTCATAAGTGATTTAAAAAACGAAACAAAATATAAAGGACACATTTATCTTTTTTTTCATAGTCCATTTTCATTTATCGATCAGCAAATGTTAATATGTTAATATTTGTGGCGTGTGAGACTCAAACGTTCAACCTCCTTCACTTCACCCCTTATATTTAACCATCAAACCAGCTTATATAGGAATGACAACGGGCGGGTCGGATTTGTGCTTATTCAATCTCAAACCCAAAATTCAAAACCCGAACTCAAATTAAGCAGGGTTGGAAATAATGATATCATCCATGAACCCGCCGAGTTTCGAATAACCCGAACCTGAAAAAAACTCGCCCGCAACATATATATATATATATATATATATATATATATATATATATATATATATATATATATATATATATCAAATTTCTATATATATAGTTTTATATGCTTTTATGTGTAATTTTATAATTTTACATATATTAATCATGGTAGGGTATCAACAATACCAAACCCGAACCCAATCACATCGGGTTTTCCCCGTTAAATCTGGGTTGGGTTCGGGCGGTACCCGAGTTCGGTTGTCATTGCCATCTCTAAGCTTATTACTCCATTTTCTATTATTTAATTTTTTAAATTTGTATGGTGAGACTCAACCCACAACCCTCTTTTACTTCATTTCTTAAACCCTGAACTCACGATTTTCACATTACATTACATTACCCTAGACCTGATTAGTTTAGAACCCAGTTGTAGAACTGGTCTTTGAGTGAAAAAAATGGTCTGAGTGGAACAACGTCAAGATATATGTATGCTACAACCGTGATGGAGGGTAGAAACAGTTTAACTTTAAAACAAAAAAGTTGAGAAACTTGTGGTAGTTCATTTCAATGTGTTTTGTCACCCTTTGTTTGATATTTTATGTTTTCATAACTTCATCAGAGTGGGAAGCTCAAATAATTAGGTTTCATATCCCATATTGCATTATAATTTATAATATCTGAAAATTCTTCATTGATTTGTCAAAACAAATAATCAAAACTTCACATTTCACACAGGTTTGGGTTTCTTGTGGATTATCTTTCCCATGCAACAATAGTGGGGTTTTTGGCAGCAGCTGCCTTAGGCATTGGACTACAACAATTGAAAGGACTACTTGGGATCAAACATTTTACTAACAAAACTGATTTAATTTCTGTCATGAAATCTGTTTGTACATCATTAAGTAACCAAGTAAGAAAGGAATTGCAATGAAGGAAAACATAAAACTTAATTTGATAATAGCTCAAAAAGTTCATTATTTTTGTTTTGCTATTACTTGGTTAATTATTAACAACTCCTTCAATTTTCAGTCAGAATGGCATCCTTTCAATTTCCTATTTGGATTATCATTCCTGTTTTTCATCCTATTTACCACACATCTGGTTAGTAACACTATTTATTTCTCTCTATAGTAAAATTATTTATAAGTTTCTGACTTGTGATCGCGATTGTGGTTATGTTGCACTTATCAGAAGTCGCAATTTAAAACACTATATTTAAATTTCTCTTACTAAAATTCACTTATTGTTGCATATATATATCCAATCAGGGTAGAAGGAACAAGAAACTATTTTGGTTATCAACAGCTGGTCCTCTCTTTTGGGTTATTGTATTCTCTGTGATTGCATATAGAATTAATCTTCATAAGCTTAAAGTTGAGGACTACATAGTTGAAGTCTTAGGACCAATCAAAGGAGGTAGCTTGAAGTCAAGCTCACTCTACAAGATACATGTTGGTGATGAATTTGTGGTTCCTTTGATCAAAATAGGGTTTACAATTGCTGTTATTTCAACCACGGTGGGGTGCACCATGTTCAAACAATTTCTGTAAATATAATTGATATTTCTTAAGTAGAGTTTTCCTAATTATATTACTATTCTGATGTAAAATCATAGATGGGTATATCTGTTGGACGATCATTTGCATCACTAAGAGGAAACCATCTTGATCCCAACAAAGAAATGGTATCACTAGGCCTAATGAACATTGTTGGATCCTTCACTTCTTGCTATGTTGCAACAGGTACATTCCTCACATTCCATTCTAACATTATATATCTTTCAGAAGTAATTTTCATTTAGATGTTGAAAGACTTTTCTGTCTTTATGTTACTCCCATTTTTAAATTCACTTCGGTAAAGGCTATGAGTGAAATTTATATCCTTTTATGTACAATGAAATTACATTTTTGCCACTAAAAAATGGGAAAAAAAACTTCTCTCCAGTAATGGAGAGAGACCTAGTTTGATAAAGTAACATAATAACCCTATTCTTAGGCTTATGTAACATGAGGTACGAAAAATGGAGTTCAAATTAGTATTAAGTAAACATTATTGTTCTAGATAGATCCGAGAAGAGAGCACATTACACATCTTCATAGTAACGATTTACTTCCAACCCAAGACTATAACAATCAAGCCATCTAGAAATTTTCATTTCTTATAAACCAAAAATTTAATTACAACACTATTTGCTGATAATTTGAGGTAAACAATGCAGGTTCTCTAGCACGTACTGCTCTAAAGTACAATGCTGGCTCAGAAACAATGGTATCAAGCATAGTCATGGCACTCATGGTCCTATTGTCACTTAGATTTTTGACAGGACTCTTATATTTCATTCCAAAAGCAGTCCTAGCAGCAATCATTCTTTCTGCTATATCAGGACTCATTGACCTTAAGAAAGCATATGAAATTTGGAAAGTTGATAAATTTGATTTCCTTGCTTGTATTGGAGCATTCATCGGTGTGTTGTTTGCATCTGTTGAAATAGGCCTTGCAATTGGGGTATATTATATTTTACCATGTTTTTTTTTAATTATTTCTATAACTTTAATTCATGTTGCATCATAGTATACATCAACCTTATTTGTTCGTTATTTTATAGTATTTTGTTCACTTATGTGTGACAACATAAATTCTAGTGCAGGTCACTATATCATTTTTTAAGATAATAATGATCTCAATTCAACCTGGCATTAGAATTGTTGGAAAGCTTCCTGGAACTTATGACTTTGGTGATGTTGAACAATATCCAATGGCAGTTAAAATTCCAGGATTTTTTATAGTATCTATCAAATCTTCTGTACTTTGTTTTGCAAATGCAACTCTTGTCAGGAAAAGGTATATATATCTTTCATCTAACATCATCCTACATCTTCCTTTATTTGGTCATAAATAAATACAGAAAACTAGGCTTTAGATAAAAATTTCACTGTCCATATTATTTATTTTCTAAATATTATTTCAAAGGATTGAAAGGTTCATGACCGAGGAAGAAGTTAAGGATGACAAAGAAGAAAATACCTTTAAATTCGTCATTATTGATACCTCAAGTGAGTCTTTCTCAAATTGAGCCATATAAAGTTTTTATTGGACAATAGTGTCACCATATATATATTATAGCAAATTGCATTGAACATTAACAAATTTAATTAACACAAGTTATTATTAGCTGAAATTTAACATTTTCCTTATAACTTGATAGGTCTTATGAGTATTGACACTGCAGGAATTGCCTCTCTTGAGGAGTTGAATAAGAGTCTAACAATACATGGAGTGAAAGTAACTTTTCCTATTCCATTTTCTTAATTGTTTTAATTTAGCTTGCGATCTGAAATCTAATTAACCACATTGTTTGTGATTTATAAATCAATCTTTATGATTATTATATGTTTGTTTCAGCTAGCCATAGCTAACCCTAGGTGGCAAGTAATTCAAAAGCTAAGAGTAGCTAACTTTGTGGACAAAATTGGAGGAAGGGTTTTTCTATCTGTAGGAGAAGCTGTAGAACTATGTATTGGTGCCAAAATGGGAATTGTTTAATTAATTAACTGCAAATGAGGTTTCTCCTTAGATTAGTTTCTACTGAAATTCCTCAATTTTCCAATTCTTACCCAAAACCCAACATGGGAAAACTATGTTTGCTTACTACTGATGGTTATTATGCCAAACAAAAACAATAACCTGTCACGTTTTCAACTGTTTATTGATCATGAGAAGACAATAAATAAAATTAAAATTGAGACTCCAAAATTGTTTTATTATTGACTTTTTAAGCCAAAGTGAAACTATACCCAAGGAATATATCTATATTTATACTATATATAAAGCCAAAACATGAAATAACTACCATAATTGTGTAATTTCTATTTTCCTATTTTGCCTTTAATTTTTTAATTTCTACAACAACAAAAACCATATAATCATAAGCAACTACCATTAGCATATTAACCACTTATCCCACTTTAAATTGAATTATAATAAATACATTTTTTAACATAAAGTACTCTTAATACCAAAACATTCTAATTGTATAAAATAAAATATATAAAAATTGAATACTTAATCTAATAAAATAAGAATGTGGATCAGCGGACACAACTATTAACACACTAGTTAGAATAAGAGGAAAAGACCCTTACAAATTACTGCATTTATATTTTGACAGACCAAACCTATTTCTATTAAACCTATTTCTATTGTAATATTCACACCACAATCATAATATTAAATTAACATCAATGCAATTTGCAAGTAGAACCATCCAAAGCCATTAACATTTTCTCGTATAATTAAAACTCAAACCTCATTGTTGTTTCGAATTAAAAAAAATTAAAAACTAAACACGCAACAAAGCGTGCAAAAAGCAACATCAACTCAAAATAGAATAGAAGAAACTATTCATGAAACTCAATGGGTCATATTTTTATGACCAAACTCAATTGTTTAATGAAAAGAGTATCAAAATCCACTAATTAGTGTAATCCATGTGCACCATACATCTATGACTTACATGTCATTAACTTGTCTGGCTCTCTTCCATTCTTTGTGGGTGTCTTAATTCAAATCAAAGTGTTTTTCAAAAACTTGTCTAGATTCAATGTATACATATGCTCTATGTTGGTGCGTATTATTACTTAATTTGTGGACCTAAGAGGCTAAGACTAGGTCCTATTATTAGTTCATTGATAATTAGTACTTTTACATGGTTGTTCTAGTCTTATATTAGATGCTAGTGATGAATGTCATTGACTAAGTTAAGTTGTCTACTCAGTTTTTGCAAAATCTTTTTGTGGTATGGAACATCAATTTCCCTTTTATAATGTGGTGCTTTCATTCTTAATTGCAAGTACCTACATTTCACAACATTATTGGACATTACAGTATCAATTTTCACCAACTTAACTAATGCATGTCTGAAAGCAAACAAGTTATGATGAAGGTGAGAATAGGGCATAGAGAAGAACAGTTAAGAAAGATTCTATTTGTAAATTAAACATTAATATTGGAACATTGCTATAAAATTAGGCTCGGACTGGCCTACTTGTCTAAGAATTGGGCATCTCATCACCTAATTCGACCCTACTTGTTTAAGCATAAAACTTGAGACTTAAAGAGTCTAATATCTAATGTTGACATTTGGACACCTTAGGTCATATGGGAATAAATTGTACCTAGTATAAATTGAAACCATGCTACAACATTAAGATTCAGTGCCTTTTTCATCACTAAATCTAAGTTTGATCAGCTTGACAAACCTAGCGAAAGTGTTAATATATATGGGATCTATGATTCTCATCCATCGTGATTTCATCTTCCTCTGTCTCGTTTTGTCTTTTAGTTTCTATAAGAATAATAATAATAAAGATAAAATCATAATTTCAAGTATTTACTTCTAAAATATATCATGATCCCGAACTACTCAATTTACCAATTTTTCAAAGATCTTAATTTCCAGTTTTAAATAATTACACACCTCTTCATGCGGCAAACTTTTGAAATTGAAAAGTGTGAGGAATTGATGTGGGAAGCAAGTTGTAGTAGTGACTTGAATAGGGTTTGAGATATACAAATTGGAAATAGTATACTTATTCTACTATAGCACATGAATAAAAAAATTGGGTTATTGCTAATCGACAATAGGAGTACAAATATTATTTCAGTGTTATAAGATTGTTATATTCACAAGGACTTGTTAAATATATGGGGGAAGCAACTGCAAGCTTTGTGACATAGAATCAAAAACTTTCCAACATTTATTCTCAACATGCAGATTACCGTACGTCTTTGGCAGTTGATATATAATTGGTTGGGGTTGGACATCACTCTTCCACACAATATGAGAGGACATTTCATAATGCACATGGTCTGCCTATCAACAAAAAGAGTAGGAAATTCTGGAACATCATCTCACTATCTACAATATGGTCCATTTGGCTAGCTAGCAAAGAATGACATCATATTCAACTCCAAGAAAGCCACTATTCAACAAATCATGGAGACAATGAAGGTAAAATCATGGCTCTGGATCCAGAGAAAAAACAAATGCACATTTATGTTATTTTCTAAGTGGAACTGTAATCCATGTGGATGTTTAATTTTTCACTGTTCATAAGTTTCTTATTGTAATTATGTGATTATTAAACCTTCCTTGTAAGTTATGTACCATTGGTACTCCTCTATTGATACATTTTTTCTTATAAAAAAAGATATTAGTCTTTCAACCAAAAAAAATATTATTTTAAGTTATGATTGTTTGATTGGTGATACAGTAAATCCAAATTGTAATATAATGATAAAAGGAGCTGCGATTGAACTTCACATTTACTATATATCTGTACACACCTGATTCTTAAAGCAAACTCATTTGGTAATGATTATTCTATACAATGACTTCAAGATTACCAAAAGGTAACGTCTTAGTCAACTTAGCAACTTGTGCAAGAAAGTCATATGTCTAGCAACTTCAATTCACAAAAGAATAAGAAATATGACTTGCAAAATCATATCTTTATGTCTAGTAGTTCATGCATGCAAGTTGAGTTAAAATGCAATACCTCAAATGTACTAGTCGCAAATGTCTTGGTCTATATATACTAACACTTTATCAAAAACAGATCTATGTCTAGTAACTACAATTATAAATTTAGTTTTATGAACTTTCAGATATATCATTGTCTAATAACACATACTACTCAGTTCGAGAGTTATAAAATCACAATATTAGTTATATATCTAGATATCAAAAAAGTGAAATGCATGTAATGACAAATAATACAAGTTTATGTCTAGTCAATGCACTATCTATTTATTTATTTATTTATAAGTCTTCATAATGCATGTAAGTTCAGAATAATGCAAGTAAGAAACTAAGCAAATTATTCAATAATCATTCAATAAGATGATCAAACTTAAAGCAAAGATAAAGTAAATATAAAACTAATTATGGTGGATGTTGTGGTGTGTAGTGATGTGGTATGTGGTTAATGAGAAATTGTTGTTACCGTAACTTGCAGTAATTCTCAATGACATGAAATAATACTTACTGACTAAGTCACGACCAATGAAAAATTGTTGTTACCGTGACTTGGCTTTTAATGGATAAGATTGTAGTTTTTTGAAAATTATGGAATTGATTAAGCTTAGGTCTTGTCCGTGGTTTTCTACTGGAGTAGGAAATAAGAATGTAATTTTGCTAGGATTAGTTTTCTTACATATTAACAGTTAGTTGATTTATTTTTTGATTGTTTTGAGTTAGCAACCCTTGTATTATCTTAATCTTAATGCAATTTTCTGATCTTTTACTGAACAAAAAAAAAGTTACATACAATTGAGTTTCTTAAACATGAAATAACGGGTAGATCAATTTATAATAGTGAATTTACACTTACTCTCATGGCACAGACAGAAATATATTTTTTTAATGAAAAATAGTACCATCCACTTGAAATGTGGTATAACTGAAAAAATGACTCAGTGATTCCATCATTCCCAATATTATACATGATGTAAGTGTGTATGTCAATTATTATAATTTTTTATTTGTTCTTTTTACAATCTCAAATTCCCAATATACCCTTTTTGTTGCACTATATTAAGGTCCTTTCTAATGTTAAGTCCTTCAACTTCATAGCCAGCACTTCACAGGTAAGTAACTTTCATGAGAGTATAGTGAGATTTCAAGAGAAGTTCTCCCAAACACTTCATTATGGCTTCTTCAAGAGACATGGAAACTTGCAAATCTGAGCATATGCAAGTAGACATTGATCAGAAGAACTCATTCCAGGACAAAATTGTGAGGTCTCAGTGGGTACTAAATGCTCCTGAGCCCCCAAGTCCTTTACATGTTGTTGCAGATTCTGTGAAAAAAACTATCTCTAGGGTTAGAAAAAGGTTTTCCTCTATGGCAGATCAATCTTGCACCACACTTCTGCTTTCAGTTTTGCAAGGAATTTTTCCTATTCTTGGTTGGGGCAGAAGTTACACTGTAGCTAAATTCAGGAAAGATTTCCTTGCTGGACTTACTATTGCAAGTCTTTGTATTCCTCAGGTAACTAATTCTAATAGTATAGTTATGTTATATGCCTCATATATGTTGTGTATGATCCTATCTGTAACAGTTCAGTCCTGACATGCGATCCCTCCCTCTCTCGAGCGCATGATGGCTTAATGGTAGCGACTCATAATAATAGTGACTATTTATCCCTGAGGTTACATGTTCGAGTCGCGAGATGCTCCCCTTTCTGGGAAATAAAATAAAATACTACAGGGATATTTAAGAGGTAGGATAATACGCTCAATGTATTAATGGGCCCAAGAGAAGGATGAGTCACATGTCATGACTGAGGTATTACACTATCTAATGTATGTGAAAAATAATCATGTTGTAATTAAGCTATCACTTAATACCAACATTGGATTAAGTGCTTTGCTTTGTTAAAAGTGTTTTAAGATAAGAAAAGTATTTAACACTAACACTATGAGTATTTTTTGTTTCATGATCAATTTCAATGTAGAGCATTGGATATGCAACCTTAGCACACCTTGATCCTGAATATGGCCTTTGTAAGTTACCCTCTCTTATTTCATCATACTTCACTATTATTATTTGAAGTTTTAAGGCTATATTAAATTGAGTAGTTGAAATTGGTTAATGAATTTGTATAAAACCTGGTATTATTATTAGATACAAGTGTTGTGCCACCACTTATCTATGCTGTAATGGGAACTTCAAGAGAGATAGCAATTGGTCCTGTAGCAGTTGTTTCATTGCTTTTATCATCAATGGTTCAGAAATTAGTAGACCCTACCACTAATCCACTGGCTTATACAAAGCTCATTTTGCTTGCTACTCTATTTGCTGGCATCTTTCAAACTGCATTTGGATTCTTCAGGTCTAACTTATTTATATTTTTTTTATAACCAAATTCTCCTTTCATTATTTTATTCCCCACAAAGGGGAGTCTTCCGCGACTCGAACCCATGACCTCAGGAACAAATAATCACTATTACCATGAGTCGCTACCATTAAATTCTTATATGGATTATTTTTTTGACTATTTTGAACTTTCCAAATAACAGGTTGGGTTTCCTTGTGGATTTCCTATCCCATGCTGCTATAGTTGGATTTGTGGCTGGAGCAGCCATTGTGATTGGCCTTCAACAATTGAAAGGATTGTTAGGAATCACTCATTTTACAACCAAAACTGACATAATCTCTGTCATGAAGGCTGTCTGGGAATCATTTCATGATCCTGTATGTACTTTCTATTTTTGAATACTTATAGTTACACATTATTTATTCATCTACTTCATTTATATTTCTATCATATATTTTTTCAACTCTTATTTTCCTATAAGTTTGGAGCTGATGGGAATTTAAGTCAGCACATTTATTATCATAACAATAAGTTATTGATATTCTTAAGCATAACTTTTAAATTGAAAACTATATAGCACATATATATACCTATGCATTCATTTATTAAAAAAGTTGTATTTTTTTTTAAAAAAAAAATCTCCTCATAAACAATTTCATCATTTTTTTATAAAGAAAAATTGTATTAAAACGAGCATACCATCTTAATGTTATCATGCATGTGTGCTTAATTACAGTGGAATCCTCGTAATTTTATCCTCGGATGCTCCTTCTTGGTGTTCATACTAACAACTAGAATTCTGGTGAGTGATACAACTGAACCAATTAAAAGTGTTTTTTGCATTAATTTGCAATAACTTATAGTTTGAATTTATTTCCTTAAAATTGATGTACAATTTAGGGTAAGAAGAAGAAGAAGCTGTTCTGGTTGGCATCAATCTCTCCACTTGTATCTATTATAGTGTCAACTCTAGTTGTTTATCTGACCCAAGCTGATAAAGATGGAGTTAAAATTGTGAAACATGTCAAAGGAGGATTAAATCCAAGCTCTATTCATCAGTTAGATTTCAACAATCCCTATGTTGGAGAAGTTGCCAAAATTGGACTAGTGGTTGCTATTGTTGCCCTCACTGTGAGTATATATAATAGCCAATTATATAAGCAAACCCTATAGGTTTAATATTAATGTTTATGATAACAAATTAACAATAAAGCATGGAAATGAAGTTCCAGTTACTACATTCAACTTAATATACAACTTGGTGTCTTTTCCATAACAGGAATCAGTTTCTGTTGGACGATCATTTGCATCAATAAAAGGATACCAACTTGAAGGGAACAGGGAAATGGTGTCAATAGGTTTAACCAATATCATTGGATCTTTCACATCCTGCTATGTTGCTACTGGTATACTAAATTATTTTATCAAAGTATACATATACCTAATTCTAAATTAATAGTATATTCTGAAAAGGGACAAAATTATAGGACATATAAGATTACTTATACATAATTATTTTTCTAAGTGCTGCTTTTGGAAACCACAACACAACAATATACCAAACTAATATTTTTTTATTCCAGTAACATTAAACTAATTAATTGGTCCATGACATAGTACTGTTCTTTACATCTTCATATTGGAAAAGAAAAATAAGTTAATGCATACTTTTTATATGGTCAGACAGAATGATTTTTATTTGACCAATGAAGTGTAGGTCAGATAGCTTTTCCTAATCCATTAAGTTTGATTCCAATTCCTTTTGGTGGAACCATTTTTATCTGACATCAATGAAGGTGCTTTGGGAAAGTGACACCAGTATAGTATCCTCCATTTCCCAAATTATGCTTCAAAATATTTTTATAATAAGTCTTACAAATTATGTTTATTTATTGCTTAGCATTTTTAGATTTGTTGGATTAGACTGCGACCTTGGAAGAGTAGAGAGCCACAAATGAGACGATATCTCTTGAACCAAAATCTTAACGTATTAGTTTCACGTGTCTTTTCTACTTATAATTTTTTTTACTTCTCCTCTCATATCTAATGTGTGATATCACACTTGAATAAACTCAACAATAATTATTGAGAACAAGTGAGCAATCAAATAGTAAAAGAGAAGATAAGAGAATAACAAGAATTTGTTAACGATGTTCGCCTAATTGTACTTATGTCCCCCAAGAGCGTTGAGAGACTACCACTATGTATTAGATAATAAAGATTTGTGTTTAGCTATTGTTTTCCTTGTTACATTAGGTTTACATAACATAAATATATATCCTTCTACCAAATCTTTTACATCATGTCAAACCTATAACTTGTATTGTTGTTATGATGAGAAAATGTCTGGTACATTGAATATAATCTATTGCCCAACAATATTATATATAAATTCATTTAAAAACAAAAGAATATCATATATAAAGATTCATTTAAATTCTTGTCTTTTTATAATATATGAAACAGTGGATAATTTTGTTGCAGGTTCATTCTCCCGCACTGCAGTTAATTATGCAGCTGGTTGTGAAACTTTAGTATCAAACATTGTGATGGCCATCACAGTTCTAATATCACTGCAGTTTTTGACAAAGCTCTTGTATTATACTCCAACTGCAATTATTGCTTCAATAATCCTCTCTGCTCTCCCAGGACTCATAGATATCAATGAAGCTTACAAAATTTGGAAGGTTGATAAGCTTGACTTTCTAGCTTGCTTTGGAGCCTTCTTTGGTGTACTCTTTGCATCTGTTGAGATTGGTCTAATTGTGGCTGTAAGCATTTTCTAAATTTCTTCTAACTTCTTGTAAATGTGTTATATATTTATGATTATGGTTGTTGAACCAAAACCTTAAAGCTTTAGTTCCATAACCTTTTTCGACTTAATTATAAATTATTTCATTCATCCCCTCACTTCTATAAGAAGGCTCCCTCTAAAATCTACCATGTCTCAGCCAAACCATTGGGAGTTGAGAGCTACAAGTGAGACAACACGTCTTGAACCAAAACCTTAAGGCTTTAGTTCTATAAGTCTTTTCCACTTATAAACTCTTTCACTTCTCCATTCATATCCAATGTGGAACTTCAAACTTTAATAAATCCAACAATAGTTGCATTTGAACCATTATGGTCTGATATAACTAATCTTGTTTAATGTATTCCATAATTGCAACATCGGATATTATTCTGGTGACTGTTGTAACTGAGATGTTGCGACTTGCTAACCATATGATTCTTGTAGAATGGTTATGATTAAATTATATATGCTTTATTTTATTTTTAAAAAAAACCTCTCATTTTTTATTTTCTACCAGAATCTATATGCCCCATTTTCACTCACTAGATAAATGACAGTTTTATATTCCTAGTTGTGAAAGTACAAAACTTTTGGTTTACTATTGAACACTAGAACAGTTATGAAAGGCATTACAATTTCAATAGTTTTTCAACCATTTTTGTGAATGGGACAACACAGCAAGAGATATGTATTATTTTGAACCTAGTTCTGCTATTTTTTAGGTATGTTTTCTTTAGCCAAAATTAGAAATGAACAGTTCAAAATGATGGTGATAATGGAATGGTCCTAACTTTTCCGTTATTCTACTGGACCAACATATTTTGCACTAAGTGTGATGCAAAATGGATATGCATCGTTGAAAAATTTCACTGTCTCTAGTTGGGATGCATTTATATATCTTGAAAACTAAAGCCACCTAATAAATCCTGTCTGAAGTGATGTACCTAGCTAGGGTTGCAATCATTTGATTGGGATATATAAAAAGTTTTCAACAGATCACTAACAACACTTTAGGGTATGACAGATCCAAGTGCTTCTGTATACTGCAAAGGGTAGTTTTCGACAAATCACTGAGTGGTGACCCTACAATAATATTTGGGAATGTGTTTTAAATTGTTGTTGCGATTTCCACCAAAATCATGGTTATCGTTGCTGTAATTATGGTTATTGTGATATTGATTGCCGCTATTACAATATGATTTTCTTATTAAAAAATATATTTTATTCTAATACAGTTCGAATGTAGTTTGACACACATGATGTGATTATAGTATAGTATGATCCTGATACCGTTCAAAAGTCTAACACACTATAAATCGTGTCACATCATGTGTTTGCAACAATCACCACAATCGTAATATTATAATCACATCATGTGTTGCGATTGACAGTTGAAAACAATATAATGATCATTTATTATAATTTGGACAATTTTTTGAGGTTAAGATCAATTATTGTAACATGAACCTACCTGGATAGGGTGTGTAAAAATGTTGAATAATCGGTATAGCTTTTGGGGTAATTTAATACTATGCCTAATTATTCTATAACATTTTCTAGAACAAGCATGCACATAATAGTAACAAAAATTAAAATGTGGGTAATCTTTATTTGCAGGTGACAATATCATTTGCAAAGATTGTTATAATTTCAATTCGACCTGGAATAGAAACTCTTGGAAAACTTCCTGGAACTGATTTGTTCTGCGATGTGTATCAATATCCTATGGCTGCTCAAATTCCAGGGGTTGTTATAATTCGTATCAAATCTGCATTACTTTGCTTTGCCAACGCCAATTTCGTTAGAGAAAGGTACAAAATTTTGGGAACAATAATGTTATTTATTTCAGTTTTTTAAATTATTATTCACATCTTAGTTTATTTACATTTATGCTCTACTTTGATCTCACAAGCAAATGTACCCACCTACTCAAGTAGTAAATCTAAAAAACGAAATAATTAAGATATATAGTAAGTTTTAGTCATCAATTTTAGGAAAAACATATTTTACATCTTAGTTATCAATTCTAGGAAAACTTAATGGTTCAAATATACTCATTAATTCAAACCATTTGATTTCCATAGAATAAATGACTAAGATATAGAATAAGTGGATCAAGAAGTAATTAAGTGGGTGTATCAAGAAGTAAATGTGAAAACATGCATAACCTAATCTTCATTTATTTATTTTTTATTTGAAGGATTGTGAAATGGGTGACTCAGGAAGAATCAAAGGGTGACATGAAACATTCAAGAAGCACGATCAACCTCATAATCATTGATACCTCCAGTAACTTTTTCTGGCTCTCTTATCAACTGGATGAATCTTAAAATGTTTCTATAAAAAAAAGGAAAAAGAAAGAAAGAACTTAATTAACAGAATTAAAAAAAATGAAATAAGTATATATGAAGAAATGTTTTCTCTCTTTCTCTCTTTTGTTTACTGAATAGGAATGAATAAAATCATATCAATGTCCTTGCCCATAATATATATCTTAATTAATTAACATATGTAGCAGTAGAAACTTGATTTTTTTTTAGCATGTTGGTGAAATAGTTGTGTGTTTAAAAATTATATTTTACTATTTCACATTTTGTGTTTGCTTCTATTGATTAACAATGGCATTATATTATGATAGATTTGGTGAATATTGACACATCTGGAATTGCTTCTCTAGAGGAACTTCACAAGAGTTTGTCTTCACATGGGAAGCAGGTAATTATTAACTTCATTTTGTTTTAGCTAGGTGTACAAAAGGTTGATTATATGTTGCACTTTTAAATTGAAAATGATAAAAGTAAAGTAATTATATCCTTAAATTTATAGGTAGTTTAGGAATAGGATGATATATAAATACACTATTAATAACTTTTTGTTAGTTTCAAGAAGTAGTATATATAACCATGTACTTGGGTGTATAATGAAATTGTTCATTAAAGTTTATTTGTATCTACATTTTTCTAGAGAAAAAAATTATATTGGATAAAAAGAAAGCTAGAGAAAAATCCAAATGGGTATATCAATATTCGTATCATTGATCATGTGGTAGGTGGTTCAATTAGTAAGGAGTTAGGAATATGCAAAAAAGAGTAAAAAGACTCTATCTAAGCACACAAATATTTGGCATATACTTGAAATTTTTTCTTTTCCCACCTTTTATCATATCATTTTGTATACCTAAACCCTAATAATATTTCATCATCTATTCATTGTTTCTTTCAAATCAAAATTTAATGATTATAAAATAGAAAGACAAAATTTTGTACACAAAAAATAGATATAAAAAACCGTGATTATATTCTTTGTCCTTGTTTTCACCTCCTTGAAGGGTCTAATGAATAAATTTTTTATATAACCAATATTATATTTTACCCTATTAATAAGAAACTAATCTTTTTTGGAGTGTGTACTGTTCTAACAAGTGTTGTTACCAAAAATTGAATTCTTTATCTTTTAATCTATATGGGGATCTAGTGAGGTTTTACATATACACCACTAGACAAATGTTTTGTAGGGACAATTAAACTATTTTCATGATGTATTAATAAATTAAAAACACGTGAATTTATTTAAAATCAACAATTTGAATTCTATTGGAATAATTCATTGGTTTTCTTAATTAGTGCCTTAAGGGTATCATATTTCAGAATTCAACTTTGTATTAAAAACTATATAACTTTAAAATTTTCAAATACATCATTTTTTCAATATAAAAATTATATTTTTAGAATCTTTAAATATCATATTCAAAACATGTTTATGTTTTTATCCTTAATAAGAATCTATTGACTTATTTTTATTATTTCCTCAGTTGGCCATTGCAAACCCTAGATGGCAAGTGATTCACAAGCTAAAAGTCTCAAACTTTATCACCAAAATCAGTGACAGGGTCTTTCTAACTGTTGAAGAAGCTATTGGCTACAAGACTGAGTGCTAATAAGTTGGATTTCTACTATATAGGATAAATGTGTGTGATATAAATAAATAAAAACTATATAATATCTATTTGTCTTGTTAAAAAAAATGTAATGGTTATGTTACTTGTGAAGTTGGCTTCTATATCTATATCTTGAATTTCCAATCCCATGGTATTTTATGTACAAATTAATGTTAATGGGACATTAGAATAATAAGTCCTTATTACCTTGTAATTCTGGTTGGAAATTAATGTGTTGTGAGTTTCTTATTTGTATCAATGTATGTCACAAGAAAATAACTATATTTGATATTGTAGCTAGCATGTGTACATGCATTAGGTGGAAAGTACTTATGTTAGTGTTGAGGAATGATATTTAAAGCTAATGAATAATCAAACTTTTATTAACATGAATAGTTTAGATGTAGTGGCCATGATTATTAGTAATTTAATGTTATTTTGAAATATAATTGAAGTTTATATGCATAATGTTCTCAACAATTACGTCTAGATTCATATAGAATCACTATGTCAAATACATCAAATAACCGCGTTCATTTTGGGCCTATAATAGTGCTTTCATGCACTGTTTGTTTGATCGCAATAGTATATATTATATATTAAGAGTGTTGTCTTATAATTCTATATAACGACGCCATTTATAAGGAGCGCAGTTAAATTAATTTTTTGAAGCTACTAATTAAACAACTTGGGACTCCATTAACAATCAGAAATTATAGACATTGGACAAAGTTGCACGCCTTCACAGTACTCTTACTTTAATTTGTAATTTCACTTGTTTAAAATCTTGTCTAGGTTCATTATTTAAGCTTTTTTTTAACTTTTCTTTCTTTATGAATATTTTTTGTTTGTTCAGAAATCACATATAGTGCTCTTTTCTGTTTATAATGGCTTATGAAAGTGGTGTGGCCTTTCTTGGCCATTACATGAATAAAAGTGGTAATGAGTACCAAAGAAACCTAACACATTAGATATAGTGATAGTGAAAGTTTCTAGTTAATTATTGTTTATTTTATAGTACAAATATATTTGACAACTTATAAACTCTGGATATTTTTGTAGAAAAGAAATGTAAAAGAACTTTTACATTTAAATGTTAAAGTTAAATTATTTTTTATTTAAATGTTAATTCTCATTTTACTTTTAATTTCAAGTTTATTTTTCTTCTCATTTATTTTTTCACCAAAATTCATATTAAAAAATGTGTTGTGTTATCTGTCATATTGTTTTTAAATATTGATATTGGTTTTTTATTGTCTTGTATTTAAAAAAATTAGCCTTTGTAATAAAGTAATAAAAAATTTAAAATGTATAGTAAAAGATATATGATGATAAATATTAAAAAAAAAATTAAAATACAAAATAATCATCACTAGAAAATAACTTCATACTATTTTCTGTAATTTACTCTGTAAAAAAATAATCTTTTAAACTTACACAAACTAAATAGATTAACATTTATATTCAGTTTTTAACTAAAGTACATAAACATACTATAATTTTATCAAATTATAATCTCTCAATTTATAAATTAAAACTAAAAATGATACATAATTTATAACTTCCTCAAGTACAAGAATCAATAATAAAACAATGGTCATGTGATTAAAACATGAAACGCAAAATATATAAAAAGTATCATTAAAAAAATTCATTATTTTATGCCCTCTTAGCCTATAGAGTATAGCCCATCAATTTGGCTTCCACAGGCACAAGAAATAACACATTCTTTGTGGGCTAGGGTAAAGGAGAAAACTTAAGTACAATTCCTTAGGTACAAATGGTGATTGTAGTATACTAAAAGGTGATACATGTTCACTCACCACCTAAACTTTGAAGAGAGATTCTTAATTGCAAAAAAAAAGACTTAATGATATAAATGAACATGTGTCACATTTTAATAGGCTACAAGCATCATTTGTACCTAAGGAATTGTACCTAACTTTTGTCATAAATGATATTCATACACACAATTATACATCTACAGTTTTTACTATTTTTTTTGTACTACCAAGAAATCTTTTCACTCATTGGATAAGGAATTAATCACTTTCAAAATATATGACTATCTCTTTCAACAAGTGTCGCTATTAAAAATCAATAATTGCGGATCTAGCGGATCCTTATACCACTAGATCAATATCTTATTGATACAGTTTTTACTACCCACACCTTATTTCTTGCATTACTATACTTTGATTCTATCACCTACTTAAATGAGAGTGGTGTAAACTACAAAATAACGTGTATGAACTATTTTCCTTGTCATACACTTGGAAGAAGAAAATGAAGCATTTTGATAACTAGATCAGATAAGATAATCAACAAAACATGCATGGAAACCAAATTAAATTTATTTTAAGTATGATATATAGGAATTTTTTGTTCTACATTAAATATACAAATCTTATAAATATCTTATATCCATAAAAAATTATATAAAAAATAATCGAAATTCTAAATCCACATATAAATCACAAGGCATTTCAATTTTTTGGTAACACATGACACTATACCATTATTATTTCATTTTGAATGTGCATAAAAGGTGTAAAATCCCCAAATACATAAAACATACTACTTTTCTTTAAATTGACAAGTACAATATGTTTTTGATATATATAAGAAAACAGAAACAGGCCTAATCTTCATGACCATAGTGGTGATACTAGGAAATGAAGGACCAAGTCACAAAAGAATAATATGTCAAAATAATTTGTTTGAGACTATAGATGAAAGATAAATAATTGCTGCTATATACACTCCATGATAAATAATTCAAGATTTAAACCTCAAAAAATAACTTCCATACCCTATAGTTAAAGGGGTATCACTTGTTAGACCACTGAAATTCTATTTCTAAATTCCTTGATGGGCCACTTTTGCTTTCTGGTAACAGTGTATACTCTCCAGATACTGCTCCCAGCATTACCACCCTATCAATCTGGATTGTAACTTTTCCAAATGAACTCTGTCATCATATAAAATATATATAGAGAGGTTATAATTAAGTTGGAAGTGTAAAAGCCAAATAACTTGAGATAAATAGAGTGAAATAAGTGCATTTATTAGTTTTATGTTTTTTACCTTTCCCATTTTGCTCTTATTTTTGCAAGAAATATGAAGCTTTTGGCCTTTTGGAGGACTCTCAAAGGACCATGAAAAGCTCTCATCCCAATCTGGATTAGGGCCAGTTGAGACCACCTGATCAACACATTCATTCTCATGGTCATTAGTATATTCACTTTCCCATGAGCAATAAAACAGATAATAATAAAGTTTTATATCGATTCAGCAGAAAAATTGATGTTAATTTATATATAATACACTCCGCTTGCAGGCTAAGACTGCATACATCTACCCTATCCAGATTCATTAGGTGTGAGCCTCGCGGACTGGGCCGCTCATGTTATATATAACGCACTTACATAAGCATGCTGGAAATCCTTGTCCCCTACATCTTAAAATTAAAAATAGTGAAGAAATTGAAGTGCCAGTAGCACTAAAATGCCCAAGAGGGAAGGAAGTGGGATGAACTTGGCAACCATCTACTTCCATATCAATAAAGTAGCAAATCACCATTTAAGCCAAAGCTATCATAGAGAAATAATTTATTCGGGTAAATCTAGAGTCTGAACTCTACATATGGCAACATAACCACAGCAGAATATGTAAATGGTAATCTGGAAACTTTTTCTATGAAGCAGCTTTAAAAATGCTTATCCTAACTTAGAATTTGTGCATGATTGACATGGAGAGACATTCATCTATGTTTGGATGGATTGAACAGTGGAAAAGGAATGGAAGAGGATAAAATAATGTTCCATTGTTTGAGAGTTTCTTTAGCAATGTCACCTAATCCTAGTGCATATGAGGAGATCACAAGAAATTATGAAATTATTTATACAAAATATACCTTGGTTTGCCTTGGAGGAGTGTTGCCAAGTGTAAGTTTACAATAAACACTTGGGTTACCAACAGACTGCTTCATATTATTACCCCGCTTGATGATCACGACCAACGTCCCTGGCAAACACTGCAATAAGAATTCTGCCTTCTCCTGAAACCGAGGTGGTCCGGACTGGATTAAGTACTGCAGCAAAGGGATAGCATCTGCAGCTGCTATGGACTGGGCTCTTGAAACTTCTGCTGGGCATGCTGACCAAGCTTGCCTGAGCAGAAAAAGTGCATCCAATGCAGCTTCTTGAGAAGCCTCTGAGCCTGTCTTTAAGGATGTAACCAGATGTGGAATGCTAAGAGTTGCTGGTTCGGTTGCTCTCAGTCGTGGGAAGTTGCTAAATAGAGAATTTAAGGCTTTCAGATACTCATCATTCACAGTTCCAGTAGCCCATAAATCTTTTTCGATAGCAGCTGCAAGACCATAGGAACTTTGTTAGACAATGTTTACCCACCGGAGAGAGAGAAAGAGACAGAGTTCCTTTTGACATGGTGAAGCAACTTAAAGTGTTAAGCAGATAGAATCGTCATTGCTCCTCAATTAACTGAATAGTTAACAGAAGACTAGGTGCTTTTTTTTTACACAAGAGGTTATATAGAATGAATAGAGTCAAGATGTTCAACTTATGAAGCAATTATGTGAAGTACACAAGACACAAGTTTTACTACTCCGTCCTTTCCCAAAATTTAAGTTTTCATGACCATTCAGTAACAAGGAAAAATTGGTTCTGCTGTCAACCAAAATATTGTTAACTTCTTCATGTGTAACATTATTGGCCTTCTATGGAGAAGTACTTCAAAAATCAAGTTATGCTCAGCTTATAATGTAAAGACAATGCATTTACTGTGGTTTGTCAATTAACTAGTGCAAGGATAACAAAAAATCTGCATCAGAAGAAGCCACATAAAAGTAACAAATGCAGTTGTTCAGAATGAAAATAACACACATGATACACAGAGAACTCACCAGTTATCGTCCTGACTGTTTCACTGGAGGCATACTCTTGAATAGTGTGATTTGAAAAGAGAAGTTTAATAAACATTGCAGCCTGAACTGATGTTTCAGGATGACTTGAACCTATCAGATCCAATATGACCTGAACACCACCGGCCTCTGCAACAGCTCTTTTATTTGATCGACTGTACATCACAAGGTTTTGCAAAGCACATATGGCTACAACTTTCATTTCCTCGGTTGGTTGGTCCTCAAGCACATTTACTAAAGCACGACAAGCTGAAACTGCATCAGGTGTTCGAGCAAGTCCCTCATTCTGGAATAGATCACCAAGAGCCAAAGTTGCCAACAACCTTGCCTGCTGTGCTTGGGTTTGTGGATCCAAGAGGTACTGGGATAATGGTAAGATAGCTGATTTGGTAACTTTTGTTTCTCTGATCTTTACATTGTTCAGCAATACTTCTAAGAGTCTTGCAGCAGTTTCCTCACACTGATGAGATCTTAGGAGTTCCAAGAGAGCCTCTATGGCACCACTTTCAGCCATTGCTTCTGCACTAGTTCCATCATCACTTTCCAATACAAGAAGAGCATTCAACGCACCAACAACTGTGCCCTCTAAGCCAGACCGAAGCAGCCTTACCAAAACAGCAACAGGAACTTCCAAGTAGAATTCAGAACTAAATTGAAGAATACTTGCCAAAATAGAGGCAGCAGACTCCCATACAGCATGAGGAAGGGAAGGATCTTCTTGCAATATCACTTTGGAAATTTCAAAAACACCACCCTCTTTTGCAATTTCATTTGGCCATATCAGTGCAATACCAACCAGAGCCTTTACAGCTCTCTGCTGCAATATATGTATACCAGAACCAAGAGCTCGTACAAGAGGGCCAATTACTTGCTGTGCCACAGAATCTCTCTGAAGGTGTTCTTCTAAAAGAAGATGTGAGAGAAGCTCAGCAGCCAACTGTTGCACTGCTGATATTGGAGAATCAAGCAAGGGAACAAGTGGCTCGATAGCTTGGTGAGAAGTCAATGAATAATCAGCACGACACTGCGGATGCTCTAAGATATTAACCAAAACCTGCAATGCACTATGTTGTCCATCAGGCCCAAATTCATGTCTAGTCAGCAACAAGAGCAAGGGTTCAACCACTTTAGCAGCAGATGGTCCTTTAGCTATGTTAGCGTTATTGGTCAATATACGCAACAATTCGGCAAAAGCCGCACATAGGTAATCAGGTGCTTCATGTAGGATGTCAAGCATGCCTTCAATAACTCCAGCTCTCACCATTTCCATTTTACAAGCAGGTCTATCTTTTCCTAACTTGACCAGAGCTCTGGAAATAGCCTCATGAAGCACATAGTTCCTACCATACAGTAGGCCGACTAGAGGAATAACTGCACCATGAGCGGCAACTAACTCAGCCAGTTGCTCATCATCTACAAGCTTGTCCAAAGCCCGGACAACTGAATGTTGAGCAGGACTATACTCAGAAACAAGGAGAGAGACCAGAGGTTCAACACAGCGGGCAGCAGCCATCGTGGACCGAATCCTTGTATTTCCAAAAAGAACACAGCATAATTCAGCAGCATCCCCTTTGAGGTCCAGTGAGCAGTCTGATGAAAGTATCCTGCAAAGGACATCCACTGCATTCATCTCAACATCTGCAACAGCAAGTGCCCTTGAAGGGTTTTCACTCAGTAGCCTAACCAATGCAGCAATTGCAGCATGCTGCTCCCTCTCTAAACCAGTGTTAAGAATCTCCACCAAGGGTTGAACAGCCTGTCGAGCACTCTCTGCATTTCTAATATGATCAGCAGAGAATAAAGTTTCCAAGGCTTTTGCAGCACTATACCTTGAAGCTCTTCCTCCTAATCGTAGTACAGCCACAAGTTGAGGAACAGCCCCAAAAGCTGACTCATGTCTCCGTATCTCAGCACTGCTAAACAGAATTCCTAACAGATCTGTAGCAGCTTCTTCAGTTGCATCTTGTGGACCCAGCGAAAGATACTTAGTAAGTGCCTCTAAAGCTCCAGACTCTACCATTAGAATCGTATTTGGTGTACAGTCTCCAGCAAGCTGAGTCAAAATCCCAATTGTTAAAAATGGTGCTCCTGGGCGATCTGGAATTGGTTTGAGCAAATCAACTAGGGCAGGTATTGCCTTTCGAGAGGCGGCACCAACTCTTATGTCATCAACTCTAAACAACCTCTCAAGAGCAACTTGATCAGGATAGCGCACCAATGAAAATTCCTCCGACAATTGTAGAAGATCCAGTATATCAGAATCTGCACAGCCAAGCAAGGTGATAAGTCCACCTGCTGCCCCGGAATTTGCCACAGACAGAAGAGTTCCCCTACTGCCATTACAGACTAGGCTAGCAATTGCTTGTGCAGCAAAATATCTGTTGGCTGATTCCTCTGACTTTAATAAATTGGCAAGGGCTGGTATAGATTTCATGGTTGCATTTTCTCGTATGATATCTCTATCTTGAAATAATATTGCCAACAATAAAGCAGAAATCCACATGCTGCTATCTTCTTTATATTCGATCTGCATGGTCACCATAAGGGACCAAATATATGTTGATACACAGAAATAATGGTGATAATGTAATGTATGAACCAGTTCTCTAACTACAACATGTGTCAGTGAGGTAGGTCATTATGAAGGAACAAGATTCGAAGAATTGGGATGTTTTCATGCAAATATAATAATGTGTGAATCAGATAGGACTGTCTAGTTCTTTCGGAGACTGAAAACATAATGATAAAAGGCAATACCTGACTATATTGTGAGTAACTATTTGAAATCATATCGGTGAGAACCTCAATTGCACCAGCCTCCATTATTGCAATTCTACTTCTTTCATCATGACAAGCAAGAACAGACAGTAACCACGTAGCTAAGTGGGCACCAGATATAATGGCGGTGCCAGTGTTGGATTCACCACCATTGGCTTCTTCTTTTGTAAGCCTGTAAATGCTGATGACTTCCTTGTTGTCATCATCTTGATTACCCAAACAACGCTGTGAATAAATAAGCATATCAACAAGAGACTGAACAAGATCTGCAGACAAATTTGACAAATTGAGATCTTCCACCAGTCTCTGGTGATTTACTTTCGCAGCACAAATAAGAACGGCAGCGCCCCCGGTTTTGACCTTTGCATTTGAAGAAGTGGAACTGACTATCCTCTTAGCTATTGAAGATATACATCCAGAGGCAGTAACAACAGTGTCTCCTAAGACAACAGGCTGACCCTTGCATAATCGAGATAATATCTCAATAGCTTTATCCTGCAACATCGGTGTTGAATCAGCAATAGACAGGACTATTGGGCTTATGCTTTTAGGGAATTCAGCTAAAACTGCCCATGCAGGTTTACTATGTGCATCGGTCACTTCCGACCTGGACAAAATGGCAAGTGCTTCTAGAGCCTCGGACGTGGCAACAGATTCATTAATAGCAGAGTCTAAGAAAGAAACTAGTGCCAGAACAGTGCCAGCACGATTGACACAGTCAATTACAGCAAAACCAACTTCTCTAGAATGTAAGAGTCGAGCAATTGCTGCTGCAGCATGTGTTTTTCCAGAAATTGTGCCTTCGCGTAATACTCTGGTAGCAGGCAAGATAACTTCTTTGGCAACAGCTTTTTCTGAAATTTCACTATCTAATATAAGATTTGCCAAAGCACATGTTGCCAGCTCTGCCACTTCCAAAACTGAAGAGTTAGCTAGTGCAACTAGGGGGGATAATGCATCTCTAGCAGTAGCAGCTACATCCCTGTTCTCTTTGATGGAAAGAAATATTGCAGCCAGGCAGCGTGATGACTCTGTTAAGATACTTTCAGACTCAACGCTAAGCAACTTCATGACTGACCAAAGCGTTTTAACAGCAATGCTGCTTTCGCGCACATCTTTCCTTGTTTCAAAAATTCCTGCCAGAGCTGATGCAGACTTTGCCTGAGTTTCTTCCTTGGTTGACCTCAATATTTTTATCATTGTATCAATTGCATCACTGGCAGCACTACCTTCACGTAGAATATCACCAAGAGGGACAACAGAAATCATACTTCTCAAAGCATCTAAAACATAAACCTTAGATTCAGGAAGATCACTGGTCAATAATGCTGTAAGCTGACTGATAGTTGCTGTATCAGATTTATGAATCAAGTGATTCAAGGTCTTTGCTGCAATCTCCTTCCCATTTGGGCTTCCATTCTTCAATAACCACAGCAATGCAGGAACAGCATCAGCACTTTCAACACAAGCACGTATATCCTCACTGTGATTGCATAGGTTCCTAAGGATTGTTGCAGAATCTTCCTTTGCTTTAACTGATCCTGACTCCAAGATTTGAACAAGTGGAGGTATACCGCCAGCAGCTGTAATGGCCCATTTGCTTTCGTCATTTTCATTAGATAGAAGGCAAAGGAGGGAAACAGCACATTCTTGTTGGTGCTCTGATGAAAGCCCCAGAAGAGATATGAGCAGCTGAACTCCTTCACGGCCTTGAAGTGTGCGCCATAGACTGCCTTCACCGTTGCACAGTGTCAAGAGAGCTTTTAGAAGCTCCTCTTGCACTTCATTGGCAGCCATTGTTATTAGACCAACAAGCAAACGCTTTGCATCAGAACTTTCAAGCTTAATAGAGAGCATGGGGTTGCTGTACAAACTAGCTAGGGCTTCAATGGTTCGTTCCTGCACAAGGAAGGGTACGTGAGGTTTAAATTGCTTGAGTAAAGTCTGCTCAACTACCAACGGATCTGATGCTTTAGTAGATTCTGCCTTGTCATCATATATCATAAGAGCTGAAGCTAAAGCCCCTAAGGTATCAGCACTTTGGGTAGGTGAGATGCATGATTCAAGGCTTTGACCAAGGCTGGAGATGACAGAAGACAAACCACCAGAGATGTTTGCTAGAGCACACATAGCATTCTCTTGTAATGCTTGAGCATATTCACCTTGCATGAACTCCTTGGAAGGAGCTATGGTAGCATTGATCAAAGCAGGAATGCCATTAGAATTTGATATCTCCCGTCTTGCATCTTTGCTCTGGGCGGAGAGAGATTTAAGAGCACCAGCTGCTTCAGCTCTAACAGGGGCATCATTACCTTGGCCTAAAAGTTTGAGGAGTTGCTTTGTTGCCTCTGCTGTTAACACCTTTGAACATACAGATGCATCCTCCATCATAATGCAGGCAAGTAAAAAGCACACGTTAGCTAAAGTACTAGACTGTCCCGTTGTCAGTAACTTCACTAGTATGTCCACTCCTCCAGCTTGTACTGTAGCATTCCAGAACCCTTCAGTACTGCTGGAGAGATTTTTCAACGCTCCAGTCAATAAACTATCAACTACGTTGCCACTCTTGAGGCCCTTTTGCAGCTGCTGCCAGAGCACCGGCACAACTCCTTCAGTTGAAAATATTTTTGATCCAACATGATCTTTGACACCACCTTGAGTCACAGCAAAAATAGTCTTTGCAGCAGCAACTTGACCTTCAGCTGAACTTGACTTGAGTAGTCCGAGCAATGGAGGAATGCATCCTCCAAGTAATACCTTCACCCTTAATTCATTTTCTTTACAAAGGGAGCCCAATACAGTTGCTGCTTGTATCTTCACATTCAATGACCCTGACCGGAGAAGGGACACAAGTACTGGAACTGCTTGAGAGTGAGATCCAACGGCACTGAAAGCATTTTCACGCATATCAATAAGCTCCAATAACTGCTTCAAGGAACGCTCTTTCTCTTGCACAGAAGATGAGCTCTGACGCAGCTGCTCAATGCATTGGGCAACACTTGCTAATGTCCCATCTGGATCCTCCATGTTGCTACTGCTGCGTTCTCTGCAGACAGTTAGGAATATAAGATTCAAGGCTCCCATATATGGTTTTATGCTCAAATTCAAATTTCAGTGGTCCATTAAACATCAGGTAAGATGGTAGTTAAAATTAGATGTCATACGAGTGATATTGTGAAAGCCGCCACAGCCTTATATGCTATGATATGGGATTCTCAAGATAAAAGACATTTTTCTTTTATGTCTTTGACTTTTTGGTACATATAACAAGCTAGAATACTACAACAAGAGCGACCCATGGGTGTTAGGTTACTTGGCTGCAAGTAGAAGTATGATCCTAAAGCAGAAAATGTGTGGAACGCTAGAAATTACAAGCATTCAAGGAATTAATTCAATTATTTTATCAGGCTGTATACTATTCCTCTTTAATATAATTTATATGCATGTCTGAAGTTGTAACCAACCTCAATCCCATCTTCATAGCAGAATGGGGAACTGGAGAGTCTGAATCATGAGTCTTCCCGTCACCATTTCTTTCCTGCAATAAAAAGAACGGTAGTGGAAAAGGTCAAATGGAATTTCAGTCTGTGTCTAAATAATCCGATTTACTGCACTGATCAAATATATTGGAAACAACAAAAATTAGCACAAACATGGGAACAAATTTATCTGATACAACACAATATGCGTAAAGATCAGTCTAGAAGCAGTTATTACTTTTTATTTTGTTTTCCCTACTTTTAATTGCACGTTACACGGAAAATCCAGTAGTATTTACTATTGCCCGTATTCATACAGGCATTGAAGGACAGAAAACTAAGTGATATGCTATATAACAGGAGGAGAAATCAAAAATTCCAGATCAAGAAAGTTGAAAAAAATTTCAAAGTTGTAAACAAACAAGAACGTTGCATCAATTCCATTTGACTCCTACCCATTGAGGATTGCATTTTATAGCACAAAAAGAGAGGACATCTCAAAGGAAGTATAAATTATAAAATTCATTATTTGTACAACTAGATTCAACACTCTAGTGGACACATTTCTCACATCTGCACCCAAAATAAACGACGCCTCATTGCTCACTGACACTCACATCAATATAAAATGTCTATACTGACAGTCTAACTTGGTTGTACAAAAATAAAAGACTCCATAAACTATAACATAAGAGAATAGAACAAGATATTTCGTTCCATTCTCCTTGGTTCTAACCCTTTTAACATAACCAAAATACCCCACTTTTTAACCCCCCCTTGTCTTGTTCTTTTTTTATTTACGAAGTACTTATGTTCCATCTCCTAGTACCAACAAATGCTACACATAGCTGTTAAGGTTTCATCTCAAAACCAATTGGCAATGAGAAGAGTAGTCCAACAGGTATTTAAATCATTCCCGATAGGCGATGTGAGACTCACTTTCCAACAATAAACCAACTAACTAATCCATCAAAGATAGATATAAAAGTGTTTCAATGCTCGGGGAATGATATATGTATCCAGCCTTACGAAACTGTTACCAGAATTTGAACTCGTGACCTCTTAGTCGATTTATAATATTGTAATAGAAAATGAAGAAATAGTAATAATACCAAATCATTAGAAGCAAACATTCTCCAAGTGAGTGTGGTCGCCAGCTTAGGTTAGCAGATCAAAACCAGACTCCTTTCCCTGTCCAATACCAAAAGAATCAGAGTAATTGAGAAAACAAAGTTGAAATATCAACTTAATACAAAAAAATTGAAATGTATTTATAAGATCGTTAACCTTGGTAAGAAATTGAATGATGAGAAGAAAGAAAATGGAGATTGAGAGAGAAGAAAAGATGTATGAGAGTGTGAAATTGAATGGTTATGGAATAAAAGAATAGACATAATTTTACAGTGTTGTCTTATGCATTTGACAACTCAGCTGCACCGACAACTCCTATTCTAACTTAACAGCTTCGCTTCACTAACATTACAAACTTAATAAATATTAGTCTTCGTAATATTTTAATATATCTTTTTTATTTAAAATTTATTTAATTCATTATTCCATTATCAATGTCAAATAATGTATTTTGATGAAATACAATAAGGGTTATTTTAATAATATTAATTTTGAATTGAGGGTTTAAAATATGGGAGTACATGTTTTTTCCTATAAATTATGCTACTCTTTTTTTTTAAATACTTAATTATTTAACTTTTGATTTAAATATTATTATTTCTAATTAATCATAATAAGTGATACAATTTTTAGATAATAGATATACTCTCTTATACGAATAGAGGGTAAGCAAAAAGAAAATTAAGAGTTTAAAAAAATATAGAACAATAGTGGTAGGATTTGATACACCTGTTTTTTTTTTCTTCTAGTTGTTTTTTAAACTTACTTAACATTTTAGTCATCAATTTTAGGGAAATTAATGGTCTACTCAGTAATTAAAATTATTGGATTTCCATATAATTAATGATTAAAATGTGAAGTAATTTTTTTTAAAAATTTACTCTTTTAGTAAGTAGATTCCCTCGGAAAGAATATTGTTTAATAGCAATTTTCATGTTGGAGCATCTTAGACTAGTTGTTTAGATACAATAATTAATAAGAACCAAACTTCAATTAATTAATTCATCACATGCTCACATAGTCACATGGATCTTCATTTGAGTTGAGCCAAGCTCTTATTGTGGCTAAGCCAAACCATAGAAGCAGTCAAGAGACTCAAAAACACTGATATCAACTATATCTTGCTTAGTTGTATCATGTAAGAAACTTCTTTGACAAAAGTAGAAAGGGCAATACAAGTTTTCTTTATTTCTTTTTAAAGAAAAAATTATCAAAATTTGATATAGAAAATGTTTATATTGATTATTCATCATTCATATTTGATTATCATTGACTCTTTTTCAAAAATAATATAAGTGAGTTTAATATAATATATTAAATGTATATAAATATTTACATTTATAATATAATATATATATTATAATATTAATATTATAGTATTTTATATAGTGGTTAGTAATAAGTCATGTTATTTGCACCTGCATCCTCGTAAGCATTTGCTGTTATCCATAATGATTGGGACAAACCAGCTTGCCATCCGTTACTTTTTAAATTACACTGACATTCCCTGAGTTTTAGTGAAATTACACAGATTATCTCTCTATTTTTTATCCATACAAAAAACTACTGATTTTTGTACATACATTATATAGACTACCCATACATGTGAAATAAATGTGATTTTTTACATAAAAAATGAAGATAAGTCTAATAAAGTTAAACAAAATATGATATATTGTATAGACAATTCAAAATAGTATATGAGTCAATCATTTTTCATTATTTTTGGTTCATTACAATATGCATCAATAATTATAAGGATATATTATTTAAATTACTCTAATACAATATTATAAAGAACAAAAAATAATGAAAATGTATTGACTTGTATACTATTTGGACTTGTTTTCACGATATACCATATTTTGTTTAACTTTATTACACTTATCATATTTTTTATGTAAAAAGTCACATTTATATCATATGCATGTGTAGTCTGTGTAATATATGTACAAAAATCAGGGTTTTTTTTTGTAGGGATAAAAAATGGAGGAGTGATCTGTGTAATTTCATTAAAACTCAGGGGATACGAGTGTAATTATCTCTTTTATTTATTATTCCATTCTTTAACTGTATACCAATATTTCGCAATTTCTTATGAGTGTAATATATATGTATTAATAATGTAGAAATTTATACATAATTAGTATATTATTTATCATTTATTTTGTGATACTTTTATGAATAGCCAATAATAATTAAAAATCAATAATGAATGATAGAGTGATATTATATAAAATTCTTACATCATTAATATATACATTTTTTTTTCTTTCTCATTTTTCATTTCTTACCTAACTTACCTAATAACAGGAGCATGAAAATAAGGTTTTACTGTACAAGAACCATGTTTTCTTGGCCCAAACTCAAGTACAAAATTATATATGACGAAAAAAAATGTTTTGAGAAAAATGTGCAGAAAGATTATGGTGATGCTTTTTGAACCCCAAAATTGAAAAATCTCATAACACCTTCCTTTTTACATTCTCTCAACTCAGCTTCTTGCATTATCATTATCATGCTTATAATACTCTTATATACATTAAAGATGAGTATGACTCAACTCTACCCGTTACTTTGACATAATCATGATCGAGTCTCATCAGGTCTATAACCAAGTTCGAGTTTAAAAATTAAACTCAATAATATTTAGGGCGAATATGAGATAAACATGACTCAACCTAACTTGTTTTATGATCACTCAGTTACTATATTTGTACGTGTTTTTATTCAATTATGTACACATTAATGACATTTATTTGGTTCATATGTTAAATTATATATTCATAATAATGAATGTTATAATATTCATGTAGTGTCGGTGTAAATATTATCATTAGAAATTATAATGATGAATTGTTATTTTCATTGGAGGTAACTTCCTCCCACACCCATTAATAAATTTGTAGTATATGGAGAAATATTGTAAATAATACTTTATTATAAGGGCAAAACAGATAAGTAAAATTATATTTGTAAGTAGCTATAACACATGTTAGTTTTTTTATACTACCAAAAATATTCTCTCATCTTTATAAATAATCATTTTCACGATACATGATTATTCATTCTAATAAGTATAGCTCATACGGTCACATTTGTTAAATAATAGAGCCTTTCACTTTAGATATAAAGATGGAAGTATAAATAGATGTAGACATAATGATGTACAGGACTGGACTATGGATCGTACTTATATTTGGGCTATGAGTGGGTCGGGTCATTCATAGGCCTTGGCCGTTTTCCAAGTTTGGGCTGTATACTCAATGAATAGATTGAAAATGTATTTTTAATAAAAAGTAACTATTTTTATAAACTATATATAGTCTTATTGTTCGAAATTTAATGATTTGAATTAATGAATATATCTACATTATTATATTTTATATAGTTAATATTTAAGAAATTTATTTTTTGAGTAAGTAAATATATTCTTAACTTAATTTATATTTTACTTTTCTGATCAATAAGTACATAATGTTTGGAGATGGATAATATGACTCCCTTATTATCAAAAGGTATTCATTTTTTTTTGTATCTTTTTGGACAAACCATTGGTTGGTAATGGTACTCACTAATTTATCTTGCATTTGTTTTTTGTGTCTGTTTTCGGGAAAATAAATAAATAAATAAAGACGAAATGTTGAATACGAAAGTGTAGATAGAAAGAGCGCATTCGTTTCGAGCGAAATTAATACTCTTCTATTCTTCTCCCTTTCTTCTTCTTCTTCTCGTTTTTCTATTCTCAAATTAGGGTTTCCATAACCACAATACTGCTAACCCTATTTTCTTCATTCTCCTCAAACCCTTCATTCTGAACAAGTAATTCCTCTTACCCTTCACGTTATTGTCTTTCATTATTCATAAATTCAATATCTTTTCCCACTTTATTTTTTTTTAATTATTTTTTCGTTACTGTCTCGCTATTATTATTATTATTTTTTTTGGAAAATGGTGTTGCTTATTTTTCATTTTGCTATTATTGATTATTGTTTTAGTAAAGGTTGCATTTTTAACAAAGAAAAATGACGGGTTAGTGATTTTAGGACAAACCTTGTTTTTGGTTGAATTGATCAGTTGGTCTTTTTTCTTTATAATTTGTCGATTGTTGTTCAAATTTAATTGGTCATTGCAGGTTAAGGAAGTTTGATTTGTGAATTGTATTGTGATATAATGTCGTCGAAGCCGATTCATCAGTGGAAAGTTACAGAGCTGAAAGAGGAGCTGAAGAGGAGGAGGTTAACTACTACTGGTTTGAAGAATGATTTAATCAGGCGTTTGGATGATGCTCTTCGTGCCGAAAGGGACGCCGTTGAAGCTTCCGAGAAGGAAGAGGAAGTGAATGGTTTTGAGAGTCATGATATTGAAGCTGAGACTGTCACTGTGGATGATGTTGCTGTTGATAAGATGGAGAACGAGGGAAAATTTGAAGCCGCCGAGAAAGAGAATGTTGGCGTAGTTGAACCTGTTGAAATGGATAAGGAAGAAAAGGTTCTGGAGGGTTTGGTTGATGATAGCAGTAAGAAGGACAAGCAGGATGATGTTACCATTCCAATTGATAATAGTGCATCGGCCATCGATCAAGATGTTGAACCTACGGGCTTGCCCGCTGTTGTTGATTCTAAAAATGCGGGAGAGGAGCTAATTACTCATGCATCTGTTGTGGAGACTACCACTACCATAGTCACTGACAGTGTATTGATGGAAGTAGTAGTCGATGGTGAAGATTCTCACAGCGCTGAAAAAAATATCGATGATTCAGGAACCAAGATGGAGAACGAGGAGTTAGAGGCGCATGTCACCGATAAAAATAACGATGGCGCAGGACCCGAGCTGCAGAATGAGGAGTCAAAGGGACAGCTGGATAATGAGGACTCAAGGCCCCGACTGGAGTCTGACACAAAGCCTGCGTACGAGGATCTTGTGCCCAACTCTTCTGCTCCTGAAAACCAGGTATCTGAGGTCAACCCTAGTTTAGTAGGGTCTCAAGTAAAATCTGATTCTATTTCTAGTGATTCTGTGTCAATTAATGAAAAGAATGAACTAAAGAATACTATAATTACTGATAATGTCAAATTAGAACAAGATATTGTTAGGCCGGAGATGGTGGAAGAACCATCATCCAGAAATGAACCTGTTGAAGAAAATAGCAATATTGTTACAAGTCCAGACTTGAACAAATCCAATAGTAGTGATGATGTGGGGTATCCAGAAAAGTTAAACTTAGATAGAAGTTCTGGAGATGATTCCATGGAGGAGGATTTGCCCGAGAGTAAGCAATTTGACTCTAAGTTTAATGTTGATGAACCGAGTGACAAAGTGGAGAGTACCAAAGTGCCAACTGTGAAGGAGGAAAATAGCACTGTTGTTGTGGGAGATGGTCAATGTGGAGGAAAAAATTATGCCCACCAGGATATTGACATGAGTCCAGTTGACCTGGTTGAGAAACGAAAATTTAATGGTAAGCATTATATTTTATATTCATCCTAAAAAATAAATTCATTTCTTTTATTTTCTGGCTGTATCCTAAGCTCAAGCAAGAAATTTTATGTCAATATATGTTGCCTTCCGGGTATGCAGTTGTTAATATCAGTTCTGTGTATAAATCACCCTTAATTGGAACATTGTGTCACAGAACAAGCATCAGTTGGGAACAATGAGCCCGTAAAAAGGCAACGTAGGTGGAACGTTGAAGCAGTTAAAGGACCACATCCACAAAGCATTACTCCCAAGGATGGGCCAGTTTCTCTGAAACGCAACTTCTATAGGTCTGATTCCTCTGCAACTGATGACGCACCTAAAGAACGCATTGGTAAGTTTACATTATCTAATCAGGGTGAACCTATGAAGATCTGGTAGTCTTATTTCTGGTATGGTGTTAATGTATATCAATTTTCAATTGTTGCTTTGCTGTTCAAAAAGTAAATTAATTTCCTGGCACTTTGATTTTTAGTTCTGGACACTTATCCAAAGCACAGTAAGCACACATCTTATACACAACTCTTAAGTTTTTTATCTGAAGATAGATAGTCACTTATGTGAATTTTCTAAGCTTGTATGAATTTGCATATTGATATAAGGCTTGGTTGTTGGTTATTATTGTGTGCATTTACAGTTGTATTTTCCTCCTTGTAGTAATGTCCTTATTTTATGGATTTACTTTGTTGTCATACCAGTGTGTGTTCGCGGCTTTGTGTCGTGTCCTCTGTTTCTCTGCCTTTTAAGTCTAAATAGTTTTTCTTTTATCTTTGACAGTTCCACCATCACAAAGGCCCCCAACTAATTCCCTCAGGATTGATCGTTTCCTCCGTCCTTTTACTCTAAAAGCAGTGCAAGAGCTTCTTGGTAAGACTGGAAAAGTTGGCAGTTTCTGGATGGACCAAATAAAGACCCACTGCTATGTTACTGTAAGATTTGATCCTCATCCCTCTCTTCCTTCAACTGTGAAGTTCTCATGTGATGTTATTGCGTTTCTCATATAGTTCCGAGTAACTCTAAGTAAGCTTTATTGATTTCTTGGTGATGTAGTACTCATCCATCGAAGAAGCCATTGAGACACGAAATACTGTTTATAATCTGCAATGGCCTCCAAATGGTGGGCGCCTCTTAGTTGCTGAGTATGTTGAGCCTGACGAAGTGAAGATGAAGTTAGAACCTCCTACCAGTCAGGCTCCTTCCCTCAGCAGTGGTCCAGCTGTTCCTCCTGCACCACCTTCTTCACAGCCAGAGCCTTCCCCCCGCCTTCACAGGGATCTGCCTCCTGCTCCAGTTACTCTCCCACCTCCACCGCCATTGTCCCCACCAGTGCCAAGAGAAAGGCTTCCATCATCACCACCCTTTGCTGAGAAAGCTGACCTGCCTATTGTCACTCTGGATGATCTCTTCCGCAAAACAACAGCAACTCCTCGGATCTACTATCTACCTTTGTCGGAAGAGCAAGTTATTGCAAAACTCGCAGCACAAGGTAAAAGCTCCAGGCAGTAGGAATAGCCTACAGTTATTCCCTTGAAGGTTTTGCTGATTTTCTTTTTCTTCACCATTGTGCTAGTTAGTAATATGGAAGTATTTGAGTGCATCTTAGCAGGGTATGCTGATGTTTGCCTCTTGAAAAAATTATCATTTCTAATGCATCTCGAGACTTGAATTTCCTTAGTTTTGGAGCGTTATAAACTAAGAGCTATTTAGGTGGATAGAATTTCCCCACTGTGTGAACTAGTTAAAGTGAACATCTGTCCAAACATCTTTAACTTTGGTGCACAAATTGACATTAAATTGTGTTTTTCTCCTGCCATGAAACCAAATCGCGGCATCTTTGTGGTTATGCTACTTAGCTTTTTCTTGATGCTAGTGTTTTCTTTTGTTGAATGTTAATTTATGTTTGTGTTACCCTGTTGTTGGTTTAGCAAACTGTTTTCTCTTCTCCAAGCCACATGCAGCAGTTTTGTGGTCTTGCTCTGTGTTGAAGGCTGATTTTCCAATTTATCTATCATCATTTGTTGACCTTTGGGCTTTTGATATAAGAAATGTTCAGATACATTGTGTGAACTAGATTAATGTTAATACTGTTGTGGAATCTGATATTGTGATGCTATGTAAAAAATAGCAGGAAAAATGGTCCACTTTATGAGTGCAAAGATATTCTATCTAGTATCTAAAACAGTGGCACTCAAAATCAATGAAAAATGATGGGTTTTGGAAGCAGAACATGAATTAAGCATAGTCATTAATATGCTTCCCAATTATGTATCCAAAAAAGCCTGAAAGGCTTATCAGAGAATTAGACGAAAATTATACTGGTTTCAATGATAATGGGTGGATACTTTTTGTTAAAGGTTAAAAAAACTAATGTTGTAATTTGAGTTTGAATATAAAAAATATAAGGCTCAAGTTGATTAGGTAACTTAATTTTAATTATTCAACAAAACTAGCTAAGCATGTAAAATGATGTGAAGTACCTATAAATCATGAATTTATATAATGTAATATCCATGTGTCATATAAGGATAAAGGCTAATGTTCAATCATAAAGAATGACATATACAAGAGGGACATGTACTTGCTTCTAAAAGTATCAATTTCTTCATACTCTTAAACAATGTTAACATTTACATTCTAAAAATCTCAGCTAATCAAACAATGTTAACATATTTTTCTTTTATAACTTCTTTCATCTCTTGCAAACATAGTGGTCTAATAGTGGAATATGATAAGTAGTATTATTTATCGGTCATTTGTACTACTTATATTTAAAAAATGATTGAATATAATTGATAGATAATATTGTAACAATGTGCAAAATTCTTATACGTATTTTTCTCATATAACTTTGAACATAAAAGTTGTAACTTCTCATAACTTCTTTATGGTCCAACAATATTATATAAACAAGTCAAACTATATATTTTCTCACAATCTACCTCTTAATGCTCTATCTTGATTCTCTATAAGCACATCCAACAATCCAACTTAAAGCTTCCAAAAATCACTTAAAGTTATTAGAAGATTTTATTAGACATTTCAACACGTAGTAGTAGTAGGGAGGAAAAAATAAATTTTTAATTACTAAAAAAATATGACAATGTTAGGTTAAAACTAACATTAAAACTCATGACTCAAACACAAGTAACACTACCAAATAGCCAAAGAAAACTTGGCCAAAAAATAATTTAAAAAAAAAGCAGAGAGATAGAGAAGAATAATTTATCCTGCGCCGTGACGAGAAGAGTATTACAAGTTTGCGCCAAATCGCTTAAACCCCAAAAACTTAAAAGCTAAAATCTCACTCTCCCTAAACCATTTTTCTTCTCTGTTTTTTTTACTGTCATAATATTTTTATAATTTAAGTTCTCTCTTATATCTGCTTAAATTAATATTTGATTTTAGGGTTTTTTCGAAATTTACAACTCCTTCCCTTCCCTTTGATTTCTCTGATTTCTGATTTGCTCTAAACGTTGTCGTTTTTTATGGGACCGATCTATTCACCACTTTTGCATTCACTCCATTTGATTAATCCATCTTCAACCACAACTTTGTTAATTTTTTCATCCAACCTTCTCTTTTCACTTTTCAATCGATTCTAATTTTCTTTTCTTACGCTCGTTTTTATCCCAATTCTGTTCTAGGGTTTTGTTGTTCTTATAAATTTGAGTCCTTTATTTCTGGTGAAGGAAAATAATTCAAATGAATAGCGTATTTAGCGAACAAATTCTTGCAGATAAGCTCTCCAAGCTAAACAGTACTCAGCAGTGTATTGAAAGTATCCTTTTTTGTTTCCTTCAAATTTGATTACTATTGTTTTTTTTTTGTTTTTTTTTTTTGCATTGTTGAGAACTTGAGATGAATTGGGGTGTTGTTTTTCAGTTTGGAAATTGAAATGCTATCTATTTTGATTTTGATTTTGATTTTACAAATTTGATGGCTTTTGTGGTAATTGTGTTTGACTGTAGTTGCAAATTCAAATTATGAGTCTGCGGAGTTTCATATATGTTGATTTGGTATGTTACAATAAACAAATGCAATTCAATTAGTTCATATATCACATTTGAAGTGTTTGTGCATCAAAATTTTGTTGTTGTTCATGTTTCATTATTATCTTTTAATTTGAAGTGTTTGATGAATGTAAACATGGAGTGTGAACTTTGTAATTAGTCTTTGCTGCTTCAATTTTTTCCCCATTGTTTGACAAAGTTTAATTTCAGTGCTAATTAAATTAAATTCGTTTGATATATGAAGCATGGCTATTGGTTGTTATGATTAACTTTTGGTATAGCTTTATCACATTGGTGTATATTTCACCGAAGTAAAGCCGAACTGGTTGTTGCAACATGGAAAACACAATTTGACAATTCAGAGATGGTTCAAAGAGTCCCTCTTCTGTACCTTGCAAATGACATTCTCCAGAACAGCAAGCGGAAAGGAAATGAATTTGTGACCGAGTTTTGGAAGGTTCTTCCTGCAGCATTTAAAGATGTTATTAAGATTGGTGATGATATTGGGAAGCGTGTGGTATCTAGACTGGTAAGCCCATTTCAAGTGCACACAACCATGCCAATCCTCTAGTGGGAACTAGGAAAAGAGTGGTGTGAATTTTTTTTGAATATGAAGTCATTGCTGACATTGTTTTCCAGGAATGAATTGAAACTTCAGATATAGGATGTAGTTGCTGCTAATATATGATTTGTGTTCCATGATATTGATTTCCCTATAGACAGTTCAATCTATTAACTTGTTTCTTACCTTTAGGTTGAAATATGGGAGCAAAGGAGAGTGTTTGGATCTAAGGCGCGGAACCTTAAGGATCTAATGCTCGGAGAAGAAGTGCCTCCACCGTTGGAATTTGGCAAAAAGCGAGCACGTTCTGTAAAAATTGTGAAAAGGGATTCTCGCTCCATTAAATCGGTGAGATTAAGTCATTCTTTGAGGGTCATCGTGGCTGCATCCCTGCTTCTCCTAGTTTTATGGTCAAATCATTTTGTTGTCATAAGTTGATTACATCCATCAAAATGGTTTGCAATTCTTCTTTCATATCTCATTGACATGCTATTGTATGGAATTTCAGAGATTGTCCATAGGAGGCACAGCAGAAAAAATAGTGTCTGGATTTCATTTGGTGCTCAGTGAACAATCCATTGAAGATGCAGAGATGAGTAAATGCAAGTCCGCTGTTCAGCGTGTGAGGAAGATGGAAAAGAATGTTGACATTGCATGCACTATCGGTAATCATATAGCAGAACAAATTTAACACCTGGATTTTGGAAGTTAGGATTCTAATTTTTTTTTTCATTTTCAGCCAAGGATCCCAAGCGAAAAACTTTGGCAAAGGAACTAGTGGAGGAAGAAAATAATTTGAAACAATGCATTGAAAAACTTAAATCAGTTGAAGCGAGTAGAGTAGCACTTGTATCTCAGTTAAAAGAAGCTTTGCATGAGCAGGTAAGTTATAATGCTTGCGTGCTTAACAATTTCTACATTTGAATTGCAGATATTAGGTTTCTGTTGGTCTCTAACTGTGTCTTCTCTTGCCATTGTTTGTGATATTTTTATTAGGAGTCTGAACTGGAGAATGTTCGAACCCAGATGCAGGTAAGTACTATTCATGATTCCTCCAGAGGAGGCTGTCATAAATTGACTAGTTTCTTTTTATATTTGAATGCTATATTTAAACCCTATATCTTATCTATCTGATTATTAATATTTAGGTTGCACAAGCACAACTAGAAGAGGCTAGCAACATGCGTGAGCGTCTTAATAATGAAGATTCGTCAAAGAAAACATCCACAACTTCAGCTACTGATGCAAATGCAAAATCAGAAGCAGCAACTAAAAAATCAGCTGCAGCAATTGCTGCTTTGGTTGCAGATAAGCTTGCAGCTTCTTCGTCATCTCAATTAATCATGACTTCTGTTCTTTCAACATTTGCAGCAGAAGAGGCAAAGAATGCTGGTCTAACTTCCGAGTCGACATCAAAACAAGAGAAGTCAATGCCTAATGCCGATCCCCATGTTTTTATGCCCACACAACAATACATTGCTGCACCAAACCAGTCATATCCTTCAGTTTTGGTAACCCAACCAACCATGCAGAATACAGGCCCTGCATCACAAGGTCAATACCACATGCTTTCTAATCCATCATCGCAGCAGTATGTGCAGTCAACAGGAGGGGTTATCTCTCCATATGGTTATGCTAGCATGCCTCCATTACCGTCAGCGCCGCCTCCAACCCCTCCTCCTCCTCCACCCCATGCAGTGTCGACAATGATGCCTTTGACACATCAGACACTGCAAATAAGTCAGCATCAACCAATACCGATAGCACATCAACCCCCAGCACCGCCGAGTTTTCTGCCACTTCAGCCACCAGGAATGGGGGTACTTTGCTAATCATCAGCATTCTACATGAGGCCTACAGTCAACATGACCTTATAGAAGCAATTTCTGAAGATTTGGAATTTTATTTTAGTGACAATTGTATGCAGGGAAGGGAAAATTTATGGAAGCAAGAGTGCCATATAAATCCCTGGGACGTGAGGGAAAACACCTCTGGTTGTCACAACCATGTGTCCCTTTGCTCAAAAAACATGACAATTATTTAACCAAACGACACAAATGTGGAGACAACTTATGTTGTATCTTATATGTGAAAGGAAATTAACCCAAGATTCTAGATGGGTTAAAACAACTTAACTCAAGCAATGATTAGAGTTCTCATGTACCAATATACCATACATTAATTTCACCAGATTAAATTAAAATTAAAAACAAAAAAAGAATATAAACAGATTAAATAAATATTAACATGAAAATTTTGATTGCCTTGTACGTGCATTGCTAATCAAATTATTTATCCACCATGTTCTTGTGGAGGGTAATGTGTCTATTGAGGGGAATTTCTAAAAAAAAGAGTATTAAATTCCAACGCATTTATACCTCTTTATATGCATATTAGAGGCCACATTGCCTATAAATGTAGTTACCTGTTTTTTACTTTACTTTAGCATTGCATAGAGATTGACTTATGAAAGAAGATTGACTTATGAAAGAGACTGATAATTTATTAATTAGTAATTACTTAAAAACACCACCTTGTCTTAAATTATTGATTTGGAGTACTGTATTAAATCTTACATGTGGGCGAAAGTTTGAAGATAAACAAGAAAACCTTGAAGTACATGAGACTCCTACCTGATAGTAATGTTTATTAATTATTTTGCCCCCAAACAGTTACAATTACTGTATTTCCTTTTATGATCATTGCACCTTGGTGAAGTGAGAGGATAGGAAAGTATGGCATTTGTTAGAACAACCCAAAAGTGTATGGCTAAGGTATAATCCTAGCATTTGAAACCTTCACATTTTCTTCAAAGCCACAACTCTAGCATTTGAAACCTTCACATTGCACTTAAGGTTGGCCTCAGCCCATAGTTCACTTATACTTTTTTTTTTGGTATAATCCTTTCGGCCAATGTTAAAGAGTTAATCTTTTTCGGGATGTGTGACCATTCCAACAAGTGTTGCTCACAGTGGTCAAACTTTTGACCTTTGGCCATTCTGGGGATACAATGAAGTCTTACACCACTAGACCAATGACTTCTAATTTGACCTCTAACATTAAGGTAAAAATTAAACTTATTTATTTATGCATCCCTAGAGACACGAACGTGTCTGTGTGTGATTGATGCTATATGTAGGTGGTCCTAAGCACATAAAAAAGATTAAAGTTGTGTTATGTAATCAACGCTAAACATAAATCTTTGTCGAATCTTTATGATATGGATGAATGATGTGTTCCGTATTCTATATATTAACATATTTATGCATCCTAGATTTAAGTTTGAATAATAATGTCATATAAAAATCAGCACACATGAAGCATACAATCTATGGTTTTACATATTTATTTTCATATTTTTGTCTTCTTAAATGTTGTTCATATAGCATTTTTCTTTTTGTTTATGAAAGAGTTCTTGATAGCTTGTAATTTGTTGACTACACCAGTTATATGCATCCTTTCACTTGGTGAAGTTGAAGAGCAAGACACTCCAATTTGCATTACAGAAGCAATGCAATCTTCCATCAAACCTTTAGCTTGGTTTTCAATGTCAAATTCCTTCTTTATAGCATTTTCTTCTACTTCAAGTTCATTATTTTCTTCATCAGATTCTTGTTTAAACAATGAAGGATCTATTATATCCATTACATGGTTAGGTAAAGCCATTGCTATAACCTCCTGAATTCCCATGCCACCTTCAAATGCATCATCTGTTGGTCTCTTTCCTGTGAAAATCTCCAATAGTAGTATCCCATAACTATATATATCTCCTAGTATAGAAGGTTTTCCACCCATGCCATACTCTGCATTTCATTAGTAACTTGGTCATTATATATTTAAGATCTAAATAATATTTTTGTTGATTATATATGTTGCATACATGCTTGGTGGGAAAGAAGCTGTGAATCTCTCGCCCAAGCCAGAGGGTCGCCCAAGCCCAAGTCTGCCTCTCGCCTGAGCGGGAGGATACCGCTCAAGCGACAATTCCCATATTGAAGACCTGTTGCCCAAGCGAGTCTCATCTAGCTTAGCCTAACTTAATGATTAGTCTATGTTGAAGCTAAGATATTTTTGAATCTTTCCTTTTGTAGCAAGCTATTAGGGAAGGTATTTAACCAACCACTATAAATAGTAGGTTGTTATTCTTGAATTTCATTCATTGAGAATCTATGGAAATATCTTCAAGTTTTTCCAATCTCTTCTTCACTTTGAATTCTAAGAATTTTGGTCCCTATAGTTTTTACATATTTGGGTTTTGGTCCCTATAGTTTTTTATTTAAAGAAGGATCCTTATGTTTTCATTCATTGAAGTTAGTCCTTCAGAAACCAACACCTTTAGTAAATAGAAACTATATGAAACAATTCCTTGTGGAAAATAGGACTAACCTTGATGAGTAGAGACTATAGGGACTAAAACCAAAGTTAGTTAAGATATAGGAACTGATATACCTTAATGGCAGGACCAATATAAAATGAAAAATGAAAGAAAACTAATGGAACTAAATTGTATTTAAACCTATAATTAAATACTTAACTGTGTAACTTAAAATTTAGGACTAGTGAAGTAAGAAATATACCTGGAGGGATGTATCCAATAGAACCTTTTAGGTTAGCTGATCTATGTGATTGTCTGGAAACATTGCTTGATTCTTGAAACAGAAATGTAGCTAATCCAAAGTCACCAACATGGGCTACCATATCATTGTCTAGGAGTACATTGCTCGGCTTTATATCACAATGAACGATCGAAGTTTCACACGAGTGGTGGAGATATTCCAGTGCACAAGCAACATCAATTGCTATGTTCAGTCTTCGGATAAATGTCAATGTCTTGGTCTGATATTGCAGAGTATTTGTAGGATGCAACCAATCTTCTAGGCTTCCATTTGACATGAACTCAAAGACCAAAGCTTTGAACTCATTACCTTGATGATCAAGACTTGAGATGGCAGTGATGATCTTGAGAAGGTTGCGATGCCTTATACTTCTTAGAACTTCACATTCGTCAATGAAGCTCCTAGAAGCTCCTCTTTGTTCAAGATTTAATACTTTAACTGCCACAATTGATCCATCACTTGAAAGGGTTCCTTTGTAAACAGAACCGAAACTTCCTGAGCCAATCAGGTTATCCTGGGAGAACCCACCGGTGCACTTCGCAATTTCTGAGTACGAAATTTCTAATTCCAAATTGTTTGTAGCGGTTGACATGGACCTTCCGTTTCTTGATCTTTTTATCATGCAAGAGAATATAATAAAACATGATAGGAAGAGTAAAAATATAAGAAGCGCTACGGGGATAACAACCTTGAGGGCAAGAACTTTTCTTTGCAAAGAGGCTTTCTTTATGGTGCATGCAGGTAATTTTAATTCTGGTACACCACCACAAAGTTTTTTATTTCCATATATTGATATAGATGATGCATTCTTGAAGATCCCATTCTTCGGTATTTCTCCCTCGAAATCGTTGTAAGAAAGATTGAGATGCCGGAGCACCTTGAAATCACCAAGAAATTCAGGAATCTTACCAGACAAGTTATTGTGTGAAAGATCAATATCCTGTAAGACTTTCAGATTTTCTAAAGTTTGAGGAATGTTTCCCTCAAAATGGTTACCCTGCAAATGCAATTGTTCCAAAATAGTGCAGCTGCCAAGAGAAGATGGAATGACTCCAGAGAAATTGTTCTCTGACAACACCAACTTTCCAAGATTAACTAACTTACCTACTTCATATGGCAATGTCCCTGACAAAGCATTATGAGATACATCCAAGTATATAGATAGTGAAGAAGTACTAATAACTTCTTTCGGTATGGTGCCACTAAGATTGTTACTATAAAGGCTAAGTGTCAATAACTTCTGGCATTTTGCAAGACTGGCCGGTATAGTTCCCTCAAAGTTGTTCTCTTCCAGAAAGAGCTTTGTTAATGAAGATAAATTTCCTATGGAGGATGGAATTCTACCGGAAAACTTGTTGCCATTCAGATATAACTCTATTAGATTTTGAAGCATACCTAATTCATCTGGAACAATACCCGTTAGGCGATTTCCTTCTAATCCTAGTTTAGCCATGTTGTCAAGATTGCTTATTCCAACAGGTATGTTTCCCTGTATTCCATTGGAACCTATACTAAATGTGCGCAATTGCTTCGAGAAATTAGTAATTGATCTGGGCAACTTTCCACCAAAATTATTTCCACCTAGACCGATAGTTTCTAAAACCGTGCAGTTGACCAAAGAATCGAGAAAGCTAAGGCCATCAGCTCTCTCAGTTCCAAGTCTATTGTCCTCAAAATTAAGTCTCGTTAACCGATTAAGGATCCCTATATTCCTAGGTAGTGTCCCAGTGAGACCATTTATAGCAAAGTCAATAACTTCTAGTTTTGATGCATTTAACAATGATGCAGGAATAGTCCCTGTGAAACTGTTGACCCCACCAGCAAATACTTGAAGGTTTGGAAGAGTAAAGCCGATGTTAGCCGGTATGTTTCCATCGAGATTATTTTGCGCCACAGTGAAATAGAATATGGAAGAAATATTATAAATCGAAGAAGGAATCGTGCCAGACAAGTAATTCCCATATAGCCCAAAAAATGTCAAGCTTGATAAACTACCTATCTCATGTGGTATACTTCCATGCAAATTGTTCACTGATAAGGAAATACCAACTAAAGAAGATAAATTTCCTATCCAAGTTGGTATTGTTCCAGTGAAGTTGTTTGCACCCGCGGACAGTCCGGTTAATTCTGTACAGCGACTTAGATTACTTGGAATGCGCCCACCGAAGTTGTTGTAATCAATGTTTAGCCGTTGCAAACGCAGCAGACGCCCGACCTCTTGAGGAAATTCGCCATAGAAGCTATTGCTTAGCAAGTTGAGTCTTGTGAGGAATGTGAGGTTTCCTATAGATGGTGTAACAGTTCCTGCCAATCCTTGTGATGAAAGATTCAGATACATTACTCTTCCATTGGAGATGTTACAGGTTATTCCTGTCCAGTTGCAGTGACTGATGGAATCATTCCACAAACTCATAATGTGAAATGGATCTTCAACTATTTGATTCTTGAAGTCAAGTAAGGCATGAAAATCGGTTACATTTCCGGCTGCTGTTGCCGAATTCGAGCCTAAGCTCAGGCATAAAAGAAGAAAGCTGGTAAGGATTTGGAAGGATTTTCTATTGAAGTTCATATAAGAAAGATTCATTTGTTTAGAACTTAAGATTTGATTGCCAATTGCAGCAACTTTGCACACAGGTTTTGTTGATTTTATAGATACCTTGTGTATAAGAATTACATGATCATGATCATGATTTTATTGCACATCATTGTTGTTCCCAATGTTTTATATTTGGGTCCGTGGTTGCTACAAACGTCGATATGTTACAGTTTTGGGAGTCACCGAGCCTACATCACGGCCGTAAATGTTCATAATTATCCAAAACATTAAGGTTTTTGAAGTTTCCAAAACTGTTGTTTAAAAGTCTTGGTCGCGGAAATTAATTCATTAAGTTGGGTTTTATGGTTGGGGGATGGTAGTTAGTCATAGTTTCATTAAAGATGACTGATGCAAGTGGAATAGTTAGTTAGTGGTAGCCCCCGTTTCATTAAATGTAATATTGTCTAGAATTTTATACATCTTATATCATATTCCCATTTTTTTTATTGTCTATATTTATATAACTATTATTTATGCCAGTATTAATACATGATAATAAATTTATTGAATTAAAAAAACCGATTGAGTGCAAAAATACTATAAATAAGAAAAATATATATATTATGTGTCATTGTAAGTAGGTGATGATACAATCTTGACACTTTACATGAAGCAGTAATGGCATCAAGTTGGGTGGAACTGTGGTAAAATCACAATCCAAATGTAGCTTCAATTTTGCATTATATACCAATTTTGTAGCTCCAAATGTAGCTTCAATTCTGCCACTCCATTTTTTTTCTTCTTATAAAACTTAACTTCAATTTTGCATTATAATCATATTTAGTAATCCCATATTCTATCTTCATAATATGGTTTGCAGCAATGTTTTTTTATATAGAAATACGTATGCATTAAGTTAACCATACCACTTTCTAGCTGAAGAAATATCTTCTCAATTAATGGAGAATCAATTACTTGATTTTATTTGTGTTTTCAATGACAAAAGTGTTAGACCATTATATATAAAAGGATACAAATGTCTTATTATTTCCTTTATTTTTTGTAGTACTTGTGTCTCCATTAATGAAAATGATCCTTACTTCTTCTGGCTTGTCTAATTTAACTTCATGTAGCAGGTTTTCACATGTAGCTTTCTTAAGCTAATTAACTTCATATAGTTAGTTTTCTTTTTTTTTTGGATCCGGTTTCTAAGTACTTCTAAAATAGAATGAAAAAAATCTATACAAAAACATACAATTTCAAAAAACAATATTTTAAAAACATTTTTTTTCAAATGAGTAGAATATGCATAAATACGACTATAAATTTTTTACTAAATAATCAATAGGTCATTAATTCAAATTCTAAACAAAGTCTCTCCATTTATAAAGGTAATATATACATCTACTCTCCTCATATCCTTACCAAGAAGTCTCATGTACTATTCACTTTGGAATGAGTTCTTTTTTTCTTTTTCACTCATTTTAAACATTTTTATACTATTTTCAAAGCACTAACTAGGCCCATGGATGGATATATGGTTTAGTAATCTAATATTCCACCAAATACATGCCATCTTCATGAATAGCCAAGTCAAGCTAATCCATATAAGTAAAATAAAAAACAGCAGGACACTATTTCAGACGTTGCTGTTGGAGACTGAGTCACTGTCATATGCTGGATCACACTAGTTTTAATGCAGTTATTTGGTTCGTTGGATATGGGCATAGAATCTAGATTGTTGATAGAGCAAAATAAAATTATTGAAAACCATTGATTAGCCGTTTTTTCTAATTCACTCTAAATACAGAAGAAAACAAAAGAGTTTGTATCATAGGGCAAGTCTAAAGTTAAATAGTTTTTTATATGCGTAGTATCATATTTAAAACATGCAAGCATTATTGAAAAAAATAAGACTAGCCAAGCAGAAACATATCAAGGAGTGCAGATATACCTGTAATTGTTAATGGGCATTAAAAGATTTCTCTTCCATTTTCTTTACATCAGTGGAGGGATCAGAAATTCACAAATTCTCAAGTATATAACTCTACAACCAGATTGAATTGAGCGGTTATTACATTCAATCAATTAACTGCAGATCTTTATAAAAAGGACCAGTTAACCAGAGCGTAGGGAGGGAGAGTTACTCTAAGTCGATTGTTCTTTTCATCATCATGTAGATGATTGATAACTCCTTCAAACTCATAGCAGGCCTAGTGATTTCAGCTGCTGAACATGCTCCGGCGGGAGAAGTGGGGGAGACCAATCTGACCCTGTCATCTCTCCATCAACGTCTTCAACCACGTACTCCTGAGAAGTAACAATAATTTAACAAACAAGAATTCAAGATGAAGTCAGAATAACTTATCAGTACTAACTATTAAGGATAGCTAATCACAAACTGTTTATGTGTAATGCAAAATTTACTAAGCCAAAAGATGCCTCAACTGGTTGTTCACTACTTCACTGATAGTCAGCTTCCCACATAACTAAAGTGTGTGACAGGAAGAAATGGAATGATATGGGGGTTGCACAATCATGTAATCATGAAGGGAGTGTAAGTGAGGATCAACTTCGGGAATAGGTTTGTAACTAGGTGGTGGGACATAGAGTTTCGTAAGCGAAAGAGGAATAAGAATGGAGAGAGGGTGAGGAATGGAGGCAAGCAAGTATTCAGCAAGTTTGTGCAAAATATTTTTCATATTCTGATTCCAGTTTTGTCAATCATTCATTATTAGACAGCAAGCTCCTTCTTAAATCCAGCAAAACAGCCACATAAAAAAACGTGATTGCAAGGTAAGCTAGTAGCTTAAACTAAAATACATTTACTTTCCCAGAAACCATCAGAAAAATCCTGTCAATAAATAAGGCTCTAATGCAGTTCAGAGCAATGTGCCAAATGCAGAAAAGATGAGAATGTAAACCAAGCACACCTTCGTTAACATCCTTTTTGCAAGTATATGATAATGGCGTTGCCATATTCGCTGTCCTACCATGGTAGCCACCAATACACTGTAAAATATCCCAATTACAGTAAAAAGTCCCAGAACAATCAATGCAATTATGAACATTAATGGTAGCCCTGCTTCCCCAGCACCTCCCAAACAACCACCGCATTCTGTTGCCATGGCTCCACAACTCTCAAAGCATGCGGTGCAGTCAGTCCAGATACAAAGAGTGCCTGGTAAATGACAGTCTGCACAAACTCTTCACCAACAGTAAAAACATTATCAATCTCAATCACAAATTATTATCAGTCTGAATCACAGCTCATATAACATCTAACACGATTCTCTATTTAGCATGTGCAAGCATGTCTAGTTTAAAATATGAATGTTATATGCATTTGAAAAGTCTAAATTATAACAAATATATATTCCTCATTATTATAAGTGTGAGTCTCAATACAACAGTAAGGTTGGTGCTTAGTGACCAAGAGGTCATGGGTTTAAATCTTGAATGGAAACAGCCTCTCTGCTTGCAGGGGTATGAGACCGCCCTTTTATTATAAGAAGGGTCTCCAATATCTTGTAAAATAAAAATATTGAACATTAATCTCAAAGATAGTTTATGGCATCATTAAATTCAAAAAGTAAACAACCACTCCAATGATGCCTCAAGCAGATGTTGAGAGTATGATTAAGTGTTTTAACAATGTAAAAGGCTCATGAATACATAAAAACAAGGTTACTACCCAGGTTGGCAGCAACAAAGACATAATTCTCTACAAGGTTGTGCCAAATCATTGCGAACTCTTCGATCATAACATGTAATGAAGCATCCAGAAAGGCCAAGCAAGGCAAAGAACAACAGAGCTCCTGCATTTGACAATAGCAGCATGAAATCAATACAAAAACCAGTATCATTTTATATGTGGTGGAACAAGCAAATACACAACGCTAAAAGGAGGGGGGAACAAAATATAAAGAAAAGAATATTGTATAAGCCTTTTTAATGGCCACCACTTAAGAAAATGGTAATTTACCACATATGTAGTAAAAGCTCATTTCACTATCAAATCCCCAGAGAATACGAAGCCAAGACTGCTGGTAACCATCAATTAGATGAACCAAGTAAGCCAGTAAAGAAATGACCTGCATACAAATGAAATAAGATGCTGAATCAGATCATCTATATGCATTTAATAAAGTACAGATGATAATAATCTAGAAGGCTAGAAGAATGGAAAGAATTCACCTACAAGCTGAACAGCTATGAAAATAAACAAAATGTCTCTGGTGACGAAAAACCGAAATTTCATAGTACGCCATTTCCTATCAGCAGCTACGTGAACACGCAAATGATAAGGAGCCTTGCAGGTAGTGCAGTGAGCAAAGGCAAACCCTTCCTGCAGGAATTTTAAGTAATATCCATATGTTATTATGTTAATTAGGTCAAGCACTGTAGTGCATCATTCTACACTTGGAACTATTTGCACTAGAGTACAGAAAAGAGGATCTGCACTTATAAGGGGCTGCATATTATATATAGCTTCAGGCTATTATCCAGATGCTTTTATTGTATATAATACTGAAACTGAATATACATATGTTTTTCCATCATGGATTAGCCACTGGGTACTTTACTCTCCATTGTGCACCCCATGCATAATAAAGGATATTTTTCCCCAAAAAAATAAGCTCATAGTCTACATTTCATTTTTTTTATAAATAGTATACAGTTCACTTTACCATTGGATATAGTTACAAATACTCGCTTTAAGGATATTAGACGGATTTAGTGAATATTATATTATCATTGAAGAAAAGCAAGTGCAGAAACAAGATAGCAAACAAACCAAAGATGTTTACACGGCAGGAGATCTAAAAAGTAATCCTGCAGAGCAAGGAAAATATGATAAAACTTAAAAGCCATAAATAGTAAACTAAAATTGCAACGACAAAGTAGCTATAATAAACAGGCAAACATGTAAACCTTTTAATCATTGTTAAGGAAAATGTGTAGCCAGAATAGAGAGATAGCTGAAAGGGAAGAATCGATAACAATCTTCAATAGCACTAACTGATATTCTACCAATTGAACAGGCTAATAGCCACAGATAACAAAATATTCTGATTCAACAAATGAGAACATAACACAGAGCCGAGTTTAATTGATTACCAGAATGAAAAATTCACTGACAACCAAAATGCCCTTCAATCAGTTTTACATATACATACAATTTCCAGTTTCAATTTCCATCTTTACTAGCAATCATTACTTATAAATTAATTTCTCATATATGACGGATGAATTAAGATAATTGCTTGATGTGGCTATAGTCTAACATGTCCAAACTTCAAAGCATAGACATTAGACAGAGACAATATTATTACCTTAACAGCTCGCCAATGATCCAGACATTCACGGTGTACATATTTAGATGTACCTTTGCACATACAAGGAGCAATGAAATCCCTACCTGAGGAAAAGAGAAGGTAACGGATAATCTATACAATAATGTCCAAATATTGAGCTTAGTAATGAAGTATACACACATTTGCACCCATTCAAACATATAGCATCAAAATCCTAAACCTAGAATCACAATACTCCCAAGAGCGACCCTATTAACAGAACAAGCCATTGTACTTATGATTGCTAAAATGATACTACACTTTAAGGTAACTACATCGAATGATCCAAATAAATAGTATTGACATTAGAATTCAATTATAAATTATCAAAATCAGAATTAACAATGATATTGAACCATCCTATGTGTAGCTGCAAAATCCTACAACTGAAACAACAATAGTCCTAAGAGGCACTCCATTAACAGAATTTAAAGTTTCAACTGAACACATAATTGATAAAATGATAGACAATAAGGTCAATTTCCAATCAACTAATATCGACCTACTCGAATTTAATTGTAAGTAATCAAAATCAACATATCTTTATCTTCCGAACAGAAACTCAAACATGCTAAAACTTGATAATTCAACTTTTCCACGACTTCATAAGTTAACAAACGAAATGAAATAAACAGAAAGCATAAAATTCGAAACCAGAATTACTTATCCCGAAAAATTAAGAACAGATAATAGAAATAAAATTTGCCATAACCTGAAAATGAAAACTAATCAGAGATGAAATTTGAATTAGAATTAGAATTACCATCGGTTTCGAGACAAATTCGGCATTGAATCTGTTCGGTAGGACCAGCTTCGAGGTCGATCTCGGAAGGAAGAAGAATAGGTTTTGGAGGAACGAGAGGAGAAGAATCAGATTGATCCACCATGGAAATACTCATAGTTGAAGAAAATGAAATGAAATGAAATCAGAAGTTGAATTTGAATAAAGTTGAATTCATCATTAGAATTAGAAGAAGATGAAGAGAAGAAAGTGAATGCTTCAAACTTCACTCACCCATTCTCTCTTCAACCAACCATACCCAATAATCAAATTATCTTTACAAATTACGCTTTCAATTAATTTAAAAAACCAGAAGATATGCATGTACCCGCAAATAATACTTGTAACCGGTCTGGGTCCATATTTAAATTCATAGATATCTGAGACTCAACTCGTTATTAGATGGGTCTAAGGTTCGGGTAATGAGATATCAAAACTAGTAGATATCCGGACCCGCTTTCATTAAATTAGAAAAACTACAATTCTACTTAAGAGAAAAACTTTATTGAGGAATATATTCACAGAGTATTTATGTTTTTTGTTGCTATAATTTATGACTAAATTTTAATTAAAATTAAAATTTTAATGTGCTTTCAAAATTGATTGGTTGTCTCTACGTAAATATGTCTTCATTCAAGTCTTTATTTCTACTTAATGAGTAAGATTCTGCTCTATAGATAAGGGTGATATTTTAAAGAAAAATGATGATGAGTGTAATTAAGTTAAACGAACTATGATATATTGTGGAGACAATTTCAATTAGTATAAGAGGTATTATTTTTTATTTAATTTTGGTTTATCGCAAAATACATCTATAATTTCAAGAAAGTAGTGTTTAAATTAATGATATACTATAGTGTAATTAGGGGTGGAAACATGTTAGGTCAGATTTTTCCTAAAACAAGCCGAGTCTATATAGCATATAGGAGTCTGGGTCTGACCTATTAGCCTGTTTAAAAAAAATTCAAAGTCTAGGTCTGGCCTGTTTAAAAGTCTGGTCTGGCCTATTAGCCTATTTAAAAGCTTGTTAAGGTAAAAATTTAAAAAATTATGTACAAACTAGAAAAAATTATTATAATTATATAAATTATAGTGAATTTTTTTATATTGTTATCACAATTATTTTCAACAACTTACAATGTTGCGTAATGTATTCGAAGGATTTGTGGTGCATTTGAGGTTAAAATATACAAAACAATATATTTTAATATTATAGTAAAATATGATATTGTTCTAATATTTAATATGAGTTGGTTATGTACTTAAGTCCAAGTCTTAACAATTAAATATCCAATTATTAAATAGTCTAATCTCTAAGTCCTAGTGGATTATTTACACAATTTATTTTATTTATTTTTTTGTATATGTTATAAAAATAATTTATAAATATATAATAATATTACATAGGTCGGTCTGTTAGACTTAATAGACTTTTTAAAAGGTCTGAGTATGACCTATTTCTTTTAAATAAGCTTTCGGAGAAGCATAAACCTGATCTGTTTATTAAAAATGTCTTACCTGCCCTGTTATAGGCCAGGTAATAGGCCTCTGATAGGCGGTCTGACATGTTTTCACCCTTAAATGTAATGAAAGAAAAATAAATAATCAAGAAATATTAACTTGTATATTATTTGGATTTGTCTGCACAACATATCTTATTTATTTTAATTACACTTATTATCTATTTTTGTTTACAACATTACATTTATATATTTTGTTTCCAGAAATGTAAGAGTGTAATTTAGATATTAAAAATTTCCTGAGTATATGGTATACGTTAAAAATTTCAACAACAAATTCTTGTTTTGGCTTTTGAGAAGGTCGTATAAAAATACGTAATTTCAGTAAGGTAATATTAGAAAACCAAATTGATTATTCACAACAACTTCCAATCTATGAAACTTTATTTTCTTCTTTTTTTCAATACTTTTTAAACAAACTTATATTTGATTCCGGTTTCTAAACTTTTTTAGAATATTAACATAAGCCACCTTAATAATCAGAGAAAGTTATGATTCCAATAACTTCATATTGATTACAATATCACTGACATTATATCATTTCTCTATTCAATATCATTTATATTTATTGTATGATTTGGTCACTGCATATGTATAGATATCTCAACCAATTCCTTCATTTTATGTTCATCATTATAATTACTCCTAACATATTTATAAGATCTCATTTATACTACAATTGTGTATATAAACACAATCTGTCAAACTAATAAGATAAGCCATTTTCACACCTTTCTTTCTTGGTATTAGAGTACTTAAGCTCGAAGGCTCTCGATCCAATCATGTCATCCTCATCCGCTGCTTACACAAATCACAAAAATCACCTACCTACAACTGTCTCTGTCAAGCTGGATAGAGATAATTATCTCCTATGGAAGTCACTAGTTCTTCCATTGATTAGAGGTTGCAAACTTGACAGTCACATACTAGGAACTCAAGAATGCCCTGAACAATTTATCTCCACAAATGACACAACTAAGCAAAATAATCCTGACTATGAAGAATGGATTGCACACGATCAAGCTCTCCTAGGATGGCTAAGAAATTCAATGTCCATTGACATTGCAACACAGCTGCTGCATTATGAAACCTCTAAGGAACTCTGGGATGAAGCCCAAGGCCTAGCAGGTGCACATACAAAATAAAAAACAATCTACCTCAAATCAAAATTTCATAACACTCGCAAAGAAGAAATGAAGATGGATCAGTATCTTCTCAAAATGAAGAACCTCTCTGACAAATTAAAGTTGGCAGGATCACCGATCTCCAACTCAGACTTGATAATTCATACACTGAATGGCCTGGATGCTGAGTATAATCCAGTGGTGGTCAAATTATCTGATCAAATCAACCTTACTTGGGTTGATCTGCAAGCCCAATTATTGGCATTTGAAAACAGAATAGAACAACTAAACAATTTTAGTAATCTCTCAATGAATGCTTCAGCAAACCTTGCAAATCAAACTCAATTCAGAGGCAACAAATCTGGGACACGAGGCAACTAGAGAGGCTCTAACTTTAGAGGAGTTAGAAGAAGAGGTAGATCTAAACCAACATGCCAGGTATGTAACAATATAGGTGACACTGCAATACAATGTTTTTATCGTTATGACAAGTCATACACAGATTCAAATCACTATACTGTGAACAAAAGACAAGAAGATCACAGTGCCTTCATAGCTTCACCTTACCACGGCCAAGACTATGAATGGTATTTTGACAGTGGAGCTAACAATCATGTGACTCATCAGAATGAGAAACTCCAAGATCTCAGTGAAAGCAATGGTAAGAATTCTCTGCTTGTTGGCAATGGTAACAGGTTGAGAATATTGGGCTCAGGCTCGACTGAACTAAATAAACTCAAACTGCATAATGCCTTGTATGTTCTAGAAATAACCAAAAATTTGTTGAGTGTATCTAAACTAACTGCAGACAATAATGCAATTGTTGAATTTGATGCAAACTGCTGTTGTGTGAAGGACAAATTAACAGGAAATGCACTGCTAAAAGGGAAACTTAGAGATGGATTATACCAACTTTCAAGTGTCAACTCCAAGTCAATAAAGACCCAAGTACCTACATGTCAGTTAAGGAGAATTGGCATAGAAAGCTTGGACATCCCAACAATAAAGTCCTGGAAAAGGTGTTGAAGAACTGCAATGTGAAGACATCATCAAATGATCACTTTTCATTTCATTCTGTGAAGTTTG